>CM054145.1:2045452-2082975 GCA_028751875.1 Rapana venosa
CGGGGAAGTGGAGTCGGCACTGATGGGAACTCCAGAAGAAAAAAAAATCCCCTTGAACGGGCGTTTCGGTGGTGGCTCGAACCCGGGCCGTCAGATTGCGAGCGCATCGTTCTAAACACTCTTTTTTTTCATGTTGAAAAGTCGAAATAAATCTCTGAAAAATTTTTCTTTTTAGATCGCATCGTAAATCATTTCTGTCACCAAGGTAAAAAAGTCAGGCGAAAATGTTGTACAAAGACTTTGTGACAACATGGAGTCAAGCTCGCCTGTCTCATCTTCATACTGTTCACGAGTGGGTTATTGTTCTACTCTTAAAGCTTGGAAAATGGCCCATTTTGATTCACAGATGTCATCATTATTGGAGCCTCTATCGAGACACCAGTTCAAGGGCATAGTTCCCCCAGGAGTTAACATCAGTACCGACCCCACTGCCTCCAAAGTCCTTCAGAGGAGACTTTTAACCGACGTCCCGTGTGCAAACGTGCGCAGAACATCTTGCGCACACGTCAAAACCCGTTACACTTTTCGAAAGGGTAGGCCATTGTGTGCTAGTAGGAACTCATGACAAAAATGTATTTGTACAAAAAAAATGCATGCACGCTAGCGTCGTGTTTAGACACCATCCCCGGAGTCGGAATGCGGCTACCTTAATGGTGGGCAAACAGTCGCGTTCGCAAAGTGTCGCCACTGGTCACTCTCGGAGCTCCAGCAGCCGAGGAACACACACACACACACACACACACACACACACACACACACACACACACACACACACACAACACACACACACCACACACACACACACACACACACACACACACACACACACACACACACACACACACACACACACACAACACACACACACACACACACACACACACAACACACACACACACACACACACACACACACACACACACACAACACACACACACACACACACACAACACACACACACACACCAACACACACACACAACACAACACACACACACACAAACACACACACACACACAACACACACACACACACACACAACACACACAACACACACACACACACACACAACACAACACAACACACACACACACACACCACACACACTTCGCCCCCTATCCCCCCCCCCCCCCCCCCCCCCCCACCACCCCCACCGCTGACAGCCTTTCTCCACCCTTGTTACAGGTTACGCAGACTGTGTACGGTGCTTTTATTGCGGGGTGGGTCTGAAGTCGTGGAAGGCGGGTGAGGACGTGTGGGAGGAGCAGGCTGGTGGGAGACCGCTCTGTGGGCTGGGTCGGTGGCCGTGTGGACCACGGCAGCTGCAGAGCCCGCGTTCTTCGGTAGGCCTACCAGAAGTTGTCTGTCCTCTGTGCAGCTGCTTGCCTTGCCTTTCTGTGCTGGGGCTTGTTGGGCTTTTGGTGGTGGTGGTCTTGTTTTCTTCTGCTTCTTCTCCTGCGGGGTTTTTTTCCCCCTGGTATTGTGTTCTGTCAAGTCTCTTGTCTTGTCTGTTTGGGGAACTCTTTTTGTCTGTCTGCCTGCCTCTCTGTCTGTCTGTCTGTCTCTGTCTGTCTGTGTGTGTGTGTGTGTGTGTGTGTGTTCTGTCTCTCTCTCTGTCTCTCTCTCTCTGCCTGTCTCAGTGATGTGCGTTCGCGCGCGCGAGTATTTGTGTGTGTGTGTGTTTGTTTTTTTTAATTTAAAAAATCTTTTATTTCGAGAATAATGGAATAAGCGTTCATGTGCTTTTTTCATCTAGTCCCCGTGTGTATGCACTTTTGTACATTTTGTCATCCGTTCCTACCGGCACACAATGGCCTACTCTTCCGATTAGCGGAACAGGTTTTAACGTGCGCGCAAGGTGTTCTGCGCGCGCGCGTGAGTGTGTGTGTGTGCGCGCGCGCGTGTGTGTGCATTTTTGTTTGTTTTCGTTCCTCGGCCAGAGCTCTGAGGTTCACCAACGGTCAGATTTTGCGTATGCGACCGTTTTTGCCCTCCATGAAAGGGTGTGCATATGAAAACCCCACCCTCTCTTTGAACAAGAGTTTCCCAGCTAAGGTCAGTGGCATGGATGGATGACACAAACATACCCAGCATGCACCCTGGAGAGGGCTGGGCTCTGTCTGCCAGGTTCACCTGTCCCACCACCACCACACACTGCCTGAAACATTCCCTGCAGTGCAGTGCAGTGCCCCAACCACTGACTGCTCAAGGAGTGGAGGATGCAGGGAGTAAGTAGTCAGATCCAGCTGTTCTCCCCGTTCTTCGGCCAGTCAGTCTGTCTGATGGCCTGCGCGTGTGTTGCAGGATGCGCCCCTCTGTGTGGATGGAGAAATAGGCCCGGAATCGGAGCAAAACCGTGCCGAGGATGCCCCCAGTGACGGTCAGTCTGGAGAGAGAGAGAGAGAGAGAGAGAGAGAGAGAGAGAGAGAGAGAGAGAGAGAGAGAGAGAGGAGAGAGAGAATGTGTGTGAGAGGTGAGAGAGAGGGACGGAAAGAAAGTGTGTGAGAATGAGAGAGAGAGAGAGAGAGAGAGAGAGGAGAGAGAGAGAGAGAGGAGAGATGGAGAGAGAGAGAGAGAATGTGTGTGTGTGTGAGAGAGAGTGAGAGAGAGAGAGAGAGTGAGAGAGAGGGACGGAAAGAAAGTGTGTGAGAATGAGAGAGAGAGAGTGTGTGTGTGTGGGGAGAGAGAGAGAGAGAGAGAGAGAGAGAGAGAGAGAGAGAGAGAGAGAGAGAGAGACACGGAACGAATGTGAGAGAGAAAGAGATAGAGAGTGTGTGTGTGTGTGTGTGTTGAATTCGTCTGTGGTCCTCCATACCCCAAAAGGGGTGAAAGTAAAGTAAATCTTGAGTCTTGTGTGGACACTGTCATTCATTCATGTGTGTGTGTGTGTGTGTGTGTGTGTGTGTGTGTGTGTGTGTGTGTGTGACTCACTCATTCTTTGCTACATTGGTTTGTGTATTTCACTTGTTGATCTGATTCTGTTTTTTTTTGTTTTTAAAAAATATTTTTTGGTCTGTTGCAGTTAGGGACACAGAGGATGAAGAGCTAGCACAAATTCAAAATGGTAAGTTTTTCTCTTTTTTGGGGGGGTGGGGAGGGAGGGAGGGAGGTAGGAAGCGGGCGTTTGTTCGTGAAGGTGTTCGTATCTCTCTCGCTCTCTCGTTTGCTATCTGCCTCTGTCTGTCTGTCTGCCTGCCTGCCTGCCTTTCTCTCTCGCTCTCGCTCTTTTCTTCCATGCAGATCATTATTGTTGGTTGTTGTTTTTTTATATAATCCCTTTCGCCCTCCCCTCTCTCCTCCCTTCCTTCTTCCCTTCCTCCCTCTCTTCCTTCCTTCCTCTCTTCCTTCCTACCTCTCTTTCCTTCCTAATCCGTGTTCCCTAAAAAGCCGCTTGCCTGTTTGTTTCAGAAATCCGGCAGTTGGAAGAGGAGAACCGGCGGTTGCAGGAGCAGCAGAAGTGCCGGCTTTGCCGCCAGCGTGACGCCGAGGTTCTCTTTCTGCCGTGCGGCCATCTGGTGGCCTGCGTGCCGTGTGCCGCTCACGTCCACGCCTGCCCCATCTGCCAAGGCGTCATTGAAGGCCGGGTCTCCGTGCTGAGGGAGTGAGGGGCGTCACCCAGCCACTGTGCCCTCCCTCCCTGGGTCTTCTGCCCTCTCTGGTTGTGTTGCTGCGAGATCTTGTGGCAGGAGACGACTGAAGGACGTATTATGTATAGATATGTATAGATGTTATCCATGTCAGAGTGGTGGGAGTTGTCCATTCTCCCGTAATTTATGTTGATTGTTGGAACGGTTGGTTCAAAGTGTCAGTCTGTGTTCATGTTGAGATTGGGCACGTTTCGGCTACTTTGTTGTAGTCTGGAACTTGTCGAGGACAAACAGATAGCCTATGTTTGACTTGGTGTGTAAATGACTGTGTGGTTTTCAAGAATAAGAGGGAGAGTATGGTTTTAAGCATTTGTTGTTGTTGTTGTTGTTGAGAAGGCTTGGGTAAAGGAGCCATAATAACACTCCTTCAGGCCATTTAAATAAGAAGAAGAAGAAGAAGCAACCACTCAAATCAGCGCTACCTGAGCAGTTGTGTCAGCCTTGCCTGGGTGAAGCCTTCCACGTCATGCTCTTGCCTTGCGGACATCTGGGCTTCCTGTCACGACTGTGCCAATGGAACCACCTCCCTCCCTTCCTTCCCACGCCAGCCCACCGGCCTTGTCTCCTTGTCCCATGTGCAGAAAAGCCATCTGGGCAACAGTGAACACGTTTGAAGACCAGATGTGTGTGTGTAGAGATTGTACTACGTGTGGCCACAGTGTGGCCGTTTGTGTAGAGATTGTACTACGTGTGGCCACAGTGTGGCCGCTTGTGTAGAGATTGTACTACGTGTGGCCACAGTGTGGCCGTTTGTGTAGAGATTGTGCTACATGTGGCCACAGTGTGGCCGCTTTGACTTAAGAGATCTGTACAGGGAAGTGGGAAGACGAAAACGTGTTTGGAGAGGGGATTGGGTGAGAGACACAGCGGTCACCATCACCGTGGACGACGGCTCAGAGCCTCACTCTGTGTTCTGAAGGACGGCCAGGCCACACTGTGCAGTGGAGATAATAATAAATAATAAATAATAATAATAATGTATGGAATTCATATAGCGCTCAATCTTGTAAAGCAACAAATCAAAGGGCTGATGGAGGGAGATGTGAATTCTGCTCTGGCTTTGTGACTTGTGTGGACGGCTGCTTGGTTTAGGGGGACCTAACCTTTGTTGTTGTTGCATTTTTTGTTTTCTGCAGGAAGTATGTGTGTCGTTAGTTGATTTGTTTTTTTTCCACGATCACTTTTGACTGTGTTATTGCTGGATTTGTTTTCTTCATTTCACTGATGACTGGGTAGAAAAAGAGTTTCGACAATTAGTTTTGGTGAATACGTGATTACAGATTTGAATGTAGTAGCTCTTGAAAAGGCTAATGATCGTGACAGCACAAACAAGCACTATGCAATATTGCTGGGACAGCTCCGTTGACGTCCTATTTCTGCCTTGTGGACATGTAGATTCTTGTGTGGTTGATGTGGTTTCTCCCACAACGCGGTCACCGCCCTGGGTTGACCCTTAGGGTTGGCCAGGGCGTTGCTAGCAACAAGGAACGCCCGTAGAGTTGGTTTTATACCCTGCTTTAACCTGTATATGAGTCGCCCAGTTTTAGATCTGAGCTATAGAAATGCTACTAGGTGACAGCTCTGATATGGCCTCTGTGGTTGGCGGGGCTATCAACAAGAAGAGTGGATTGGATTGGGTAAGGGTATCCTGTGACTCATTGTTGTGGGGAGGGTGTCGTGGTTATTTTGAGTCGTCAGTCAGGGTTAAGCGGTAGCAAGGTATAGGATGACGGGGAAGAAGGTTATTTTCTGTGACTCATTGTTGTGGGGAAGGTGCCAGCTATGTCGTGACTCAGCAGTCAAGGCTTAGCAGCGGTAGCAGCTGTGACTCATTGTGGTGGCCTGTTTTGTGGACAGGTCACCAGCACCACTTTCCGTGGAGAGAAGACACACATGTATGCTGCCTTCATTCGGCTACAAGGAGCAGGGGACGCGATAGCCTAGTGGTTAGAACACTGCGCTCGCAATCTGACGATTCGATGCCCGTTCAAGGGCATATTTTCCCCTGGAGTTAACATCAGTGCAGACTCCACTCTCCCCAAAAGTCCTTCGGATGAGACTATAAACCGAGGCCCCGTGTGCGAACGCATGCAGAACATCTTGCGCACACGTTAAATCCTCTTCCGCTTTTCTTAAGAGTAGGCCATCGTGTGCCGGTTGGAATAGATGACAAAATTTACAAAACACGGGTACTGGATGTAAAAAAGCACATAAGTACTTAATCCATTATCCTCGATATAAAAGAATACATTTTAAAATAAATTCTGCAGAAACTCTGCTAAGGTATTGAACTCCCGGCTGATAAAAGTCATGGCGAAATCTGTGGCCGTCTTGTGTCTTGGGACAGCGCTAGCCTGCAGGTGCAGAGTGCAGGCTTGTAGTCTTGAGAAGAAGATCATCATTAACATGCTCCCTGGCCTGTCCCAGTCACCCAACCCTCTGAGCGAGAATTGAAAGGGGGAAATGTACACAGCAGAAAGGGTGGTTTAAAAAAAAAGAAGTTAAAGTCTGTTTTTGAGTTTGGATCAAGATGTTAACTATGTTTTTGAAGGTTTTTGAATTTGGATCAAGATGTTAACTATGTTTTTGAAGGTTTTTGAGTTTGGATCAAGATGTTAACTATGTTTTGAAGGTTTTTGAGTTTGGATCGAGATGTTAACTATGTTTTGAAGGTTTTGAATTTGGATCAAGATGTTTAACTATGTTTTTGAAGGCTTTTGTTTTCCCCTTTCGTAAAGCCTTGCGAATGGGTGAGTTTGTGTAAGGACTCTTTAACGATGCGGCTTTGGGTACTTCATGGATCTGTTTGACTGTTGTTGGTTTGGGTTTTTTGATGAAGCAGCAGCCTTGGTGTCACTGCAGCAGTCTGGTTGGAGCCTGCGAGATCAGGAAAGATGGGAGCACAGCCTCCCTGCAGGTAACAGAGCGATTGGAAAAAAAAACCCAGTGCTGGGCTGATTGATGTTACAGTGAGGCAGGCCTTGTGGCCATTCGTCATAATCGTGAGGATAATAGGAAATGTAGTCATGATTGTGATAGACTACTGTCGTAATGATTATGATACTCACAGCAACAACAATAATGACGATAGTAGTGATGATAAAAATGATAGACTTATTTGCATACCCTGTCAAACAGGCTTGAAGCGCACTAAAACACAAACGCACACACGCACGCACACACACACACACACACACACACACACACACACACACACACACACACACACACACACACACACACACACACACACACAGAGCACAACTATGATAATAACGATGATGAGAGAACAATCCAAAGGATTGTGCCCGTACAATAAAAGGCTGGGGTGGAGTGTTAGCTCTCTTGGAGCAAGTCGATCTGAAGATCATCTTTGAAGGTACTCAGCGTTCAATCATTGTCAGCAAGTATGAACACACTGGCTTAGGAGTTTGCGTGTATGACTGTTTTACAGCACCTCGCCATACAGGCAGCCATACTCCGACTTCAGAAGAGTTTGTAAATTCCACTCTGGATGTCTGAGTGGGTGTGGTTTTTTTCACATGTAAAATCAAAATGCTAAGTGTGATTTATTTCATGGGACCTACCTGAAGCAGTCGATGTGCAGAAAGTTGGTTGTCTTCCATTCTTCTTCCGCGATGTCTGGAGAGGGAAAAAACCAGTTTCCAAAATGTTGTTTGAGGAGGAAACAAAACCCAGGAGAGATGCGATCATTTTGTTTTGTGAAAAGAAACCCTACAGCATCACAAATCTCAACATTATTTTTCTTCTCTGGGACCCCTACCAGAACTTTTTTCTGTCTCAAATAGAGAACTTGTACAGCTCTAATCTGATGTTTAGAACTTTACGAAGCGGACAGCCCCAGTATGGCCTCTGTGGTGGGCGGGGCTATAAACAAGATTGGATCGAAGCTGTCCATCCGTCATAGAGCCAATCTTGTATTTCCTTGCCTTGTGGACATGTGTTGCCTGTGAGGCATGTTGGCCGGCGTTGTCTTCCTGTCCTGTGTGTTGTGGACAGTCCATCAGCGCTGCAGTGTCCCTGGTGGTGAAGCCAGGACACCTTCCCTGGATATCTTCTGCCTTGTAGATAGATGTCTTCCCTGAGATGGCAGCAGGAGAGAAAAAGGAAAGTCCATATATATATATAAGCAATGACATGTCGACTTTCAAGTAGTGTGGAATGGCTTCACGGTGCTGGCCTTGATTGATTCTAGAAGAGAATTTTTATTTATTTTTTTAAAAATTTGGGGTGGGTGGGTGTGTATTTGGAAGGACGGTGAGAGGAGAGAGGAGAGGAGAGAGAGAGAGGAGGGGGGGGGCAAGGAGCGTGGAATGGCTTTATGGTGCTGACCTTGATTGATTCCAGAAGAGATTTTAGTTATTTGTTATTTATGTAAAAACAACTTCTTTTTTTTTGTTTTGGGGGGGGGGGGGGGGGGGGGGGGGTGGAAGAACAGTGTGTGTGAGAGAGAGAGAGAGCGGGGAGGGGGGGGGGGCGATTCATTCGACAATCTTGAGAAGGTACTTTTCAGGGAACGGAGTATAACACACTGTTGGTTAACCTAGCGAAACCACACAGAGGTAGAGACACAAAGAAAGGTCTGTGGTCTGGCCTGACAGCCACACGGACATGAAGAGAGCCGACAGACAAGCCTCCCCAACCGTATGGCTGGGGTGGTCAGAGCGAAACAGACCCCACACAGATTGTTTGTCGCTGTAAACGTACGCCTCAAGTGGTCTTCGGCGTTAGGTTCCCCCTGACCGTTCCGAATAGATCCTGTTCTGTCTCAAACGGATCACTGGAATCCAACAACCAATCAACGCTCAGTTTGAAGCGTCAGGTCACCTTGTCCCCATGAGCGCTTGTACCTTGTGGATGTGAAAGAAACCTCGGGGTTCACAGTGACATTTACTTGACACGGCTTTCAAACGTTTCCTGCAGCAGTTCGTCCTTCTCACGCTGACAGGTCGGAATGAACAGGTTTGAACGGTCTGCATGAACTGCAAGGTTAGAAGGGATAGTGCGCTGGCTGCTTTCTCACCACCATAGTCCCTGAATCGCAAATCTCCGCTGGGACGTTAATACAATCACAGCAGCAACAACTGCTTTGTTCTTCTTGCCGTGAGGGCACTTGTCTCAAGTTGGCATATTATGTGCGTTGGTGTGTTCTTTCTTTGTGTGAGTGTGTGTGTGTGTGTGTGTGTGTGTGTGTGTATAGAAATTCCTCACACACACACAGAGGAGTGGTCACATTTTTCAGTGTTTTGTTGGAGTGGCGGGCATTTTTGGTGGTCATGTAAGAGAGCTCATCATTATACTAGGAGTGGTTACCGCTAGGCTTTTGGACATCCAGCATTGCTGGAAAGCATTAAAAAAATATCTGGTGTTCATTTGCAGTAGTTTTGCTGCAGTTTTTTGCATTTAAAAGTTGTGTTGTCACGGCATCCATATTTACAGAGAGCAGTCGTATTTTTCTTGTCTACTTTTGTGGTTAAGTAAACGGCGCATGTTTTGGGCGTGGGGTTATTTTCAACGACACCTTTTTGGAGAGAATCTCAGAAAATCATTATTTGTTGAAGATACTTGTTGAAGAAATGACATTTTGTTAGGAGTGCAAATTTTTTTCAAAGATCTTTTTGGGGGAGCATCTAGGAGTATGGGGACGGGATAGCTCAGTGGTCGGAGCTCTAGCTTTCCCCCAGCCAAGTTAAGCAGCGTCGAGCGTGGTTACCAGTTGGATGGGTGACCGTTTTGCGCGCCTTGGCTTCAGTACAGTTCCCCCAGTTCACCCAGCTGTAAATGGGTACCTGCCCTCTTTAGGGTCAGGGAAGGTAAAGCAGCGAGGGAGAGGAGATGGGCGCCGCCCTCAATATGCTGGCCCTAGAGAAGTGAGGTCTCGTGACGCCTCGCTCCCCTACGACCTTATAGGTTATGGGACTCCTTTACCCTTACCTTACCTATCTAGGAGTATTGATATTTGTTGAACAATGGTGTTGAAGAAATTACACTTAATAGGAGTGAGTAGATGGCTTCAGGTGCCGTCCCAAGACTGGGGTTGACGTGCCATGAATCTCCAAGACCATCTGGTCTTGGGCCAGGTGTGAAGACTTTTCAGGTAGACTTTGGCCTGTTGGTCAGCAGTCTCAGTGGGTTAGGCAGTATCGTCAAGCACTGGAAGATTGATGTTGGAGGTGTAAGCCTTTCGATCTCGAGATGTTTTGGAGGTGATTTGGGTCGATGAATGTTTTGGAGGTGTAATATTGCCTTGGTCGATCTCGAGATGTTTTGGAGGTGTAATATTGCCTTGGTCGATCTCGAGATGTTTTGGAGGTGTAATATTGCCTTGGTCGATCTCGAGATGTTTTGGAGGTGTAATATTGCCTTGGTCGATCTCGAGATGTTTTGGATGTGTAATATTGCCTTGGTCAATCTGAGATGTTTTGGAGGTGTAATATTGCCTTGGTCAATCTTGTTGGGCTGTGTAATGGTTCATCAGCAGTTTTTTCCAAGGGTACATACCCAGGGAGATGTATCAGTTTATTCATGATTTTGGGGGTGGTGGTGGGGGGGGGGGGGGGGGGGGGTGAACCCTGACAAATGTAGTGAACAAGATGTGCTTGAGACGGTGTAATAAATATGTTGTCAACAATTTTTTAGAACATGTAATTACTCCGAAAGGTGAAATAGAGAATTCATGCTAGGAGAGGGGTAATATTTTCTGAACAATTTTGTAAGAGAACGTGTATATTCTGAGAGGTCTTCTGGGGAAGGTGTAGTATTTTGTCCACAAAATTGTCGGAGAAGAGATATTCTGAGAGGTGTAATACAGTGTAGAACCACGCTTGGAGAGGGGTAGTACTTTGTCAGCAGTCTGGTCAGAGAACTAGAATCTGAGAGTGGTAAAAAGAAGTTGTGTTTTGTCTAAAAAGACAGGTTCTATAATTGTAACATTTTTTCACACTTTTTTGGAAAATACCATGTGGAGGGTGTGTATTTTGGAACCTTTGTGTTGGACACCATCTCTTCAAAAAGGTGTGATATTTCATGACTGTTTATGTGTACACTAGTTTGTGTGGGTTTTGTGTGTGTTGGTGTTTTGTTCTTTTGCTGCCTCATCTGCTGTGACGTTCCTGTCCTGTTATTCCTACGCCGCTCATCAAGCTCTCCTCCCCAACCATACCCAGATTCGCTATGTCGCATCTTCAGGGTCAGAGGTCCATAGGGAGCCCAGCAATGTCAGGTTGCCATAAGGCCACCAGCCAGAGGGCCCCTGCACTGCTGATGTGGCGACCACCACAATGTCCCTCCAATGACCCTCTCCCCTGAACCTCCAACCTTGAAGGCTTTGACACAAACTCACCACAGGCACAGAAGTGTATGGGGAAACCGAAACTGGGCTCACCAGAAGACCAGAGCAACTGGGGCCATCGAATCAGAGATAATTTTCTTTTATTGCATTATGATTAATGACGATGATGATGCTGTAATGATGTTGCTGTGGAAGTGTACGTGTTTTGAGACGACTTGACAGTCTCCTCAACGCTTCCTGTTATATTATGTTTCGGCAACAACCCGGACCGCAAGATACAGACACCTGCACTGTTGGTCAGATAATTGATTTCTTTTTTTTTTTTTTAGCAGTTCTTTCAAAATGGCATCTGTAAAGTGGATGAAGCTCGACTGTGTGGTTCCCCCCTCCCCCCTCACTTTTTTTCGCTCCTTGATCCGAGGTTCAGCAATGGTGAGAATTTGTGTTTGCGACCGTTGTTACCCGCCATGAAGGTAGCTGCATTCCGACTTCGGGGTGTGTGGTTCCAGCATGACAAATGAGTCCATAGCAAACTTACTCTGGGTAGGAGCCGGCCAGAGTCCAAAAAAGTCCCTGTACCTCTTATGGGATTCAAACCCGCGACCTTCCAGTCCGTAACTCGAGGCATAACCGCTGCGCCATGGCAGCTGGTAGTGAAAAGTTGTTTGACTTCACTGGTGGTTAGGAAGTACGCATGGGGGTCATGTAACAAGCAAGACTAGGCGTTGTATTTATTTATTTATCTATCTATCTTATTCTTTTCTTTCGAGGATAATGGAATAAGCACTCATGTGCTTTTTTTTTCCAGTCCCCGTGTGCTTGCAAATTTTTGTAAATTTTGTCATCCGCTCCCACCGGTACACAGTGGCCTACTTTTCCGAAAAGCGGAACGGGTTTTAACGTGCGCGTAAGATGTTCTGCGTGCGTTCGTACACGGGCCTCGGTTTATAGTCTTATCCGAAGAACTGTTGTGCGATGAGCCCTAAACCCAGCTATATAGGACCTAATAATTATTTCCGCTTCAGAAGGAAATTTCCCTTGACGTGCGGTGGACTTAGGTTTTTAGTTCAGCTGACTCAGGTCCGCTTTAATCACAGCCTAGTTTGAAGGTTGTGAGTTCAGTACTTGAATGTACTTTTGCCTGTTCATTTTCTAGTGTAATGTAATGTAATGTAATATAATGCCGCTTACGGTGTGTGGTGTAGTGTTGGACGGACATCCTGTTTAGGTGGTGGAGTGGAGGGGAGCATAGTGTAGTGATGTGTTGTGCTGTGTGTTGTAGAGTGGAGTGGAGGGTATGGTAGGGTAGGGTAGGGTTGGGTGTGTCCTGTTGTGGGATGAAGTGTAGTGTAGGGTAGCCTAGTGTGTTATTTATTGTATACCACTTTAAGTCCCAGCAGATTTCTTTCTCTGCGTGAAATTCGGGCTGCTCTTCCCAGGGAGAGCGCGTCGCCACAAGAGCAGCGCCACCCATTTCCTTTTTTGTTTGTTGTTCTTTGTTTTGGTCTGCAAGTGTATTTGTTTCCCTATCAGAGTGGCTTTTTTCTACAGAAGTTTGCCAGGGACAACTCTCTTGTTGCCGTGGGTTCTTTTACGTGCCCTAAATAATTTTGTGTAACACACAGGACCTCGGTTTATCGTCTCATCCGCAAGACTAGCACCCAGTGTTTGTAGTGTAGTGTAGTGTAATGCAGTGTAGTGTAGTGTAGTGTAGTATAATATGATGTAGGGCAACGTCGTGCTGTATAGGTTAGTGTAGTGAGTGCAGTGTAGCGTAGTGTGGTGTGGTATAGGGTAGTGTGCGGTGGTTTAGTGTAGTGCAGTATAGTCTAGCGTAGTGTAGTGTAGTGTAGCATAATGTAGTGTGGTGTAGCATAATGTAGTGTGGTGTAGGTCAGTGGGCTATAGGCTAGTGTAGTGTAGCGTCGTGTCGTGTAGTTTAGTGCATTGTAGTGTAAAGCAGTGCGGTGAAGTGCATTGTAGTGTAGTGTAGTGCAGTGCAGTGTAGTGTAGTGTAGTGTAGTGCAGTGTAGTGTAGTGTAGTGTAGTGCAGTGCAGTGCATTGTAGTGTAGTGCATGCAGTGTAGTGTGGTTCAGTGCATTGAAGTGTAGTGTAGTGTAGTGTAGTGTAGTGTAGTGCAGTGCAGTGTAGTGCAGTGTAGTGTAGTGTAGTGCATTGTAGTGTCGTGTAGTGTAGTATAGACCACTTTCAGTCACAGTAGATTTCTCTGCGTGAAATACTGGCTGCTCTCGCTGGGGAGAGCGCGTCCCCACAAGAGCAGCGCCACCTATTTACAAAACCAAACAATCCCCACCCCATTTCCCCCCACCCCACCCCCTCTCCTCCACATTCTGCCTGCATGTGTAGTTGTTTCCCTGTGAGAAATAGCTTTCTTCCTACAGGACTTTGTCAGAAACCACTGCACTCTCTTGTTGCCGGGGTTTCTTTTCCGTGCGTGTAGTTTATTTCTGGTGGCTTGGCTATGACAGTGAACGTCCTCCCTGGAAAATCATCATACGGGGGAAGAAGCAGAGAAGACAGGAGCACACTTCTGGAAAGCTAGAGACTTTGGGTTCGATTCCCAGATGAATCCAGGGTCTTCTTCCGTCCAATAGATCATGAGCGGTGGTCTGGGTGCTAGTCTTTTGGGTGAGACAATATACAGAGGCGCTTCTGATTGTAACGCACATCTAGCGCACGTAAAAGAGCCCACAGCAACATGAGAGTTGTCCATGGCAGCATTTCTGTTGAATACTAGAAACACCACCTCAGCTCATAAGGAAACAAACACCCCTGCAGAAAAAAAGAAACGGTGGCGCTGCTCTTGTGGCGACGCACTTTTCTAGAAAAAGATCAGCCCGAATTTCATGCAAGAAAGAATGAAAGAAACGGTGGCGCTGCTCTTGTGGCGACGCACTCTTCTAGAAAAAGATCAGCCGTGTTCCTTGCAGAGAAATTTGCCTTGTTTTTACTGCACACACACACAACACCAAACAAACCACAAAACACAAGAACAGAGATACAGTCACCATTTTTAACTTCCTAAGAGAATCGGGCTTTTTCCCCGTCTGATATGAGTGAAGGTGCCATAGTTGATCACTAAGAACAAGGTTGTTTTAAGGAATCTGGTTTTGGTGTTATCTCATGTTATGTGTGGTTGATGTGGTTTCTCCCACAACGCGGTGCCCGTCCTGGGTTGACCCTTATGGTTGGCCAGGGCGTTGCTACAAGGAACGACAGTAGAGATGGTTTATACCCTGTTTTAATCTGTGTACAGCTGCACAGTTTTAATCTGAGATTCAAAATTCGACGAGGTGACGGCCTCAACATGGCTTCTGTGGTCGGCGGGGCTATAAACATCAGGACTGGATTGGGTTGAAGATAAAGAAGCTAGATATCTGACAGATCTTTGGACTGTAGGCCTAGTAAACCTGAAACTTGGCGTACAAGATTCGCCACTGTTATTGTAGGCTGGGCTTGTGAAATGGATCCGTTATTTTTCTCCGTGATATTGATCCGAGAGGTAGTGGCGAGGAAAGAGAGAGAGAGAGAGAGGGGGGGGGGGGGGGGGGGGGTGTTGTAGGTATGCGTGTAGGTGGGTAGGTACGTGGGAGTATGTTTGCGGGTAGGTGAGTGTGTGTGTGGGTAGGTTGGTATGAATGTACGTAAGATGTGTGGGGGTAGATTGGCAGGTGTGTGTGTTGGGGAGGAGGGGGGGGGGGGGGGGGGGGGGGTAGGTGGGCAGGTATATGTGTGTGTGTGGGATAGACTGTTAATATATACGGGTGCTGACGGCTGGCGCCCCAATAGTTTGGGGGTCAATGGGGTGGAAGAGAAGTACGTCGCATTAAACTGAAGGTGACGACCTCTGCAGAGAGGGCACAGGCTAGTTCTCAGAGGTCACTGCACACGCTTTCCCTAAGCAGTGTTGAGCATGCTTGCCTGGGCTTGGCTTTAGTACAGTCCCCCAGTTCACCTAGCTGTTAGTGGGTACCTGTCCTCTTTGAGGGACAGGGAAGGTCAAGCAGCGAGGGAGAGGAGGTGGGCGCCGCCCTCAATGGCTGGCCCCCGGAGAAGCCGAAGTCTCTGACTTCCCAACGACCGCGCGTTTACCTGACCTTTGCATAGAGAGGCGCACATCGGTAGTTGCTGGAATAGCTCACCGCTTTCCACTCACCCAACTCTCCCTCCCACACGCTGCCCCCCCCCCCCCCCCCACATTCCCCTGTGAGTGTGTGTGTGTGTGAGTGAGTGAGAAAATGACTTGTCAACCAAAGTAGGAAAACTGTAACTGAAAAGACATTGACTTGCGGTTTTCGCAATAGGGCCGGAGGAAGATGAAATACCAGCTCTTTTTGTTGTGCTTGATGTGATGTTATATATATATATATATATATATATATATATATATATATATATATATATATATATATATATATACAATAGTTTCTGTCTTATTAACGTGGAATTTATGACTCAGAAAGAAAGAAAATTACGCATATCAAAAAAAAAGCGGGAAAAAGACTTGAGTTGCTGAGAACCTGGCTACAAAACAACAATCCCCAGCCCCACCCTCAAACACACACGCACGCACGCACGAAACACACACACACACACACACTCACACACACACACACACACACACACACACACACACACACACACACACACACACCACACCGCCTTGTTCCTTGTACTTTTATTTCGCGCCTTCTCCACCGCCGCCCACCCCCCACCCCCACCCGTCGCTTTGCATTCGCGCGGTGGTGTTTGTGTGTGTGTTGTTGTTGTTGTTGTCGTCTTCGATTTTTACGTCTGTTCACTCTCAGTAATGTTAGACGAAAAAATAAATGCGTGGAAGTTGAGGTGGTAGTAGAGGTCCTACTGAAATGTGTACAAGGGAAAACTAGTTTACATAGGCAAAACAGAAACTTCACAAAGCAAGAAGAACCAGTTAAAAACAAACAACTATTCAACTTAATGAAGTTATAACAAATGTCCTATAGGACTGTGCCAGAGACCTTTCGCAATGTGAAATGCCAAATTCATGTTATTGAATATGCTGCTGAGGGTGTTTTCAGAAAAACTTGGGTAAAAAAAGCTTGTGTGCGCCAGCATTCAAGTATTATACGAGTATTAGTGATATTCTCACCACACCGTCAGTTACCGTTTCTGCTGAATTTGGTAATGGTGTGTGTGTGTGTGTGTGTGTGTGTGTGTGTAATGTGCCATGAGTCCTCTTGGGTGATTTCTCTTTAGTTACTTACGCCTGAGGAAAGCTAGGTCATGTTGGTTGACCTCACGTAGTATGCATGCATGCATCTGGCTGTGCTGTAGTGTGTTTCTGTGTGTGTTTCGTGTGTGTGTGTGTGTGTGTTCATGTTGAACGAGTAAGCGCTGATCAGATTATCATGATCATGAGTACGATCATCATCATCATTATTATTATTATTGTTTTCGTTGTTCCGTTGATTATTCAAACTGTGTTCGGTCTGGACATAGGAGGCGGTCCTGTGAGGCAGGAGCTGTCTGTCGTCACTGATGGCTGATTCCACGGCCTCCTTACTCTCTCTCTCTTTCTCTCGGACGACGTGACGGGACGAGAACTGAACGGGTGTGCTGTTAGTAAGCTGCTGCAAATTTTTGCATTTTAGCTTCAAAATGTCAGTTACTGGCCTTCCAGCTACTGTAATACACATTTAACGCCCTGTGATCGACAACGTCGTATCGAGTTGGAAAGGCGCGGGGGAGAGCGGCAGTGTTGGTTCGTCTTGCGAATGAAGCCAGCTGACAAGCCAGTTCAACAGAATATGGCGGACCCGGTGCTGAACCGTAACTCCCGTGTTCAGTACTATCGCAAGAAACCCCCTTGTCAAAGACGTCGCGATGTTCAAAGAAGTAGCAACACCAAGAAGACAGGCAAATCGACAATGTGACAATTAACAGTGTCTTGGAAGAGCCGGTCTTGTGTAACATTGACTCCCTGCTCGATGTGGAAACAGGAGGAAAACAAACCCGTGTGTACACAGAACTATGTGTTCAGCAGTGATTGAATGCCTCAGCCACACAGATTCACTTGATTTACTGTGTGATCAGCAACAGACAGCAAGATCGTGTGTTCTTCTGAGGCGCTTGATGTGCAGGAAGAGCTGACAGTTGGCTGCACAGTGGATGCTTGATACTGATACTGGTATTGTGAAACAGTATGTGTCTACTCTAACTGACAAACGTGTACAGAGTCGACTAAGGGACAGCAAGAGAAACACACGGTTTCGAAAGGTGGTTGGTACATAGTTCCGTTGATCAAAACATTGTGATGTGTGAATCAGATGACATCATCCTGGAATACTCTTGGAATGGAGATCCTGGCGAGGAATCTAAGTGTGTGTTCTGGTACATCAAGCAAGAAGAGAAAAACATGTTGCCAGAAGAACGTGTCAGGCTTGCCAGACTTCGTAAAGGGAAACAGTGTACTAACACACAACACACAGAGACAGTGGTGGCGAGTGCTGAGCAGGAGTTACATCATCTTCGGACCTGATCCGGTCTTACATGGGCTGACTTCGCTGGCTGTAGACTGGAAAAGGAAAGGCTGGTTTGAAAATTGAGAACTTGAGACACAGACAATAATGTATCGAATCTTGATGTACATACCACCACTGCCATGGTTTCCATGTCATTGTAATCGCGTCGCGTTCGATATCGTTGTTACCGCGCCGCAGCGCTATATGGCTTGATCGCTAAATAGCAATAAAATTGTGTCAATTGTGTCTCTCTTTCTCTCTCTCTCTCTTTCTCTCTCTCTCTCTTTCTCTCTCTCTCTCTTTCTCTCTCTCTCTCTCAGCTTTGATTTGTCCTCTTTGTGATAGTTCTACTGAAGACGAAAATACAATTTCTATTCACTTGTTCACAACTTACGGAATTAAGAGAGCAGTTTATAGCTCGAAAGTTCTTACGTCAACCATGTCTCCATAGGTTAATCATGCTGATTACGTCTGGAAATGAAGTTACTACAAAGCAGTTAGCTCTTTTTCTGTATAAAGCATGTAGACTGCGGGACACCCTTTTCAGCTTTTGATACATTATCTTGTTTGCAAGTAGTTTTTGTGACTTAAAAGAAAAGAGTATGACTTTTATGTATTTATTTATTTTACTGTTTGTATGATAGTGTGTGCTTCAAATGTGTTTTTCCCCTTCAAATGTGGCCCAGGCCTTTTGAATAAACCATTCTCTCTCTCTCTCTCTCTCTCTCTCTCTCTCTCTCTCTCTCTCTCTCTCTCAATGTATAGTATATTTTTACTGTTGCCAACTAGTCGATTCATGGTGCGTGTGTGTTTGTGTTCACGCACGCTTGCTTGCGTGCGTGCGGATGTACTTTGTTTTTGCGTAATTTCCTTTTGTTTTGAATGTATGCCATATGTTTTTGTGTGGTTTACTATTTGCATCGGCTTTTCCTGTAAAAAAAAAAAAGTTAAGTGAATTAGTTGACGTTCATTTTCCTGTGTGACAAAATGATGCTATAGTGGTTTTATTCTCTTTGTCTTGTGGATGGGTCTTTTATGTTTGTTATTGTTGTAAGTTGTTTATTTTTATGTGTGAGTGTATGGGTATTGGGTTGACTTAAGTATCATGATGTATCCTTAAGGATGTAAAAAGAACCACATGGGTGCTTATTCATTATCCTCCAAATAAAAGAATTTGATTTGAATTGAGTACCCTACCCAACACGTTTAACACACAACTCTACAGTATCCTACCCTACCCTACCCTACCCCAGTCCCTTAACTAAGAATTGTCGTGATGGACACTGCACTGACGAACACACCAACGTTAATCAACCATTAGTGACAGTTGTGTGCCAGTACCCGGATCTACACAGGCTGTATTTTATCAATCAGCGTAATCATGTCATGCTGGAATTGAGGTCTCAGTAAGTAGAGGTGTGGTGGAGAGGAAACTGTAGACTTGGTTTGGAATCCGGTTTTCATCTGTAATGTACTCTACTGAGATTTACAAGAGTTGCGAGGTACAAGTCCTGATGACGGCCTCTGTGGTCGGTGGGGCTATAAACAAGATTGGGTTGGATTGTCCTTGCAAGATGACCTTGTTGCGTGGTTGTGTGTAGACTTGGTCAGTTTGATCAAGGATCAGCCAAATCGGCTGGCTGCAGACTTTACGAATCAAATGAGTCGCCGGAGAAATTGGATTTCCCGAGAGAACTTAGGTGTTTTTACAGTACAGCAAAATCACACACAAAAAAGATTTCAACCACAAACAGCAAAACCTGTTACCAGTTTATGAATTGGCGTGTACGTGAGAGCGAAGAGAATGCTCACTTGTCAAAATTGGGTCAACACTTGAAAGGAGGATGTGACTTTATCAAGACTAACACTGAGACTTGGATATCGTGTGTTCCTACGCCTTGTTACTGTTTCCAGCCCTAGCCTATTTGAAGGTGCCAACATTAACATCGACCATGAGTATATATATATATTTTTTTATATTCTGCAGTGTGTGTGTGTTTCTGTTTCTGAGTCTCTGTATGTCTGATTGTCTGTCTGTCTAATCCCTGTTTGATATAAAGTATGTTCTTTCGAGCCAGAAGGCCCATAGAGCCGGAGCTTATCCCGGTTTCTGTAGCGTTAAGCAACTGAGAGATTTTAACCACCCCTGTAAACGGACGCTAGTCTGTCGCCAGATACGTTCACAGCAAAGAGCTGTCAACGTTGTAACACTGAAAGGAGGATGTGATCAGAAAACACTGAGATTGGATAGGTGTCCTCGCCAGGTACTTACAACACCAGCCGATGGAAGGATGCGAACAACACGACCTCTGGATCACGAGTTGACGCCTAAATTACTCGACCACGGTGCCTCCATCCTGTTTGATATGTCAGAGCCATATTTGGTGGGTGTAATGAGGAAGGGGCAGACAGACGAAGAACTGGATGCAGAACATGGACCGGCCTGGACATGGCTGTGTTGTGTGGCTGCGAGAGGCTGAAGACAGACAGACCAGCCTGGAGAACTCTGTCCACCAACACGTCCCTCGTGTCCCCCCAACGACCATCTTGGTCAAGGGACTGAATGATGATGATGACGTTTAGGACGACTACCACCATCTCAGGTCATCATTCTTAGACTCGCACTGGGCACAACAGGCTAAATCACCACATGGCCACAAAGCTGAAACTCGTTCCTTCTCCCCTGTGTGCCTGTGGTAAAGAAAACCAGACTAGCGAGCACATCCTTCACATATGCACGCTATTCAGCGACTTGAGGAAGACTGTGTGGCCGACGGAGATAACCCTGCAAACCAAGCTGTACAGCCCACGAGAGGAGCTGGAAAGGACTTGCCATTACTTTTCCTTTACACAACTGACAGTGTAAGGCAAACGAGAGGAGAAGACTAGAAGTGACCATAGTGCCCTACTTTACGAGAATTCTCTCTCGCTCCTCTCCTGGCAACTAACATGATATGAGAGGAGAAGGCAACAAACAGGTTAACCAAGTGTTGTATGACCTAGGACAGCTGTCAATGACGGGGTGGAGACACAGTAGGCCGGCCAACACACCCAGCTCTCTGGATTACAATATAGTCTTTCGGAAGAAGCCACTGCATCCAGTTAGATCGATAGGGACAAGGGGACGGGGAGCCAAGTGGTTAGAGCGTACAACTTGTGATTTGACTGTCACTGGGGGCGTTTGTACCGCGACTCCACAAAGGACTCCGTTCACAGACAGGAGATTGTTTCACATTTTCCACAGGTTCCGTGACAGTTGGTCTTTTTGGTTTTTTAAAGATAGTTTAAATCTGTGAGAAATAGTTTAAATCTGTGAGAAAACCGCGCGCGCGCGTGTGTGTGTATGTGTGTGTGTGTGTAGTTTCTCGGGCAGCTTTGATCCCGACAAGGCTGTTTTCTTTCGATGATTCTCACACGGACAGATCTTAATCCTACGCCTTTCTTTGTCAATGAGCCGAATCTGCTTCATCACTTTGTTCCCCAGCTGCCAGTTCTGCAGACTTCATAGGTCAGTCCACACTCACCACACTGCTCTGAAAATTCACCAGAAAAAGAGGATTGTACTCGTGCTTCTTGAAATTGTACCATTTTGTTTGTTGGTTTGGTTTGGGGTTTTTTAGTTTTGTTATTGTTTTTGTTCCGCGGCTAGCGCTCTGAGGTTTACCACTGCTGAGATTTTCGCGTGTGTGACCATGTTTACTCCTAATTAAAGTATTATTAGCATTGGGGGGGGATGTCTAAACACGACACCTGCGCCTATCCAGTTTTTATAATGATATCATTATTTTTTTGTCTTCTCTTCTTCTCTTTGAGGGGATGCCAGAGGCCTGTCAGTATAACTAGCATCCCCACCAGGACATTTCGCGCTAGGAATTCCCTCTTTTCCAGCCCTCTCACTGTAGCTGCCTTGTTCCTGTTCTTCATGTCACCTTCTTCCTTTTCGTTTTTTGCCTTCTAGGTCCATTCTCTTGCCTGCCACCCCCCCCCCCCCCCCCCCCCCCCTTCCTCCCCCAAGACTTAAAAGATAACAATGCTCTCCCACAGTCTGATGCGCTGGGCCTGACTTGTCAAGCGCTTCACGGCAATGCAACGCATTTTCGCTCACATGACAAAGAGTTGCTGCTGTCTAAGTGTTCCACGAAGAAGAAAATGGCCCTGTGTCGTGGTGGCTTACCCTACAATACTAGACACCTGAGGCAGGCCATGTGATCAGCCATGCATGACCACCTGACAGATCTTGTAAACAGTTCTCGTGGCCACTGTGGTTTCAGAATTCAAAGGAGAATGTTTTTCCTTCCTATACTGGATCACAGAGTAAGGCACTGAGGTGTAGAACAAAGGCAGGGGGGGGGGGGGGGGGGGGGGGGTGGGGGGGGGGAATGGCTTCCAAAGAATCGTCAGACAGGCAGTGAATCTTGTTCAGAAACCCCCAACATTGCTCCACTGGTCAGAGAAATTGATAACTTTGGCTTGCTTTTCTTTTCTTTTCTTTTTTTTCTTCATTTTGGGGTTTTGGTTTTTTGGGAGGGGGAGAGGGAGGGTTAATGTTGAAGTTTGGTTTTGGTTTTGTGGTTTTGTTCTATCTTCTTTGTTTTTACTGTGTGAGCGTATGAGTATTGGCTTATTATTATGATGTATCCCCGCGGGCGGGGACTGGATGTAAAAAAGCATATGGGTGCTTGTTCATTATCCTCGAAATAAAAGAATTTGTCACTGTCATCGACTGTGTCGAGAACTGGCTACTCGTACACACTGACATTGCACTAACATGTGCATGCGTTTAAACAGCAGTGCGAGGGCCTGACTCCTTCACTTGACATACGCGCGCGCATGCGCTCACGCATGTACACGCACGCACACACACACACACACGCAAACACATACACACGCTTTTATGACGTGTCCAGTTTGGGTGTTTTTTTGTGTTTTTTAAATTCAGGATCTTTCTCACCCTCCGTCCCATGTCTGTCTCTGTCTCTCTCCCTCCCTCCTTTATTAAACAAAAAGAACAAAACCCCCAACCCATATTAAGATATCACATGGCATGACGTTGATGTTGAAGACCTTACCACGTTATAACCGGGAATCCGTGTTCGGAATAATAATGATGAGTGTGCGTCTGTAGGGCTGGGCTCTTTCTGCCAGGTTCACCTGTCCCACCACCACCACACACTGCCTGAAACATTCACTGCAGTGCAGTGCAGTGCCCCAACCACTGACTGCTCAAGGAGTTCATTCAGGCAGAGAAGTTACTTGTGACAAGAGAATAGCAGACGAGAAGAGACACTGAAACTGCCACGGGACGAAAGTTGTCTCGATTTCCGGAATGTATGAGAATCCTCTGAAGTCGGAGTATGTCTGCCTGTGTGGCCAGGAACTTGAAAACAGTCCTACACGCAAAATTCTCATCCAGTGTGTATATTTTAATCGCACAGTGATTCCCAGGCGGGATGAGTGAGTCAGAGTGCACATTCTGGGTGACGCGGAACGAAAAAGCAAGCATGACCACGGAGGTGAACACATTTTGACTAATAGCTTAACTAAGAATTGAAAAAACAACCTTGCAGTTTAATGTGACAAACTAAGAAGGAAGGTGGCAGGATGGTTTAGACGTTCACCTGTCTAACAAGTAAACCGTGAGGTTCTGGGTTCAATTCCCAGCTTTGCCCATTCTTCCCTTTTTTTCCTAGGGAAAATCGAACTCGGGTGTCCAGTCTTTCTGACAAGACTAAACCAGTCAGACTCGTGTACTAACAAACAAACAAACAAACAAACCAACAGCTCATGACAGTTGAAAATCGGTAAGAGCAGGGTGGTACCTTCCGACTGTCCTGGCAAACTTGGTAGGTTCTATACCCAACTGTAGCTCAGAAATCAGAGTGCAGCTACCTTAATTATTGTGGAAAACATAAACGGTGGCACAGGCAAAAATCTCATCTTTGGCGAATTTCAGAGCTTAAGCTGAGGAATGAAAAGAACAGAAATGATCAAGTGATAACACACGTTAGGAATCTAAAGTGTGAGTGTGTACACGGTGCGTGTGTGTGTGTACACGGGTGCGTGCGTGTGTGTGTGTGTGTGTGTGTGTGTGTGTGACAGTGAGAGAGAAAATGAGAAGGCAAAGTAAGGCAAACGGTATTTATTCCAAAGAAAGTGCTATAACATTAATTTGATGTACAACAACCCCCCCCCCCCCCCCCCCCCACAAAAAAAAACGTAAGTAGGGTGGTGGTGGTGTTTGTGTGTGTGTGTGTGAGGGAGAGAATGATTAAGCTTTTTTTGTGCACGTAAACCAGAGGAAGTTGGGGGGGGGGGGGGGGGGGGGGGGGGGCGGGAGGAGGTTGGAGAGAATCTAGGCCACAACGCAGGAAGGACTGTACTTGTCAGGCAGTTGCTTCCAACGCACACTCAAACACGCGCGCGCGCACACACGCACACACACACACACACTGAAAATCGGGGTAATTAACCACCAACACACACACACTGAAAATCGGGGTAATTAACCACACACACACACAAAATCGGGATGATTAAGCATTTTTGGGTATTTTCTCGCAAGTGCACGCACCCCCATCCCCCCCTACACACACACGCACACAGAAATCAGGGTGATAAGCATTTTCGCGCAAGTGCACGCGCGCGCCGCGCACAAACACACACACACACACACACACACACACACACACACAACACGTCGATTGGGGGTGACTCAGCAGTTTCATGTATTTGCAAACACGCACGCACACACACACACACACACACCGCGCGCTGGAAATTAAACACCTAGCCTCACCTGGCAGCTGTGCCAACTGCAATGACATTGGACAGGAGTGTCGACACAATCTGACAGAACTGCAGTGACATTGGACAGGAGTGTCGACACAATCTGACAGAACTGCAGTGACATTCGACAGGACACGATCTAATAGTAATAATAATAATAATAATAAATGGAACTTCTATAGTGCTATATCTTGCAAAGACAAATCAAAGCCCATGCATTCAACCTAATCTTACACAGTGATGCAATCAATGATAAATAATCAATAGTTTGGACAAACAGATTACAAACATGGTACTCCACAGACAAAATCTATGAAATAAAATTTCAATAGTCAAATGTATTTCAAAAGCACACACACACTCACACAGTTCGTATACTTTAGCAGGGTGATAGGACATGGGTTAGTGAAGGTGGGATAGTTCTGATTTGAAACAGGAGGGGGGAAATCTTAGGTTTGAAATAAATATGTCTTGAGGCTGGATTTAAAAGTTCATAACTAGGTTTTTGGCGAAGAGAGAGAGGGAGCTCATTCCGGGTCGATGGATCCGAAATAGAGAAAGAGCGGCGGCCAATGGTGGATTGGTTGAATCTAGGTATTCGTAGGCACAAGGTATCTGCAGCAGAGCGGAGGGAACGTGAAGGAGTGTACAGGTTAAGACATTCACAGAGGTAGGAGGGTACAGTTTTGTGGAGACATTTGTAACAGAGGGTACTGATCTTATAATTTACTCTCTGTGGGAAAGGCAGCCAGTGGAGAGATCGCAAGAGCAGGTTAATGTGCTCAGATTTTTTCTTTCTGAGACTGCGGAGCTGCGGAGTTTTGTATACGTTGAAGGGAATGGATAGATGATGCTGGCAGACCAGACGAAAGGGAATTGCAATAGTCCAGACGTGAAAGAATGAGAGAAGTGACAAGTTTGGCTGTTGCATCGTTGGGCAGGTACTTTCGAATTGCACTAATACAGGTAATAAGGTCTGGGTGATGAATTTTTGCATAGAGAGTGTGTTGTCAATAACAACACCTAGATACTTCACAGCAGTAGATAGAGGGACTGATGTATTGCCGAGTTCTATTAAAGCTGTTGTGATGGAAGAGAGTTTGTGTTTGGTCCCTACGAGCATGGCTTCGGTTTTATCTGCATTTAGCTGTAATTTGTTCTGTGTCATCCAGTTTTGAATATCTTCAAAGCAGTGGGCCATACTTGTCAGGAGAGAAGGCAGATTTTCAGGAGTAACACTGCTTTGAATCTGAGAGTCATCTACGTAAAAATGATGGTTGATTTGATGACGGTTTATCATATATTTATGTGACAGTGGGGCAGTGTAAAGAGTGAAAAGAACAGGGCCTAGAACTGATCCCTGTGGGACTCTGCATTCCAGTTTGGCAGGTATTGATTGAATCTTGTTTACTGCAACTGCCTGGAATCGGTCAGTAAGGTATGAGTTAAACCAGGTGAGGGCTGTGCCAGTAACACCGAACGTTTTTTGAAGACGGGAGAAGAAGAATTGAGTGGTCTATAGTGTCAAAGGCTGCTGATAAGTCGAGTAGAGTGAGAAGGGAGATTTTTCCTGAATAAGAAGCGAGTAGAAGTGTGTTTAAAGTGTGTACTAGGGTGGTTTCAGTGCTGTGGTTGACGCGATAGGCAGACTGAAACTCAGGAAGAAGATTGTTGGAGAGAAGGTGGTTGTTGAGCTGTTTGAGAACTACTTTTTCAAGGACTTTAGAAATAAAAGGTAGATTGGAAACAGGTCTATAATTCTTCAGAATGTTAGGGTCGAGGTCATGCTTTTTAAGTAGAGGTGTGACTATAGCAGTTTTGAGAGCTGATGGAACATTTCCTGAAACAAGAGATGAGTTTACTGTTTTCGTGATAGCCGTATAAGTTATGGTAGGCACTGTGTGAAAAGAGAAGCAGGTATGGTCAAGATCACACGATTTTATAGTCATTTCTTTCAGAATTGTCATGATTTCTTTCTCACTTGTTGGATGAAAGAAAAGAAGAGGAGTGCCAGAGAATTGGGGATCAGGAAGTACAGGCTGGAAAGGAGTCTGATCCAGTTTGGAGCGAATGTTATGGACTTTTTCAGAAAAAAATGCAGAAAATATAGAAGGAAGATCAGAGTGGTTGTGGATGGAAGGCAGAGGGCTTGCCTTCACAGATCGAAGAAGAGTAGATGTGAGGGAAAAGAGAGATTTCATAGACGTGGCATCAAGAACTTGAGAAGACTAATAGTTTGTTTTTTCTGAAAGAATTAAAGATATGACTTTGTTTACTTGTTTTCGAAAGAGCTGCTTATCAATTTCTGACAGATCTGACAGACAACTGCAGTGACATCTACAACAGTATTGTTCCTCACAATGACAGAAAGTTTTATCATTTTCAACACAAGTTGGAGTGCTTTTTCAGTAGCATCGAAAAGTTTGTCCGAAGATCAGTTTTCCGTTCATTAACATTGTTAGAGGAGAGAGAGAGAGAGAGAGGAGAGAGAGAGAGAGAGAGAGAGAAGAGAGAGAACAGACGACGGAAAGACAACAGCACGCAGACTAGACTTAACATCCAGGCTTATCCACACGAAGCAAGTTTATAAATCTGCATTAAAAGAATGTCTTCCAAAACAGTTTGATAAAACATGTAGTTTCGTCGTCATCTCTCTACTCGATCTCTCGTCTCGATCATCTTCGATGCGAGATCTCAAATCTTACTCACTCAATCACTACTTTCTTGGTCTGTGCTGTCATCTCGTCTGTCTGTCTCGATTCAGTCTTTCTGCTCATCTGACATACTCTCTCAGTCTCGTTCTACACAACACACACAAACACAGACGAGAAAGAGACGTTAGAATAAAGAGAAACCGAACACACACACAGCACACGAACGAACGACGACACACATCACAAACAACACAACACAAGAGGGGCAGTTATCAAAAGGAGTGTAGGGTAGGGTGAACAATGTCTTCCAAAACAGTTTGTGTACACCGAGTTGTGTCTTCTTCTTTTTGCTGACTTCCTCTCCTCTCTTCTTCTCTCTCTCTCTTCTCTCTCTCACACAACACACAACACACACACACACACACACCACACATCACACACACACACACGGGCATATGAAAGAGGGGGGGGGGGGGGGGGGAGTTCTCACTGGTACAACACTGCATGCGTGCACCGGCGTGTGTGTTTGTGTGTGCACATGATTTGAGCTTGAGTTCCCTGCAGCCTGCCTACGAAAATGTGTGGGGTGATCATTATTTTAAAAAACCTGAAGTCCCCAAATCTAAAAATAGAATCGGGAAAATCGCTACTGCTTGTGAAGTTGTTTTCATCAGTGTGTGATACAGAAGGGACGGAGTGTTTCTTGGTTATGCCACTTCCACACGCACACTTTAGATCTCTTCTCTGTTCTTACAGCTGCATCTCAGGGTATGCCAGTTCTTTCATGTGTTCCCCTGACACATACAGCAGAAGAGAAAATAAAGAGGGTTGCCTGTATTCAAATGGTATAATTGGGCAGTCTAACAAAACCAGTGGGCTGAACTGGATATCAATCAGTCATAAGCCTCCAGATGACTTAACTGCAAAGTAATGGTAAGATTAAAAGAAAAGAAACCTGTTGATTTGATTCTCTAATGCAACATAATATAAACATGTGTATTTCTGACATGGTGTGATGTGGTGTCATTCCTTTTCCCTCCAGACACAGTCAAACAGTGGAATAAGCACAGTTATAACTCTAAATAACTGGATCAACAGATGGACAAAAATACAACACTTAAAAGCACCGTGTGTAGTATTTTATCAAATCCACAATTAGATTTTTTATTCTGTTCCCCCCCCCCCCCTCTTTTCCCTATCCCTATACTCGCTTTTAATTTTGAACTTTGTGGCACCACAACGCTGATTCATCAATTTGAGGTTGAAATGATCTTAACAGCCCAGGAGATATCTGAACAGAAAAAAAAGGAATAAAGATAACAAACAAACATAAAAATTAACTCACAAAACAACCACAACCGCCTGGTCCCCCAAAAACAACAACACAAAAACAACAAAACAACAACAACAAAACCAACAAGAACACCCCCTCCTCCAAGAAAAACCAACCAAAAACACAAAACTGTGTGTGTGTGTCCTTCAGTTCAACATCTTTCCACTTAAAAAAAACAAAAAAACATATATATATATATATAGAGAGAGAGAGAGAGAGAGGGGGGGGGGGGGGGGAAGATCGCTATAAATAGATATATATATAATAATCTCTCTCTCATTTAGCAAAATGTGTTTATCTTACAATTAAAAATCATGTTTGTTTATGGAATATTTCCAAAACTAAGAAGAACTATGTTTGGTTTATCAAAGGCACAATCAGAACACATGCACACACACACACACACACACCTGCGCGTGTGGGAATGTTAAAATCTGTTTGGCTTTGGGAAGAGCAGGCCATTGTGTGCCAGTGGGAACAGGTGACAAAATTTACAAAACTGCATGCACACGGGAACTGGATATAAAAAGTGTATGAGTGCTTATTCCATTATCCTTGAAATAAAAGAATAAAATAAATAAAAACTAAAAATAAAGATACACACTCATGGTGTGCTCACACACACACACACACACACACACACATACACACACACCTTTTTTTAACCTTAAAGGGCATGCCATAAGTGCTACTTTCTGTTGGGTGCCTTCACACAGTGGATTCTTTCCAAATGAGTAGGCTGATAGAGCTGCTAACAGAGGTGCAAAGCATGGACAGGAATCAGTAGCATTGCACGTGCCTTTATCATTACAAGAGGGCTACCACTTATTACAACAAACATCATGGAGAAAGGTCACAGAAACGTATCACCTAAAAGAGAGATTTTTAAACAGATCAATCATCAATACTGATAATGCAAAAGTTGTGAGTCATTCTAAGGGTTGCACAAATATCTCCACAGCGAGAAGAGTGAATAGTTTGTTTTATGGAATATGACTTAATGTATTCGTAATCAAATTCAGTAGAAACAGTAAATGTCTGTGTGGTGAGAATATCTCTAATACTCATATAATATTTGAATGTAATAATACAAAGCTTTTTTACCCCAATTTTCTGAAAACTCCCTTAGAAGCATATTCAATAATTTGAATGTGGCATTTGATATTGCAAAAGGTCTCTGGCACAGTCCTATAGGGCATTTATTATAGTTTTATTAACGTTAATGACTTTTTTATTTTTGTTTTGTTCTTTTTTGTTTATTGTACCTTTTGCTGTGCACAGTTTCTTTTCATGATTAGACTACACCCCCCCCCCCCCCCCCCCCCTCTCCACCCTCCCCCACCCCCCCCACCCCCTCAGCCCCTCTGGGGATACGGGATAGCCTAGTGGTTAGAACACTGTGCTCGCAATCTGACACCCAGGTTCGATTCCTGTTCAAAGGGGATATTTTCACCTGTAGTAACATTAGTGCTGAGCTCGACCTCACCCGAAAAGTTTTCCTGATGAGACTATAAACCGAGGCCCTGTGTGCAACGCACCAGAACATCTTGTGCACAGTTAAATCCTGTTTCTGGTTTTCGTAAATAGCCATTGTGTGCTGGTAGGAACAGATGACAGAATTACAAAACCAGAACACATAGGACTGGATTTAAAAAAGCACATAAGTGCTATTTCATTATCCTCGGATATATAATAATAAAAAATAAAAATAAAATCACCCCCCCCCCCTCCACCCCTATATATATAGAGAGAGAGAGGGGGAGAGAGAGAGAGAGAGAGAGAGAGAGAGAGAGAGAGAGTCTCAAAAATTCAAAATTTGATGTTCCTAGATGTTATGCACATTCTTGCCTCTTTTCTCTTTCTCTGCTCTTCAGACCATTTCCTCTGTCCTATAGTTTCACTCAGTGTGTGTGTGTGTGTGTGTGTGTGTGGTATCATTAACATCATTAATCACAACTTTAATAGTTAGGGAAAAATAAATTGAACAGTATATGAAAAATATAAATAAAGAGAAAAAGAAAAGAAAGGAAAGAAGATAAACTCCTTTATCCACCAGATCAAATAACATGTAATATTGATATCTTTTAAAGATTGAGATTTAAAACTTCAACTAACAACATATGAGAAACAAAGAAACTAAATTAAACAAAGAAACAAAATCTACAATAAACAAACAAAAACAAAAAACTTTCTCCCCCCCCCAAAAAAAACCAACAACAACAATCCTCCCCCCCTCCCCCCTACAAAAGAAACCAAATTAACCCCACCCCCAAAAAATACAACAATACCAACAATGACACAAAGGTCAAATTGTATGAATGAAGGAATGAATAATCGTTTTTTTTGAAGGGTTAACGATATATATAATTTTTGTTTCCAAGAGAGAGAGAGAGAGGCCGTAATTACCTCCTCCCCCTTTGCGGTTTTGATAGCCTAGCCTTGCCCTTTGACCCCACGAACAATAACTCTCCTTTAATGCAAATGGCTGTTCCCGCGAGTCTATGACCTGAGCTTTTTAATCAGTTATTTTTTTTGTAGTATGGTGGTTAGTATATGTCTTTGTTCTTGTCAGCATGTCTTGGAGCAAGAAAATAACAACAGAAGGATTCCACATTGAAAGTATTATAGAAATAAGAACCTCAGAAAGCCGAAAAGTGATAACGAACGTTGATTCGAAAGTAGCGAAGAAAAACGGTGAACTAGTCAACTGCCATCAACTACCATCAACTGATGACAGACCAGTGTATGAGTCCCTCCAACTTCTAAAATCACAGATGCCTGCCCAGTCTCTTCATCATGAGGTAAATATTTAGAACTTGTATGATAAACTGTATTAAAAAAAAAGAATCCACTTTTGGTAATTCCAGTAATTTCAAATTGATTTTTTTCCCAGATGGTTTGGTTTGATTGTGTTGTAGTCCCCGTGGATTTAACTGATTTAGGGAAGTCTGTATCAACCAACCATCATCAAATGTGCTGGAGATTCAGAAAAGGAGTGATACATTAAATTGTGGTTCATCTGCAGAAATACAGGTTGGTTGACAGAGAGGTCTTTCTTAGAATAAGAATTGGTTGACAGAGACTGAGAGAGTCTTTCTTAGAATAAGAATGTTACACTCACAGCTTTTGTGCAGGTTCTGTGTAGATCACTACAATATTACTAGGTAAAAAACAAACAAACAAAAACAACTGACAGCTTATTTTACTTTACATTGCCAGAACAATCACAAAAGCAGTGTGCAATGGGCAGGTGTAGCTGTTCAGTGTGTGTTTTATCACACTTTGTGGCATACTGCAAACTACAAAGGCTGGGCATCATGGGCTGCTGTACTACAAGTTTATTCATCCAGAGACTCAGGTAATATATTATTAATTTATTATTAGAGTCACAGCTCAGGGACAGACCATATTCATATCTCAACAAACAAAGAAAGCAGATGGGGAAGGTGGAGGTGGGGTATAGGATAAAAACAAATCAGAATTAAAAAAAAAACAAAAACATGTTTATTCAAGTGGTGTATATATATAAACTTATAAAGCATAATTACACAATACAGATGTAAAATAAACAACAAAAGTATCATTTTAAATCCTTGCCCCCATCATTTTTAATGCAGAAATACACAAGAGCATACAATTTCTACATTCTTGATTAAAAAAAAATTTTTTTACTATGTCAATTATTTAAGCATTTGTTGATCAATAACTTCTAAATGGTACTAAGTAATGAAGGAACAAATAACCAGTCAAAAATATTTCACACTTACGCAGTAAGGTAAATTAACAAACATAACATTTACTGATTCAGACACATGGTAAGGCACAAACACGGAAAGGCACAAACATACATACAATGATACAGTACACATAAACACACATACCAACATATATATATGATAGACATACAGGGTTGTCAATTCATATCACTGATCACAACATAAGCATGTAAGTCTGTTCTTTTCTTTGCATGGCAGTGTAGATTCTTAATGGTGCTTAGATGAGTCTACAATAAACATTTTACCACAACCACATAATGACATATTAACACCAAAAAATGTTATGAGTTTTGGTCAGTAAGACAATGATCCGTGGGCATGAGTTTTCCTTGCCCTTATTTTTGGCAGACAAAATTTATTGATATAAATTACAACAGTAATAGCCTACTAATAGGTGGACTTGAGTTTAGAGAACAGATACATGTCACTCAGCTCCATACATTATTTAATGAACATTATTACTATACTGTAAGTTTCAACAAGTTGAACAAACATATGAGTAAATACTTGTGTTAGCACTACACAAATTCCATTTATTATTATTGTTGTTGTTACATACATGTTACAACAGCAGTTTGTTAGAGGAAAAAAACAAAGCATAAATTTTTGGTGCAGGAAAACATTGAGACCTGACTGGTAGTCACTAGTGGAAACTCTGTAAGAAAAAAAAATCTGTATATTTGTGGAACATTTTCTCCAAAAACCGACTTGTTTGGGTAGATTTTGTACAGTAAATTTTGCTACTTATCAAGATACATTAGCATAGTAAGAACTTTAAGGCTGAAATTTTGTCTTCATAAAATATGTGACTTTGTACCATGAAATGAGTCATATTGCACCTGATCCACTTTTCTGCTACTGTGATAGGAGTGGTTTTAGGCAGTGGGGGTAAGGTGGTTGATTTTGAGATCTTGACGGGATCCTCAAGTCTTTTGGATGAGAGTATAAACTGAAGCCCCTTTTGTGAATGTGCGCAGAACATTTTGTGCACACATTAAAAACCTGTTCCACCTTTTGGAAGATCATCATCATCAATGCCTTATTGGCACGTAGGGCAGCAACAAATGTTCTCCACTCCTGTCTGTCCTGGGCCAGCTTCTGAATGGTTCCCCAGGTATGTTGGAAGGTCTATGTTGGAAGGTCTTCAGCTCTGTTTCGACAGTCCTACGCCAAGTGTTTTGGGGTCATCCTCGTTTGTGTTTTCCCTCTGGTGTCCAGTGGAGGGCTGTTCGGGCGATGTTTCCCTGTTCCTGACGGCAGATATGCCCTATCCATCCCCATCGCCTATGCATGATGATGGTGTCCATGCTTTCCTGGTTGCAACGGGCAAAAAGTTCTTGGTTGGAGATGGTCGTTGTTGTTGACTTCAATTTTACGTCTGTTCACTTTTAGTGATATTAGACGCCCCCCCCCCCCCCTCCCCCTCCAAAAAAACAACAACAACAAAACCCCCCCAAAAAACAACAACAACCGGGAGATGTGGATGTGGTGTTAAAAAAAAAATCTAAAAAAACTTGGCAATGCAACAGGAATTTAAAAAAACAACAACAAAAAACAAACAAAAACAAGTCATTAACGTTAGTGTAACTATAACAAATGTCCTATGGGACTGTGACAAAGACCTTTCACAATTTCAAATGCCAGTTTTAAATTACTGAATATGCTGGTGAAGGAGTTTTGAGAAAAATGGGGCATGAAAGGTTTTACACTCTGGCAGTCAAAAAGTATATGAGTATTAGTGATATTCTCATCACACAGGCATTTACCATTTTTGCTGAATTTGGTTATCAATGCATTTAGTTTCATTCTATAGAATAAAGTATTAATTCTCCTTGACGTAAAAACACTTGTACTAACTTCTGAATGGTTCCCCACTGTTAGATTATCGGTATTGATTGCAGTTCTAGTTAAAAGTCTCTCATTTTGCTGATTACTATCAGTGACCTTTCTCCATGATTTTTGTTCTAGTAAGCTATACCCTTCTCAGGCCAGAAGATGCGCAAGATTCTTCTGAGATTCTTTGTGTGGAATGTGGATAGTTTGTCGAGGTCACTCTCAGTCATCCTCCAGCACTCCGAGCCGTACAAAAGGGTGGAAAGTACACAGCTCTGGTATAGTCTTAGTTTGGTCCTGGTGCTGTACTGGGACGATTTCCACACATTGTTCAGATTTCCTTTTGGAAGAGTAGACCATTTAATGCTGGTTGGAATGGATGACCCCCCAAAATCCACACAAAAATGCATGCATACCCGTGTCATGTTTGGGTAGGCACCATTCCCTAAGTCAGAATGCAGGTCCCTTTAATTGTGGTTAAAAAGGGTTGCATTCGAAATGCAAAATCTCACCTTTGGTGCACCTCGGAGCTGTAGCTGAGGAACAAACCCCCCTGCTCTGTTCAGTTCTCTTCTCTGCATTCCCTGACCGGGTAGGATGCACAGTGCCTGGTCTTCTCCTGTGCTGGTAAATATGCCAGAGATCTGCCCACTGGCCTCGGCTGACACATTCTAACTTCAGAGCAGCTAATGTTTTGTACATGATGCATGCTGGGTATGTTTGTTTCCATAAACCGCCAAATGCTGACATGAATTATGGGATCTTTAGTTTAACTTGCATATATTTGATAGTCTACCTGTGTAACTATGTGAAGGGAATAAGGCACTGACAAGTCTGCTTTTTAAGTTGACCTGCGAGATCATAATAATCCTCATTCTTGATTGAGATACCTGCCCCAAGCTTCAAAGCCTTGACATCATGGATCCAAGGGATTGAAGTAAAATGGTCTAACCACTCAGCTATACCATCTGTTAGATTCCAAAACTAGCTTTCTCCTACCTTGTCCCAAAGTATAATTTAAGGTGCAGTCTTGTTTCCTTTTGTTTTAAAAATGCGTTTAAATGCCCAATTCATCATCCTGACCACCTATTATGATGCAAAATTGGTCATTTTCTCATTTTGTCACTTTCTGGAGTCTAGCATTTCAATGTATAATAGTTTTTCCTAGAATAAAAATTGTCCAAATTTCAATCTTTTTTAAAATTGATTTTTTCCCCCTGCAGATTGACATGTTAACAATTAAAAACTGGCCACCAGTACAAAGTGACTTATCATGTGGCAGAGAGTCACATGCATGTCATGAAATGAAGTGTTTGTATGCATCCTGGCTACATATATTCACTTTCAACAACTTAGGAAGGGGAAAGGACTGTTTAGACTCTCACCTATCTAACAAGTAAACTGTGAGGTTCTGGGTTTGATTGCCAGCCTTGCTATTTCTCCTCACTTTGATATGAAAATCGACCTGAATGTCAAGTCTTATGGAGGAGACTCTAAACCAGTCAACCCTGTGTACTTACAGACTTTTACACATCCAAAGAACCCTCAACAGCTGAAAATTTAGAAGAGCAGGAGGGTACCTCCTGACTGTTCTGGCAAAATCGGTAGGTTCAGTTCCCAGCAGCGGAAATTGAAATGCAGCTCCCTGAATGGTTGGAGAAACAATGGTTGCATAATAAATATTTTCGTGCTGGCAGGAACGAATAACAAAATTAAGAAGAAAAACAAAAGGCATGCAGGCAGATGTCATGTTTAGACACTATCCCTGAAGCTGCAATGTAGCTACCTTGGTGGGGGGGGGGGGGGGGGGGGGGGGGACTGTCACATACACAAACATCTCATCATTGGTGAACCTCAGTGCTCTAGCCGAGGAATGGGGAAAAAAAGTGAGGTCCTGTGTGTTAACACATGCAGAACACCTTACGCACATGTCATGTTAAAGCCTGTTCTGCCTTTTAGAAGAGTAGCCCATTGCATGCCGGTAAGAATATATGACACATTTTTAAAAACTATGACAAACTTGCGTCATGTTTAGACATCACCCCAAAGTCAGAATGCAGCTACCTTTTTGGTGGGAAAAAAACGGTCACATACCTAAAATCTCATCGTTGGTGAACTAACTTCAGATCTCTAGCCGAGGAACAAGACAAAAAGATGTCAAAATACGAAAGTTTTTCAGCTTCAGGAAGCAAATGCCCCCACCAGACCCTGTCACATTTTCCTTCTTTTAAAAAAAACCACTTTGTGATACTGTGTTGCAAAGTAGAGGGTGTTGATTCAAATCCAGTCAATTCCCAGCTATGCTTGCCCATTCTTCCCAGTTTGGGAAACATTGAAGTGGATGTTATGTCTTTTAGAGGAGACCATAAACCAGTCAGACCTGTATGTTTATGAACTTGTGAGTGTTAAAAGAACTCCACAGTTGAACATTGAAAAGAGCAACTAAGTACCTCCTGACTGGCCTTACAAAGTTGTAGGTTCAGTTCGTAGTTGTATACCCACAGTAGGAATCTGGCTACCGTAATGATGGAAAAACGGTTGCATATGCAAAAAATCTCACTATTGGTGGACCTCGGAGCACTAGCCAAGAAACGGGAAAACCCCCAAACACAGTACAAATAAAACATTTTGTGATGATCACGTCACTTGTAATTTTCCCCCTAGCCTTTAACTTTGTTTGCTCCACAGTGGTACAAACTGCACTCTTTGTTGGAAGCATAATTTCTTGAGTTTGAGTTTTCTTGTTGAATGTCTTTGAAGTAAACGTGTCAGATAATTGCACAAGTGACCTCCGGAGTTTTCGGGATGTAGCAGTACTTGGAAAAGCAGGCATGGATGGCGTATCAGAAGTATGATAGAAATCTACTGGAAGCCAGAAGTCAGCTACAAGAGGAGAAAATGAACTATCAGAACCTGTTGAAATCAAGAGAGGAGTGAGATAGGGCTGCGTCATGTTGCCTTATTGATTTGAGATATATACTGAATATATCTTTAGAAAGTTAAACGAAAAAACAGGTGTTGTGATAAGTTGGAACGCCCCCCCCCCCCCCCAACCTAATCACAACATTCAGATAGCACAGCTCTAAGGGCAGACAACGATGAAGACCTGCAGGAAATAGGGACACAGTCAAAGAAGAACAGGGACACAAATGGACTGAACAAGAAGGTTTACAATACCAAGACTAGGATCGTTGGTAGAACAAAACGATCAAAGAGCAAAACTAAACGTGGGCAGCAGAACACAACACAATTTTTCTAGCAGCTCCAGTATCTCAGGCAGTTGGTCAATGAGGAAGGCAGAAGGGATCAATAAGTCACAACAAGAATAGCCCTAGCTACATCCATTTTTATCAAGATGAAGAGCATCTTGACATAAACACAAATACCCTTTTCTTTAAGATGCAAAACGGAGATTAAGATAAGAAGCAGCCTTTGAAATGGGGCTCTGTAGAAAGACGGCAACGATGACTTGGAAAGACACAGTACCAAACGAACAAGTTCTTATTTTACTAGGAGTCCAAAAAGAACCTGAAAACAGCCGAAAAAATTCTAACTGTGATAGTTTGGCCATAGATCTGTACTGAGACATAATTGCCTGCCCCAAACACTGTGACAGGTGGAGTGGAAGGAAAGAGGGGTCCATGAAGACCAAGAGGTC
>CM054145.1:2083475-2085975 GCA_028751875.1 Rapana venosa
TAAAAGAACAAAAAACAATTTTAAAAGGGTTTGGTTTTTGGGGTTTTTTTTTTTTTGGGAGCGGGGGTTGTTGTGGGGGTGTGGGGGTGTTGTGGGTGCGTGCGTGCGGGCGTCGGCTTTGCGTGCGTGCGTGCGTGCTGGTGGTTTTGTGTGTTTTGTTTTTTATTTATCTATTTATTTTTTTTAATTTTTTTTATCGAGGATAATAAAAAAAACACTCAATGCTTTTTTTACATGCGGGCCCCCTGTGTATGGGGTTTTTTTGGAAATTCTGTCATCTGTGTTGTGTTGTTCTTCCTCAAACCCCTCCTTTAAAGTTTAAACAATGGGGAAAAGGATTATTTGGGGGGGGGGGGGGGGGGGGGGGGGGGGCGGGGAGGGGACGAAAGGAGCAAAGAATAGTACGAAAGCATGTGTAAGTTGGAGTGCCTACAGGGGGGAGGGTGTTGTGTGTGGCGTGTGCGTGCGTGCGTGTGCGGGCGTGTGCGTGCGTGCGGGGGCGTGCGTTGGTGTGTTGTGGTGTTGGGTTGTCTGTGTGGGGGTGGTGGTGTGTTGTGTGTGTGTGGTGTTTTGTGTGTTTTGGTGTGTGTTTTGGGTGTAAAACACCCATCTTTGAACACTAGAGGGGGGTGATGGGGAGGTGAGAGTTTGGTAGAGGGGTGGGTAAGAAGAAGGGAAGGGGCAGGTAGGTGGAGGGGATGGACGGCAGATAAGGGATAGATGATTACAAGAATAGACGACAGAGAGACGACAGACAGACAGATAGATAGATAGATAAAAATTAGGGGCTAATAGTGGGCCCAGATAGAAAAGAAGACAGACGACAGAAACAGCCAGACAAAAATAGACAGATAAAAGATAACGACAGACAAACAATAAAAAGACAGACGATAGATAGATAGGCAACAGATAACAGACAGACAGACGCACGACGAAAGGACAGCGGATGCACAGAAGTGACTGGACAACATATTTTTTATATTATGGGTATGAAAAGGGGGGACCACGGAAGGCCCGGGAACGAACTTTTTGGTGACGGGGTTTTAAAGATATTTTACAAATGATGAAAAGATGGAGGGTTTGCACCTGGTTGGACAAATAAGCGGGAGAAGGGGGAGGGGGGAACAGATGGATTGTTCATGGAGGTATATAGATGAATGCAAAGAAGACTAAAATTAATGGACAGGTGTATGGATGATTGAAGACTTTGTGAACAGACAGCTGGTGTGAGCAGGAGCAGGTTTGACAGAGAAAAGGATGGATGCTGGATGAATGATGTGGATGTAGAGAAAAGGATGGATGCTGGATGAATGATGTGGATGTAGAGAAAAGGATGAGCGGATGAAAGATGTGATTAGAGAAAGGTGATGCTGGAGAAAGATGTGGATGTAGAGAAAAGGATGGATGCTGGATGAAAGATGTGGATGTAGAGAAAAGGATGGATGCTGATGATGATGTGAGGAGAAAGATGGATCTGATGATGAGTGGAGTAGAGAAAAGGATGGATGCTGGATGAATGATGTGAATGTAGAGAAAAGGATGGATGCTGGATGAATGATTGGGTGAAAATAAAAGGAGGATGCGATGAATATTGGATGTAAGAAAAGGGTGGGTGCGGGTGAAATGTAAGTAGATAAAAGGATGGATGCTGGATGAATGATGTGAATGTAGAGAAAAGGGGAAAGAGGGATAAATGCTCCTGCACTTGGTAGATAGAGCTATGTGAGTAGGAGGTGAATGGTGATGGATGGAGGAGAGTGAATGGGTGGGTGGATGTAGATAGATGGATTGGTGAATGGATGGATGATGGATGGATGGATGGATGATGGGGGTGGTGGGTGATGGGAGGTGGATAGGGATGGATGGATGAGGAGATGGTGGGGATGGGTGGGTGGATGGATGGTGGATGGGGAGGATGATGAATGGATGAATGGATGGATGGATGGATGGATGGATGATGGATGGATGGATGGATGGATGGATGGATGGATGGTGGATGGGTGGTGGGTGAGTGGTTGGATGGATGGGGTGGATGGATGGGTTGATGGATGGATGGGATGGATTTGGATGGATGGATGGGATGATGGATGGTGGATGAGGGAAGAATGGATGGAGGGAAATGGATGGATGGATGGATGGATGTGGGTGATGGATAGGATGGATGGATGGATGGATGATGGATGGAGATGGATGGATGGAGAAGGTCCCCTACAAAGAAACACCTCAACAAGATCACAAGCACAGAGTGCCATCAAGGTCACATAATTATGTGTCCAGACAAGATAAACACATAGACAGACAAAGCTGAGAGGCAGGCTTTTCACCTCTCTCTCTCTCTCTTCCTCCCCCCCTCTCTTCTCATCTCCCACACACACCCCCACACACACACACACAACACACACACACCACGCACGCCAACCCCTCACACACCCGTACCCCCCTCCCCCCCAATTCCCATTCACCCACCCATCCCACACCCACACACACTCACACACACCCA
>CM054145.1:2088475-2098561 GCA_028751875.1 Rapana venosa
GCAACTCCCACTACACACACTGCACTGCACTGCACTACACTACACCACACCACACCACACACAAACCCCCCACACCACACACGAAACCACACCACCCCACTAAAACCACACCACACACTACAACCACACCCACACCAACAACACACACCCCCCACAAAAACCACACCACACCACACTACACCACACCACACCACACCACATTACACTACAATACAATACAGTACAATACAATGCAATACAAAAGATTCTTTCTTCCTTTGGTTCAAGCCAAGTACTGGCATGTAGAAACCATGCGAACACAGTGAGGATTTCTCTATAACTGCTACCTCAGAACTGACTTCGAACTGACTGTTTTCACATTCTTCAAACGCTTCACGAGTTTCTGGACTGAAATTTGGAAAACAAACAAACAATAAATTATTGCTGTTTCAATTCAGCAAGATGGAAAGTAGGTAAATAATGTTCTGCTAAATGTCATTAATTTATAAATAATAATAATAATAATAATAAATAAGAAGAAGAAGAAGAAGAAGAAGAAAGAATATTCCTCCCTTCCTCTTCTTCCCTTTTTCTCTTCTTCTTCTTGCTTCTCTTTGTTGCCCGCTGCTGCTGTTCCTCCTCCTCCTCCACCACCACCAGCTTTCTTTTCTTTTTTCTTTTTCCTTTCTTTGGGTTTTTTTTGTTTTGTTTATCTTTTGTTGTTTTTTATCATGTTTTGACTCCTTTAGAGCAGTTGGGATTTTATAATTATGGAAAATCTCACACCACCCCACACCACCTCAACTCCCACACACACACACACCACAACTACACATACCCCACACACACCACACCACACACCCCATACAATACACACACACACAAAAACACACCCCAAACAACACAACAAAACCACACCTACAACGACTGTTCCAACATAGCCCCCCCTTTTCATTGCACGGTTTTTTTTTTTTCCGGGGAATTTTACAACATTTCCCCCAAAAACCACTCAAACATACCCCACCCCTACCTCACCGAAACACAACAACAACAATTTCCTCGAGGGGTTGATTTGTTGTTACAAGTTTTAAAACGCTATATAATTCCATACTTTATTATTATTTTTTTTATTATTTTTAAAACCACCACCGTCACCACCACCCCCAACAACAAAACAAAAGGTAAAAAAATATGAGTCCACAGAAAAATCTCAAAGAAACGTCCCTTTACCGTTCCCAAAAAAACCGACAGAAGACAGCGACAGAGAGCGGGGCCGGGAAAGGGACAACAAGAAAAAGAAGAAGACGAGGATCGAACGAGGGGCAAAAAGCACCCTCGTTCACCCGTCCCCCCCCCCCCCCCAACATCGCAACTATAAAAATGACCCTCGGTCGTGAAAAAGCTTGAAGTAGCACGGGGTGGAGTGTTGGGGGGGGGGGGGGGGGGGGGGGGGGGTTTTTTGGGGGGGGGGGGGGGGGGGGGGGGGGGGGGGGGGGGGGGGGGGGGGGGGGGTGGGGGGGGGGGGGGAGGGGGGGGGGGGGGGGGGGGGGGGGGGGGGGGGGGGGGGGGGGGGGGGGGGGGGGGGGGGGGGGGGGGGGGGGGGGGGGGGGGGGGGGGGGGGGGGGGGGGGGGGGGGGGGGGGGGGGGGGGGGGGGGGGGGGGGGGTGGGGCAGGGGGACCCTGGGGGAAACCCCTTTCCGTTTGCAAAGGGAGGTTCCCGGGTTTTTTGATTCCGCCCGGGACAGGACTGTTCCCCACCCACCAGCCCACATGGCGGTCTGTTGTATCTTTTTGTCGTCAGCCAAAAAAAAAACCCATGTTCCAACATGCAGCTGCCGTTTTGGGGGTTTCCCAAAAAAGGAGGTTTTTCTGCCTTAAGGATATTACGAGGAGGCCCTGCCCTCCCACTAGGAATCTCTCTTTTTTCCCCCACATCTACCTTCTTGGATTGTGAAAAGGGAACCTCGTCTTCCATCCACCAAAACCCCTCTGAACTTTCCCTTTTATATTTCGCATTCTTTTTTGAAAAAGTCCTTTCATTTGCTCCAAACTGGACAACCCCTTTCCCGCCCGCACTCCTGATCCCCCAAATTCTCGGCACTCCCTCCTTTTCTTTCATCCCCCAATGAGAAAGAATATGACAATTTTGAAAAAATGAATTAAAATCATGTGATACATCCAAAACGCTTTTCTTTTTTACACATGCCTACCACAACTTATACCCCTATCACGAAATAGTGAACCCCTTGTTTCAGGGAAAATTTTCCTCAACTTCCCCAAAAACCCAGAGTCCACCTCTACCAAAAACACGACCTTTACCCAACTTTGAAAATTTTAAACCGTTTCCAATTTACCTTTTATTTCTAAAGTCCTGAAAAAATTTCTCAAAAAGTCAACAACCACCTTTTCTCCAACAATCTTTTTCTGATTTCCGTCTGCCTATCGCGCCCAACCAACACTGAAACCACCCAGTACACACCTTAAACACGGTTCTACTCGTTTGACTCGGGAAATCCCCTTCTCAATCTCCGATTTATCTCAGCCTTCGATACTATAGACCACTAAATTTCTTCTTCCCGTCTTAAAAAAAACTTCGGTTTTATGGCCAGCCCCACCTTTTAATTCAACCTTACTGACCGTTTCCCAACGTTGCAGTAAACAAGATTAAATCAATACCCAAACTGGAAGCAGAGTCCCACGGGGACATTTCTACCCCTGTTTTTTTCCTCTTACCCCCCCCCACGACATATAATCAACCTCTAAAATAAACCATCACTTTCGCAGATACTCTCAGATTCAAAGCAATTTACTCCTGAAATCTCCTTTCTCCGACAAATAGGGCCCACTGCTTTGAAGTATTCAAAAGGATGACACAAAACAAACTCAGCTAAATGCAGTAAAACCGAAGCGCTCGTGGGGAACAAAAAAAACTCTTTTTCCTTTACAACAGCTTCAATAAACCGGAAATACTCAGCCCTCTATCCCGCTGTAAAGTATCTAGGCGTTTTTAAACGACAACACACTCTCTATGAAAAAATTAACACCAACCGCGTCTGTACATCAATTAAGGCTATTGTGCAATTCGAAAGTACCTGCCCCACAATGCATAGCCCAAACTTCATTTCTCCATTCTTTGTCTGGCAAGCATTCTCTTTTTCTGGTCTGCCGATCATCTACCCCACTCCCTTCAACGTATAAAAACTCTCACTCGCTATTTCGAAAGAAAAAATGACACACCCCCCCCTTCGATCCTCCCTGCTCCTGGGGCCCACAAGATTTATGTCCCCCTCTCTCACAGCCCGGCCCTTTTGGGCGGGTGGGGGGGAACCGGCGACCGGGGTAACCCCCTTTCCTCCATTGGCCCCTGGCCTGAGCGTATGCCGGCATTCATCCGCCCTTCCAGTTGCCATCCATGCTTTTTTCTGTTTCCCCCTTTTGCCACCTTCAGGTTTCCCCTGCAATGTTTTGGGCTTTGTGGCGGGTGAGGGGAACCCAGTCCTTTTCTTTCAATGGGGAAAGGGGTTCCTGGCCTGCCACCGGGGTTTTTGACTTTTTGCAAATTCAGGTTTTTCGTTCTCTCCAGGTCCCAGTATTTTCATGGTTTTGTTTCAAGACTATTTTTGCTTTTCAGCTAAAATTTTCCAGGTTTTTCGTAAGGGGTTTGGGGGGGGGGGGGGGGGGGGGGGGTTTTTTTTTGGGGGGGGGGGGGGGGGGGGGGTTTTTTTTTGGGGGGGGGGGGGGGGGGGGGGGGGGGGGGGGGGGGGGGGGGGGGGGGGGGGGGGGGGGACTGCAGCTCGTGTTACTTCCGCCTGGGGGTCAATGTCACGGCAAACCGTAAGTTGTTGAGGGTTGCCGCCAAAGGGGAAGGGTAGAGGGAAGCTTGAAGGCCTCTCTCAAATTTTTTCCCAAAAAACAGAAAAAACGGACTGAGAAAAAGGGCACCTTGTGGGCCCCCAATGTGGTTTTGAAGTAGTCCCGACCTGTTGTTCAAAGGGACGCAGCTTGCGGGTTGTATATGCTTGAATGTTTGCACTAGTCCTTTTTCAATGCCAATTTTCTGAGGACTGCCACAGGCCCTTCGTGCCATATTCGTCGAAAGCCTTTTGAAGCGATGAAGTTGTGGAAACCCAGGTCTCTCTGATTTGAAATTTTTTTTCCCACGGAGTGGCAGTTAAAATCTGTTCGATTGTGTCCTCCCTGCCCAAACCCACTTGTTCCTCTGAAGGGTGTTCTTCTGCCTCCTTTTTGATCGATTTCAAAAAACTTTGAGCAGATTTGCTGGCGGGGTGAGGGGCTGATTGTTCTATAGTTTTGGCATTGGCGAAAACCCCCTTTTTTGGGCGGGGGTTTGAGAGTGATTGTGCCATCTTTTGGCCATGTTTTTGCCCCAAAACTTCGCAGTAGCGGTAACAATGTGAAAAGTTTCGCCACCATGTTTGAGCAGCTCTGCTGATATTGTCTGCCCCGGGGGACTTTCCTCTGGTAAGCTGGGGAGGCTTTTTCCCACTTCTTCCTCGATAGGAATGGGGGGGGGTGTTTTTGAGTTGCGGGTTTCCCCCTTTTATTTGCCTTGCAGGTTGTATTGGGTAGTTTTTCAGTTTTGCAATTTCAGACCACCGTTCAATGCGGAGCTTTTTTGGGGGGTTTCCGGAGCTTTTCAAGACTGATTTTGGTTTGAATGGTTTGGGAGTTTCTTCAGGGGGTCGTAGCCTTTTTAGGGCCCACTTTCAGCTTTTTTTGTCTCATCACTTGACATTTATCCCTTCTCCTGGCCCTTTAACATTGTTCTTCACGAGATTTTTGGGCCCCCTGGACTTTAGGTTTGGGAAAAACCGGGGGGTTTCAGTGCTCTTTTTGTATCGGAGGTCCAAGATGTCATTGGTAGCCTGGCTGGTGTTTATTTTTTCTGACGACCGAGTACCTCCTCTGCTGTTTCTCGGACTGCCTCATTAAAGTTGTTGGGGAGGTCATGATGTCATTGTCCAGGAGGGTTTAAGCCCCAAAACGCCGCCAAGCTTGTTGGAAGATCTCCCGACATCTGGACTTTTTGTTTTTCCCTCAAATTTGATACGGGGGTTTGCAGGCTGTTTGTTTTTTTGCTTCTTTTGAATACCCCAGCACAAGGTGTGAACGTGCCTATTCACTCCAGGGTGGTTTGTCGGTCGTTGATGCGGATTTAAACGCCCTGGGTTAAAAAAATCTATTTGGTTTTGGATTTGCCCTTTGGCGCACCAGGGTTTTCCTCCTTGATGCTTTTGGGGGGAGAGGGTATGGCAATGGAAGTCGGGGGGTGCAGGCAAACCAGCAACGTAGTTCCCCCGTCATTGGTTCCCCCGTTCAAACTGAAACCAACTGTTCCGGCCCATTGGGTTTTAAAGTCGGACCTACTTTGGGGTTAAAATCCCCTGGATATGATGTGCCTTCGGGGGATTTTTAAGGGCTTTCAAAATCTTTGAAAAAAATTTTTCACTTCTTCATCGCATGGCAAAATGGGGCATAGATTTTTATGATGGGGATTTTTTGGGCTTGGCCCACACCCGGATGCTGATAATCCCGTGGAAGCCGGGGGTACATGATAAGCACCCCCCACTTCCTTTTGACAATAAATGCCCCCCATGTTGGGATGTTTTTTCCGGCCACTGACCAATCTTGGCCTTTTTCAGTCAATTCCACCAATCCCCCCCAACTCACTTCTCCTATCCAATAATGCCATTTTAGCGCTAAGCTCATACTCTATTCTTTGATTTTTCGCACTGGTAGGTTACGGAGTCCCTTACCAAAGGATTTGTTTCCCTTGGGGCTTAAAAAATGTTTTTTAAATCCAGTGCTATTGTCATTCCACCCGGGTTGACAAGGGAAAACGCGGGGCGTTTTTAACCCGGGCCCCGACCGATCCGGGTTTATTTTTGGGTTTGCATTTGCTTTCATGTTTTTTCTGTGGGTTAGGATATTTCCCTTTGGGGGCCAAACTCCCCCCAACTCCATATGTTTTTGGGTTTTTCATTGGGGGGTTTCCCCCCCCCATGCACAGGTTGTCTGGTTACATGGATCCCTACAGTAACAGAGAAATTTTCTGACGACCGCATGCTAAACATTCCCTCTTTTCAAAGTCTCCCCAAAAATGCCCCTCCTACCTCTGTGAATGTCTTTCCTGTACACTCCTTCACGTTCCCCTTTGCTTGCTGCAGATCTTGTGCCCCGAATACCCAATTCAACCAATCCACGTTGGCCCCCCGCCTTTTTCTATTTGGGTCCCTCGACCGGGAATGAGTTCCTCCTTCTTCGCCAAAACCCAGTTACGACACTTTTAAATCCAGCCCAAGAATATTTTTTTCAAACCAAGATTTTTCCCCTTCCCGTTCATATCGAAACTATCCCCCCTTACTAACCCTGTCCCATACCCTGCTAAAGTAACGACCTGTGATGTGCGCTTTTTTGTGTGGTGTGGGGGTGGGGGTTTTGGGGGGTTGGGTTTGGGGGCGCGCGTTTGAAAAACATTTTATCTTGAAAAATTTTTTTATAATTTTTTCTGTAGCGCACCAGTTTGTAATATCGTTTGTTTAAAATAGGGTATTTATCTTTATTGCAGCTGTGTAAGATTAGGTTGAATGCATGCGCTTTGATTTGTCTTTGCAAGATAACGCGCTATTAAGTTCCATTGATTATTATTATTATTATTATTATCATTATCATCATCATTATTATTATTATTATTATTATTATTATTATTAGGTGGTGTTCAGTCTTGTTCTGATCCAGTCTGTAGAGCTCTTCTTCTTCTTCTTTGCGTTGCCTGGGTTATGTTGTGAGACCAGATCTTCTGAGGAATTCAGCAGTTGCCTGCCAGTTTCTGCTCCAGAGGCGTGGGCTCAGGCCACACTTCCAGCCTAGCGTCTGGAGAGTCCTGCAGTCTTGTAGGATGTGGGCCGTATCCTGCTCTTCTTCTCCACAGGGGCACATAGCAGATGGTGCCATTTTCAATTTTCTGTGGAGGTGTTTATTCAGCCTGTTGTGCCCTGTGCGTAGTCTGAAAATGACCACCTGTGCTTGTCGTGAAAGCTGGTGATAAGGGTCTGGTTTGAGTGGTGATCTGAAGAGAGATTTGATGTTTTTCATCTCCATTAGGTTGACAGGATTGTTCTCTTGCTCCTCTCTTGCCCCATCTTGTCTGCTTGTTCATTTCCTTTAATGCCGCAGTGGGAGGGGATCCACTGGAGCTCTATGCGTAAGGCGTTAAGGCTGTGCAGTGCCTTCTCCAGATCTTTCAGTTGTCCGGCATTATAGGACTGCAGCACAGAGAGTGCGTCGGTCAGGAAGACGACTTGGGTGTTGTTGTCCACTCTGCTGTTGATGACATTTGCTGCATGGATCAGGGCTTCTACTTCAGCCTTGTAGTTAGTACAATGCAGGCCTGTTGGAATTGCTTCAGCCTGCCATTATCCATTAGGGTACTGAATGTAGACCCCCGCACCTCCACACTTGACAGCATCAGTTGCTGATCCATCGGTGTATATGTGAATCCAGCTTTCTTGGGGGTATCTTTCTTCCAACATGGCTAGTGTGAGAGTCTTTTTCACAATTTCACCCTGCTCATTTTTTGTTGTTATGTAGAGCTCCGACTGACTGACTAAGTAACTGACTGACTGACTGAGTAACTGACTGACCGAGTAACTGACTGACTGACCGAGTAACTGACTGACTGACCGAGTAACTGACTGACTGACCGAGTAACTGACTGACTGACCGAGTAACTGACTGACTGACCGAGTAACTGACTGACTGACCGTGTACCTGACTGACTGACCGAGTAACTGACTGACTGACCGAGTAACTGACTGACTGACTGACTGAGTAACTGACTGACTGACTGACTGAGTAACTGACTGACTGACTGACTGAGTAACTGACTGACTGACCGAGTAACTGACTGCCTGACCGAGTAACTGACTGACTGAGTAACTGACTGACTGAGTAACTGACTGACTTATTAACTGACTGACTGAGTAACTGACTGACTGAGTGACTGACTGAGTAACTGACTGACTGACCGAGTAACTGATTGGCTTATTAAATGACTGACTGAGTAACTGACTGACTGAGTGACTGACTGACTGAGTAACTGACTGAGTAACTGACTAAGTAACTGTCTGATTGACATACTGACTGACTTCTATTCCCTCTCCCTGAGGAGTCATTGTGCACCGCATTGCACTGACACCCCCAGACAGCAGCTTGTCTTGAACAACAGTGTCAAACTGGCGGAGCTCACCCTTCTTCAAGAAGGAATTTGCATGCTTGGTATGGTTTGGGGTTTTTTGGCCTTCCATACCACCAGCCACCATAGACCTGTTAATCAGATGGATCGGTGGTGTAGAGGTAACGCGCCTGTCTAGAAAGCGAAAAGTCCGGGTCGGAAGTGTGCGGTGGTTCAAATCCCGTTTGGGCCCGAAACTTTTTCCCCATCCATTAGATCATGAGTGGTGGTCTGGGCGCTAGTCTTTCGGATGAGACGATAAACCGAGGTCCCGTGTGTTACACAAAATTATTCAGCGCACGTAAAAGAACCCACGGCAACAAGAGAGTTGTCTCTGGTAAAATTCTGTAGAAAAAAAGCCACTCTGATAGGGAAACAAATACAGTTGCAGACAGGGAAAAGAAAAAAAAAAAGGGTGGCGCTGCTCTTGTGGCGACGCGCTCTCCCCGGGGAGAGCAGCCCGAATTTCACGCAGAGAAATCTCGTGACTTAAAGTGGTAAAAATGAAATTAAAAATTAAAAATTAAAAGATGAAATCAACAAAAGATGGATGGGCTTTTGACGCTAACACCAGTCCCCCCCGCCCCCCGACACACTAGATAGTGGTTTGTAAGTCTTCTAGCGGTCACAGCACTGCGCTAGCTCGCCATTTGACGGCTCGGGATTTTCCCCGCAGAGTTATCATCAGCACTGGCTCCACTCTCCCCCCCCCCCCCCCCCCCCCCCCCCCCCCCCCGTCCCAAAAGTCCTTCGGGTGAGACTCTAAACACACACGCAGAACATTTTGCGCATACACTAAAACCTGTCTTGCACTTCCGCAAGAGTTAGGCCATACTCGAATTCGAAATAATAATAAGAAGAAGAAGAAGAAGAAGAAGAAGAATAGTAATAATAATAATGATGGTGATGATGATGATGATAATAATAATAATAATAATAATAATAATAATTAATGGAACTTATATAGCGCTATATCTTGCAAAGACAAATCAAAGCGCATGCATTCAACCTAATCTTACACAGTCATGTAATCAATGATAAATAATCAATAGTTTAAACAAACAGATATTACAAACATGGTGCGCTGCAGACAATGCCAGCTACCTTCATGGTTGGCAAAAACGGTCGCAAACACACACACACACACACGCACACACACACCACACACACATACACGCACACACACACCACACACACAACACACACACACACACACACACACACACACACACACCACACACACACCACACACACACACCACACACACACACACACACACACACACACACACACACACACACAACCCACCGTGGGTCAACCTCAGAGCTCTGGCCAAGGATCGAGAAGAAGAACGACAACAATCTCTCTCTCTCCTCTCTCTCTCTCTCATCCTCTCTCTCCTCTCTCTCTCTCTCTCTCTCTCTCTCTTCTCCCTCTCTCTTTTCCTCCCTCTCTCTCTGTCTGTCTGTCTCTCTCTCTCTCTGTTGTCTGTCTGTCTGTCTGTCTGTCTGTTCTGTCTGCTCTCTCTCTCTCTCCTCTCTCTCTCTCTCTCTCTCTCTCTCTCTTCTCTCTCTCTCTCTCACTCTCTCTCTCTCTCTCTCTCTCTCCACTGGCCTGCTCTGCTGGTGCTGTTAGCTTACACCTCCCTCGTCGTCGGTTGGGTTCCAAGCCTGAGCCATAAATCATGATGACAGGAAAACAGGGGACAGCTTGTAGATGGTGAGTACTACCTGACTGACTGACTGAGTAACTGACTGACTAAGTAACTGACTGAGTAACTGACTGACTAAGTAACTAACTGAGTAACTGACTGACGAAACCCAGGAACCTGATTAAAAAATGATTTAATACTG
>CM054145.1:2099061-2178341 GCA_028751875.1 Rapana venosa
CACTGATGTTAACTCCAGAGGAAAATATCCCCTTGGACGGGAATCAAACCCAGGTTGTCAGATTGCGAATGTAATGTTCTAACCACTAGGCTATCCCATTCCTGTGTGTGTGTCTTTGTATCTGTGTGTGTGTTGATAAAGGGATATGTGTTTCTCACTGAAGTGTGTCAGGATGTCACATTGCTTTTTTGATTGGGCAGTTGGATGATTTGAAGTTTGAAAGGTCATCCAGTGGTCACTGTCTTTGTGACTGGCATCATTGACTAACAGACTCATAGGAGATTTTTTAAACAGTTATTTTCATGTCCATTGATTTCTTCCCCATGGTTATTTGGGTGAAGCACAGTATTTTTGTACTAAAGGCAGATTTCAGTGAACGTCTTGCGCACTGACTCATGAATTGTTCTGTCATTCATTCATTTTCTCTTTCACTGGTTGTTTGCTTAAAAACTGACAGAAGTTTTAGCGCTGCTGCAATTAGTTAAATTGCGGAGACATTGATGGGTTAATTTATTTGGTGGGGTCATTTTCTCTCTCTTTTATTTTTGATAGATGGATTTATTTATCCGTCCTTTGCCTGTCAGCTGAAATTTGATGTGATTTATTTTTTTGGTTTGACTGATGTGGTCTTTTGAGTTCAGTCCTTTCCTGATAACTGGCTCCTCCAGTTGATGTTGGAAAGTGGATTGATGCTGCCGTTCACTGTCAGTAGTCTGGTGCTGTTTTGTTGTTGGATGAACTGGTGGATTCTTTCAGTCCTGTTGGCCAAATTTACATGTATTGGTTTCACGAATTAGCTGATTTGTTAGCAGAATTTACTGATGTTGTTTTATTTTGATTTGATTAGTTGATTCACTCATCTATTATCTGTGGAACTTTCTGATTTGAAGTGACTGGATGAATTTATCAGTTGGTTCTTTCATCATTTATATCACATTGTGAAAGCAGTTCATTGATGTGATTCATTGAACGATTCACTGATTCTCCATCTGCATATCTCCCTAGCCCTAGGTGACTTGAGTCAGTGACCCTTTTCTTTATTCCGTACTTGCAAAACTTCTCCATATTTTTTAATCAGTTTGAACCCAAAAAAACCAACAACTTTTGCTATCGTCCCTAGCAGAACTTGCTGATATTAACTGATTTGATTTGATTCTTCATGTGCTAAATTTCCCCTTCATCAATAACTTTGATTCATTCTTTGTTTCACTGATGCCTCCAGTGCAGAACTTGCTGATGATTGAAATGACGTGGTGAATTCATCAGTTGCTTGATGCCCTGTGCAGAACTTGCTGATGATTGAAATGACATGGTCAATTCATCAGGTGCTTGATGCCTCCTGTGCAGAACTTGCTGATGATTGAAATGACGTGGTCAATTCATCAGTTGCTTGATGCCCTGTGCAGAACTTGCTGATGATTGAAATGACGTGGTCAATTCATCAGTTGCTTGATGCCCTGTGCAGAACTTGCTGATGATTGAAATGACGTGGTGAATTCATCAGGTGCTTGATGCCCTGTGCAGAACTTGCTGATGATTGAAATGACGTGGTGAATTCATCAGGTGCTTGATGCCCTGTGCAGAACTTGCTGATGATTGAAATGACGTGGTGAATTCATCAGTTGCTTGATGCCCTGTGCAGAACTTGCTGATGATTGAAATGACGTGGTGAATTCATCAGTTGCTTGATGCCCTGTGCAGAACTTGCTGATGATTGAAATGACGTGGTGAATTCATCACTTGCTTGATGCCCTGTGCAGAACTTGCTGATGATTGAAATGACGTGGTGAATTCATCAGTTGCTTGATGCCCTGTGCAGAACTTGCTGATGATTGAAATGACGTGGTGAATTCATCAGTTGCTTGATGCCCTGTGCAGAACTTGCTGATGATTGAAATGACGTGGTGAATTCATCAGGTGCTTGATGCCCTGTGCAGAACTTGCTGATGATTGAAATGACGTGGTGACTTCATCAGTTGCTTGATGCCCTGTGCAGAACTTGCTGATGATTGAAATGACGTGGTCAATTCATCAGGTGCTTGATGCCTTCAGTGCAGAACTTGTTGATGATTGAAATGACGTGGTGAATTCATCAGGTGCTTGATGCCCTGTGCAGAACTTGCTGATGATTGAAATGACGTGGTGAATTCATCAGGTGCTTGATGCCCTGTGCAGAACTTGCTGATGATTGAAATGACGTGGTCAATTCATCAGGTGCTTGATGCCTTCAGTGCAGAACTTGTTGATGATTGAAATGACGTGGTCAATTCATCAGTTGCTTGATGCCCTGTGCAGAACTTGCTGATGATTGAAATGACGTGGTGAATTCATCAGGTGCTTGATGCCCTGTGCAGAACTTGCTGATGATTGAAATGACGTGGTGAATTCATCACTTGCTTGATGCCCTGTGCAGAACTTGCTGATGATTGAAATGACGTGGTGACTTCATCAGTTGCTTGATGCCCTGTGCAGAACTTGCTGATGATTGAAATGACGTGGTGACTTCATCAGTTGCTTGATGCCCTGTGCAGAACTTGCTGATGATTGAAATGATGTGGTGACTTCATCACTTGCTTGATGCCCTGTGCAGAACTTCCAGACCATCCTGAAGAGCGACCCCCAGAACGTGCAGGCCAACCACAACCTGTGCGTGGTCTATGTGGAGAAGGGCGACCTCCTCAAGGCTGAAAAATGCCTCGTCCACACCCTCGCCATCGACCCCACTGCCGAGTACGTCAAAAACCACCTCAACATCGTCCGGTCCCGCATCAACCAGATCCGCATGCACCAGCAGAAACAGCAGCAGCAGCAACAGCAGCAGCAGCAACAACAGCAACAGCAACAGCAGCAACAGCAGCAGCAGCAGCAGCAGCAGAAGCCAGCTGAGCAGCAGCAGCAGAAAGCATCGCCTTAGGTGTAGGAGTTGTGCATCCAGCATTGATGGGGGTGATATGACTTGTTATGCAATGTGCGCTGATGATCGCTGTGGTATGAGTTGTGACAGAGAGTCAGCACTGTGAGTGGTACACTGAGGGAGTGGTGATGTGTCTGTGCACAAACACAGGTTGTAGCTGCTGCTGCTGCTGTTTCTGAAGGAGTCTGTCCCCACTGTGCACCTGAGCACAGCACAGGTAGACAGATGAAGCCTACACTGGGGAAAAGAGACTTGTCATGACAGGTGGGCAGACTTGGGAACAGAGACTGAGGAGTGATGTCTGCAGTGTAAAACAGACTACACCATCGTGAGAAAGGTGTGAGGTGTAGCGCGCAACACACAGGTAGATAGATGACGTGTGTACTGTGCAACAGGCTGTACTGAAAAATGTTCCCGTGTGAAAACGAGCCTGGAAAAATGACTGACATGAAGTGGACCAAACAGACGGTAAAACAGAGCATTGGCAAGTGATGCCTGTGCTTTGGAAAAGACTTTTGATGTATAAGATTGTAACTTGTGGTAAAATCATGGTATGATCTCTCACACACACACACACACACACACACACAGACACACACACACACACACACACACACACACAAAAGGTGGTTGTTGCGACAAGCTGCACACAACATAGCCAGCTTGTGAACTGACTATGCACACAGCAATGTGATCGTTCGTACCGAAAGATACAAAGTGCTGCATGCACTCAGGTGTAACGTGTCTAAATGAGTCCTGTCATATTTTTGTCGCTGTCAATTCCGAACCCCTACCAACTAGACCAAGAGATGGTTGAGCTGATCTGGTTGTTGTGCTTCAAGCTTTCAAATGTCCAGTTGTTTTGGTTTTGTGTGTACATCTGGAAATGATTGGTGGATGGCGTGACTGTCAGTTTGAGAGGATGGTTGTCTTGAACTGTGGTCATTACTGTTTTGAATCTGGGGTGAGATGTTGGTGTGTTTTGATTAACATTGTTTTTTGTGTGTGTGTGTCGTTTTGTTTCATTATTCAGTGTGTGAAATCGTAGGCATCGCCACTGTTAATCTCTTGATTTAAAAATATTTTAATGAATTTTAAGTTGGAGTTTGATTTTTGGGATAAACACTTTGACAAATATTAAGAAATAAAATAAGTCTTCCTAATCCTTTTTTGTTGTGTGGGGGGGAGGGGGGGGCACTCATCAAGGTGTTCACACCGTCAGATTTTTCATGTTTGATTTGAAGCCGTCAGTTTCATGACCTAGCCAGTCTTCCTCAGGCAGAAATGGGGCCACTGTTGCTGACTTGCAGAAGGCTGGGGTTGTATTCGGCTTCCTGTGATGTTGGAGTCGGCAGGATGCATGCTGGGCATGTAATGGACAGCTACAGTTGTCCTCCCAGTCAAGGAACAGAATGTTTGATGGTTGCGTTGCCACAGCTTAGTGACTGAATTTGCTCCTGCTTTTTTTTTCCAGACAATTTTTGTACAGTGTACTTTTTATATTTCTAGGAAATATTTCAGCAAAGAATTCAAGTCGAGTCAAAAACACTTTGATCATCCCATGAAGGGCAGTTACAATACTGACAGGCAGATTGATACGTATCATTATTTCGAAAGACACAAGAAAGCTACATTTCATATTGTTGTAAACATTCCAAGATAACGGTCCCATGATTCTTGTGGTCAGTGTTTCACAGAAACACAAATATACCCAGCATGCACTCTGTACCAGGCGAGGGATGGGCTCCGCCAGATTCAACTTACCAAAGAGACAGGGCCTGAAGACTTCAGTGCAGAGCCCCAGTGACTCCACAGGGTGTGTTGGGGATGTGGAGTGATGTGGTGTGGAGTGGTGTGGTGTGGTGTATGTGAGGAGGAAGACCTCACACGAACAGTGTCCCAGGTTAGAAGACAAACTGTGCTTGAATAGTGTGAGGTGGTTTTCTATATGTGAAAAGTATTCCGTGAATGATGTTTGTATGTATTTAGGAAAAATGCTGCTTGGAGAGTGTGTGTGGTTATACGATACGAGAAAAGCGTTTCAAGAAGGGGTTAATTTTGTTATTATTATATCAAAATAAATTTTTTAATTAATGTTGTATGAGAAACAGATTTTCTAGATGAAGGTTTTGTGGAGTTTTTCCATGTCGTCATGTGTTGGGGAGAAAGCCCTGACACTTTCTCATGTTGTCGGGTATAAAACACATTTTTCAACGGTGACTAATTTTCTGAAGAACCTCTCCCCTTGTTACTCTTGCTCTGTTAATCTTCTATTTTTTTCACTTTACGGTTTCATGTAATAGATGATGATAAATGGAAGGGATGGTGTTGTCAGCAAGACCTGGTGTTATTGGCCTCTAGGTGGAAGAGAAAAGTCACAGAAATAAATAGATAGATATCTCATTTCATGGTCTTCTTCAGGTGGAGGGGCTTGGCGTTGTGGAGATTAGTGTCTGTTGAGTTTGAACTTAGTGCAAGTGTTTGTGCAAAATCTAGAGTTGAATAGGACGATAGGGTCTTTATTATGGTGGGTGAGGCTTTAACAACATGAAACCAAAAGTTGAAAAGGACAAGAATGTTTTCACCTTACCATGTTATCCAGGGGGGATTGATAGAATTAGTTTAATTTTGTCATGTAGCAAGCCGTGTCAAGAAATGATATTTCTTCTTCATACAGTGTCAAATTCACCTGCACACAGTTAGTGAAAGAAACATGTCACATCACCGCATTTGCTTCAACGCTTTGTGTATGGGTTTTTTCACCCATTTCTACAACACTTTTAGTAGCCTACTCCTCTTCAGTGTGTGGATTTGAGGTGCCAGCATGGTTGTCAGTGCATTTCTTCAGGCACATCCCTCAGTTCTGAAGTTCTTGACTGGACAACAGTGGTCTGTGATGTGAAGCATCCTCAAGTTTGGTGAAGTGACAGGTTCCTAGTCACACAGTCGACCGGGCGTTTCAGAATTCTGCCGGTCACTCACTGACCAGTCGTGCAGTCACCAGTTCGTGTGAAATGGTCAGTCTCTGCAGTGATGATGTCCCGGACCAAACCCAGGCCCTCATTCACCCTGTGTGCTGAAGCCAATACTGTCGTTACAAGGCAACACAGACAGAGGAGATGTTCTGTGGTCCCTGAATTGGCGTTTTCTGAAGCATTTAGAGACAGCGTGCTGTTTTTGAGTGAGGTTATGTGGGGTTTTTTGGACTCATTTAGAAAGAGACAGCTTGCTGTTTTTGAGCGAGTTATGTTTTTTTTTACTCATTTAGAAAGAGACAGCTTGCTGTTTTTGAGTGAGGGTATGTGTTTTTTGACTCATTTAGAAAGAGACAGCTTGCTATTTTTGAGTGAGGTTATGTGGGTGCTTTTTTTTTTACTCATTTAGAAAGAGACAGCTTGCTGTTTTTGAGTGAGATTATGTGGGTGTTGTTGTTTTTTTTACTCATTTAGAAAGACACAGCTTGCTATTTTTGAGTGAGATTATGTGGGTGTTTTTTTTTTTTTTTACTCATTTAGAAAGAGACAACTTGCTATTTTTGAGTGAGATTATGTGGGTGGTTTTTTTTTTTACTCATTTAGAAAGAGACAACTTGCTATTTTTGAGTGAGATTATGTGGGTGTTTTTTTTTTTTTTTACTCATTTAGAAAGAGACAACTTGCTATTTTTGAGTGAGGTGATGTGGGTGGTTTTTTTTTACTCATTTAGAAAGAGACAGCTTGCTGTTTTTGAGTGAGGTTATGTGGGTTGTTTTTTTTTTACTCATTTACAAAGAGACAGCTTGCTGTTTTTGGTGAGGTTATGTGTTTTTTTACTCATTTAGAAAGAGACAGCTTGCTGCTTTTGAGTGAGGTTATGTGTGTTTGTTTTACTCATTTAGAAAGAGACAGCTTGCTGTTTTTGAGTGAGATTATGTGTTTTTTTGACTCATTTAGAAAGAGACAGCTTGCTGTCTGTGAGGTTATGTGTTTTTTTTAAGCATTTAGAAAGAGAGAGCTTGCTGTTTTTATGTAAGGTTATGTGTTTTTTTGACTCATTTAGAGACAGCTTGCTGTCTGTGAGTGAGATTATGTGTTTTCTGAAACATTTAGAAAGAGACAGCTTGCTGTCTGTGAGGTTATATGTTTTCTGAAGCATTTAGAAAGAGACAGCTTTCTGTCTGAGTGAGGTTATGTGGTTTTTTTTACTCATTTAGAGACAGTTTGCTGTCTATGAGGTTATGTGTTTTCTGAAGCATTTAGAAAGTGCAGCCCACCCCCAGGGAAAAAAGTCCAACAAACAAACCCAAACACAAAAAAAGGAAAAGATGATGTTGAGGACAGAGACAGTGTGCTGCAGTAAGTGAGGGGGTATGTTTTCAGAAGCAGTCCTTCGGATGAGACTATAAACTGAGGTCCTGTGTGCGAACGCTCGCAGAACATCTTGCACACACGTTAAAACCTGTTCCGCTTTTTGGAAGGGTTGTGTGCCGGTGGGAACGGGTGACAAAATTTATTAAACTGCATACACACGGGGACTGGATGAAAAAAAGCACACGAGTGTTTATTCTATTATCCTTGAAATAAAAGAATAAAATCAATAAAAATAAATATAAAAATAAAAGCCATCATCATCATCACCATCATCATCGTCATCACCATCATCATCGTCATCACCATCATCATCACCATCATGATCAATGGACAGGTTTTCTGTGAAATACCAGCACACTTACACCAGGGATAGGTGGCTTTCCCACAGCTTGGGGTTTTGTGGATGTTGGTGTGGGTGTTTGGATTTTTGGAAGGGGGAGAGGATGGGTTGGGTTTTTTTTCAAGGATTTGTTGTTGTTGTTGATTCTGTGATGCGACGTTGTGCTTGTCACAGGCATCACTTTTGGGTTCACTGCATTTGTTGATATTGCATTTGTGTGAAGTTTGATAGAAACATATATTGGAGCCTGAGACGGTTGTTATTCTACACGTTGGTTATTATGTTTGCTTTTGGGGTGATTTGTATATGACTTTGTTGTTCGGTTTTCTTGTTAGATTGAGGAGGATGTTATTTTTTTATATCTTTCTTATCCAGTGATGTGTATGTGATAGTATCGTTGAATGCTAGCTTTTTCCTTTCTCCCATTTTTACAGACAGCACGGTGGTTAGTTAGTTAGTTGGTTGGTTGGTTAGTTGGTAGGCTGCTTGAAAACTTCACAGAAAGGCTTTACCTTAGTTGCTGTCGTGTTTTTTCTGAGCAAGGTGTCTTTCGGAGTAGTTGTTTTTTCTGGGTGTACTTTTTGGTCGTAACTTCAAGTTATGAACATATAGGACGATTGTGGAATGTTGTTTGTTATCTCTACTTTTGTTACTTGTCTACCATGATATGTACAAACCAAATCTATATCTACAGAAAGAAATGGATGTGAGTCCTCCACGATAACGCCAGGGGCAATTTAAGTGTAAGCATTTTACCGCTGCAAGCTCTGACGGAGCGAGGCAGGGCCTCTGCCGTGTGTCTTCTTGACGGCCGTTCTGTTCCGTCTTTCACTGTCTGGTCGCTGTGTCCAGCAGGCCTCGGTGTCTGTGCTGGTTGGTTTGGTGCTAGGTCATGACAGTGTCAGCATCGGCATGGTGTTCTGCTGTGTTGGTGGGTTGACGTATTTCTGACTTTCTAGTTACCTGAAGCATGGTGGTGTTTTTTTCATCATTTCTAAACATTTTTTTGGTGATCGTAAGTTGATCAGAATGATGGGCCTCCTCATTATGGTCTGATAATTTTTATATGTTGTAAGGAATTCAGTCGTTCAGATCATGTCATTCTCTGTGTTTTTGCAGTGATTGTGTGTGGGTTGTATTTTGTTGTATTTTGTGGGTGTTTTTTTTAGTGTGACCAGGCTAAGCATTGGTAAGGAGGTAGTTACCTGTTGGAGACTGGAAGAAGTTTGGAGAATTTTGAGATTCTTAATTTGAGGTGACAAAGTCGTTGTTTTGTTATTTGATGTGATTTCAACTGATTCAGCTTCTGCTTATACTAATTCTGAACGATGAACATTACCAGTAGAAAATGTTTGTTTTATTATGTTCATTTTCAGACCAGTAATTTATCATCTAGCCAACCAACACTCGTTATGCTCATTATGGAAGTTGTTCACGATGTTTATTGAATGGTATGAGCCGGTGCTTTTTTTCTTCTTCTTCATTGAACTGAAAATGACTCCAGGAGATGGGGTGTATGCTGACCAGTCTGCCTTGTGTTGTGCTGTGTTGTGTTGTGTTGTGCTGTTTTACATGTTGTGTCACTCAGACTGCTGACAAAGCGCAGAGCTACGCGTTCTTCATACCACAATCCATTCCCTCTGTAACAGCAATAACGATGTGCAACTTCTGAGCCAGTAACCAATGTGGAAATATCGTCATGGTTTATATTATATAGCGGTGAATTCTTAGATCCTGTGGTATGATGCGTTTACTGGTGTTTCTTGTCCTTAGAGGAAGAACTTTGGGGTGGGGGCTGTATCAGTGTTGACTAACTCCAGGGGAAAATTCTCCATGCACAGACAGACCAGTGAAGATTTTGGTTCCTGCCCCTGATCATTTTGATCCTGACATCTAGGCTGCAACTGCCCAACACACACAGCATTATTGAACTTTTTAAAAAGAGAAAATTTTGGGGGTGGTCCTTGCTCCAGAAGAACCTGGCAGTGTGTGGGACTGGCGTCTGTCCGTTGTGCTGCTAGCACTCCCCCCAGCCAGCGTCTCTCTCCTTCATGTGCAGGCAGCAGTTGAGGATCCGGGATCTGTGGGGCACTGTCACTCCAGGGCTGATATTACTTCAGGTCTGAAGAACATGCACAGCACCTAGTGATGTACGTTACCTGGCAACAGTAGTAATGACAACATGATGATGATGAAAGTGTGTGTGTTCTTTTTATGACCCGTGAACTGTTGTCCTGGTTGTCTGTGTTTTGTTTCACGGATAGAGTTGTCTTCCCTTACCCCATGGGGGAGATAGATGCCCGGTAATTGATGCCCTGCTGCTTTCTTCAGCCTGCAGACGTTTAACAAGTACATGGCAGCAGATTATCGTAACACCATGCACATCACACTCCCTCCCAAAAAACCACCTTGAGATTTGCAAATATCTATATTTATAGTCCTGATTATGATGCCAAATCTCGTTTGTTTGTTTTATAGATGCGCCTTGTTTGTTGGTTGACAGAATTCTAAAGTTTTCTGATGCATGCTGTGGTCATGGTCGGTGTGGGAATGCAGTGTGTCATTAGAAAACTGTGTTCCAGCAGTCAGAGACTCTACTTGTGGTTTGGCCACAGACACGACAGGGGCTACAGTAGGAATGTGTGGTCAGTGTTTCCACGTGCTTCCAGCAATCCTGCTTGGTGTGTTGAGTAACTACGATTCCGTGACAAAACTTCCATGTTTGTTTGTCTGTCTGTCCGTTCAGTCGTCTTTCAAGGTCAGGGTGACTGTCGTGTCAACGGCCAATGCAGGAACTACAAAATGCAAAAGTTTTTTTTTGGTGAATTTTGTTGCATGAAAAATGATGTTTCATGAAAAAACGTGGATTGTGTTGTGTGTCCATTGTTGAAGCAGGACATCATTGCCAGCACATGTGAAAAGTAGCACTCTTGTGTGGGGTGAATGCTAGCTGGGGTTTTAGTGGTTGCTCGGGTGGTGATTGCTGTTTGTCGGCATCCACAGCAGAGGAGAGATCATTGTGGTCTCTTCAAAGAGAACGTTGTCGTGCTGTCTTTTCTCCCCTTCTCTCTTGGAATGAACACAGACTGGAACAAGTCTGGAAGCAGCAGCTGATGGGAAGGAAGGTTCCGTGCTGCTGCTGTGTCTGTGTCTTAGTGGACTGTGGGGACAGCGTAGCTCAGTGGTCACTGCCCTTGCTGTGTCTTAGTGGACTGTGGGGACAGCGTAGCTCAGTGGTCACTCCCTTGCTGGTCACAGGCTATGGTGAACAGTGTTGAGTAGCTCTGCCTCACTCCCTGATGGGTGACTGTTCATGTGCTTTGGCTTCAGTACAGTCCCCCAGTTCACCCAGCTGTCAATGGGCACCTGCCCTCTTTAGGGTTGGGGAAGGTAAAGCAGCGAGGGAGAGGAGATGGGCGCCGCCCTCAATATGCTGGCCCCTGGAGAAGCTGAGGTCTCTGACACTATGCCCCCTATTGACTGCATAGATTGTGGGACACCTTTCCTTTACCTTACTGTTATAGTTGAGTCCATCCAAAAAACATGTTTGAGAATTTTTTGCATCTTGCTGTAACATTTTGTACTTTATACTGGGGATTTCCAGTGATTTGTTTATTTCTGTCTTCTTTTTTCAACATTCTTTTCCTTAGGATAGAGGTTAAATTTTGTGTGTGGATTCTTTCTCAATATAATGATGTCAAGAAAACCATTTTGATAGTATTTTAAACTGATCATTTGTTATATGACAAGTCTTACCTTTCGATCTGTTGAACGGAAATTACTGGATGATTTGTATGTCACAGATTTATTTCATGCATGTGTGTAGGGCAATAATTCAGTTAGATATCATGAGGGATGAATATTCATTGACAAATTTGAATAACAAAACATATGTGACGCTCCATCACAAAATGAGTCGCATTGCACCTGACCCACTTTTCTGCCAGGAGCCAGTTTAGGCAGGTGGGGGTCAGGTTGTCAGTTTTGGTTGATTATAGAACTACAGCCATTCTTCTACCTTGTACTGAAGTATCGAGGCATAATTTTGTTTCCTTTTGCTTTAAAAATGCATTGAAAAACATCCAGGCCCTCATTCTGACCACCTGTTAGGATGCTGAACTTGTCAGTGCCTCATTTTGTCACTTTCTGCAGTCTGTCACTTTAATTTGTAAAAACTTTTCATGGAAGTGTCTCATCTTTAAACTTTTTTATTTTCTTTATCCAGCAGCCTTTTTATTGCCAATACATAACATGTTAACTGAAAGTTGACCTCTGGTGCAATGCGACATTATTTGGTGGAGCATTATATATATATATATATATATATATATATATATATATATATATATATATATATATATGTAAATATGCATTCTCATTCCTTGATTAATGAAGAAAGCAACTGATTGAAGAAAAAAATAGTCCTTGAGAATGGTAAAAAAATTACAGATATATATTTTGTTTATACAACAAAAGCCTTTATTGTTGTTGAAGTTTTTCATAAGATCATGGTAAGAAATGAGCACTGGTGTTAGTTGTGTGAGTGGGGATATTGTACCGTCCCAGCGCTCACCATTCTTCACTAGGACCTTTACTAGTGGCAGAAAGCATGCTGGCTGTGTTCCTGTCATCCATACCACCAGTCATAGGTAACCTACTCTTCTGTCAAAGTTGGGCAGGGTTGGGGGCTGGGTTTCTTGTTCACTCGTGTGCATGATGTTCTGCATGTGTTCACACGTAGGACTGTGGTGTACAGCCTCATCTGAAGGACGTACAGGGGCAGGAGTCAATGATTGATGATTCCAGGGACAAACTCCCCACACACAGATGGCTGAGGAAGACTCGAACCTTCTACTCTGTGTCCAACACTAACCACCGAGTTAACTGCCCTGCAAAATCAAAGGCGACATGTTTTGATGATGGATGTGGTGTTGCCAGCATATTTATACCTGAATTATCAATGGTAATGGGCTGAAGAGAAGAGAAAAAACACCAAAAAATGCTCATGGGAATAGTTCGTTAAATTCCCTGGTAAATAATCTGGTTACTGTCAGGGTAAAAACCCCAACCCATTTCTTGCAGTTTTGTGGGTTGTCTGGTTGTCAACAAGCTCAGAAATTTTGGTTTTTGTTGTTGTTTTTTTAGCCTGTCATGTAGCATTACAGCGTAAATAATCCATTCAAAATGTGATTTAAAAAAACATCTGTAACCTAATTTGAACTTCAGAATCACTCAGTTTAGAAGTTTATTCAGAAACATCAGGTACAAGGATTCAGTGAATCCTGCCAAAGTTTGGACAGGGGGAAATTGTGCTTTTGCATATTATTTATTTATTATTCATCTGTCTTTGAAAATAAGGGGGAGGGGAGGGTGCAGTTTGGCACATATATTTCATATCTGGTTGTAGCTTGGGGGAGGGGGTGTTTTTTATCTGTTTATATGCCTTTTTAGGGTGGTTTGTTTTGGGGGATGGGGAGTAGGATTATGTTATGATGGTAGCAGGGGTCATTATTTATAGCTGAAAATTTGAGATGAGGGCTAAGAACAACATTCTGCAGGAAAGATGTTGGTTGTTTTTTCTTTAATTTTTGTGTTAATATAGTTGATAGAGTGAGACAGTCTTTCCATTCTATTTCTATGTGTGTTCTTGTGGTAGATTTGAATTCAAATATTTGTCAACATTGTGTGTCAAATTGTCGTCATTTTGGCTTGTTTTGATATAGTTGACTGTAAAATCAGGATTGTGATGGGGATTCATTGTCAACATTCATATAATAATAGTAACTGGTATTATAAAATTGGGATTGTGTTATTGATTTATTCTATTTTGATGATATTTTCTTACAGCAAAATCAGGATTATGATGTGGCTCCATTGTCATATTTACATGATATCAGTACTTTTGTGTTGTGATTTTTGGTTATTTTGATATATTATGATTGATCTTGAAATGAAAACTATTGTAATGCCGCGAGTGTTTCTCCACTGGTTTACTGGTTGTGAATGCAGGGCTTTGAAACAAAGTGTAGTCCTTATGCAGTGGGTGTGAGTGTGTGTGTGTGTGTGTGTGTGTGTGTGTGTGTGTGTGCGTGTGTGTGTGTGTGTGTGCGTGTGAGTGTGAGTGAGTGAGTGAGTGAGTGTATGGAATAAGAGAAATACACAAACTATTTTCTTCATCTTTTCATTTTTCATGGTATATGGGGTTGTTGTTTGGTTTGGGTTGTTTTTTTGTTGTTGTTGTTGTTTTTTTTTGGGGGGGGGGGGGGGGTTGTTTGTATGGGGTTTTTTTTTTTTGGGGGGGGGTGGTTGGGGGGGTTTTGTTTTTGTATTTGAACATGAGAGATTTGGGGAAATCCATGTTTAATATTCATTCCAGCCTCAAGTTTAATGCCAGAGGATCGTTTGGTACCTACTTCATTTCTTCTCCATTTTCTATTACCTTTTTTGGTTTTGCTTCTGAAACCACTGATGACTTTTTCAGCTTTTTGTCAGCCCTCAGTGTGTATTATTGTGCGTCAGAATTTTGGTGATTTTTTTGCTTTTTGTTTTTCCTCAGCTAGAGCTCTGATGTTCACCAATGGCGATGTTTTGTGTGTGCATCAGTTTTCCCACAGTTAGGTAGCCATATTCCAATTCAGGGATGATGTCTTAAAACACCCCCCCATTGTGCTTAGGTTTTTCATGATCTTTGTCATCTGTTCTACCAGCACACAGTGGCCTGCTCTTTGGAAAGGCGGAACGGGTTTTAACACATGCACGAGATGTTCAGAAATGGGACCTCAGTTTATAATGTCATCCTCAGGACTTTTGGGGGAGTGGAGTCAGTCCTGATGCTAAGTCCAGGGGGAACAATCCCTCAAACAGGCGTCTTGGTGGTGGCTCCACCCTGAGTCGTCAGATCACCAGCTCAACACTCTGTGACCACTAAGCTGTTCCCCTGAAAAATGTAGTTCAGGTTTTTTCTGTGTTGTGTTATGACAAACCTTTTTCTTTCCCAAAGTCACATTTATGTGGCAACTGGGGGATGGGATAGCCTGGTGGTCAGAGTGGTGTTGTGCTTGCAATCTCACAGCCTGGGTTCGATCCCAGGTTTGCGCTACAACTGAGATGCCCATTGACGAGGATTTTTCCCAGGAGTTAACATCAGTGCTGAGTCTTTTCCTCCAAAAAGTCCTTTGATGAAACTATAAACTGAGGTCTCATGTACGAGTTTTCCGCAGAACATCTTGTGCACGTTAAAACTTTCCGCCTTTCAGAAGAGTAGGCCATGGTGTGCCGGTAGGAACAGATGACAAACTTTAAGAAACGATGCGTGTGCACTGGTGTTGCGTTTAGACATCATCTCTGAAGTCAGAATGGCAGCTGCCTGAGTTGAGGACAGAAACAGTCACATGACCACAGTGCCACCACTGGTGAACCTCTGAGCTCTTGCTGAGGACAAAGAGGAACCTGGTGTGTTCTCTGAACCTGGTGTGTTCTCCCTGAACCTGGTGTGTTCTCTGAACCTGGTGTGTTCTCTGAACCTGGTGTGTTCTCTGAACCAGGTGTGTTCCCTGAACCAGGTGTGTTCCCTGAACCTGGTGTGTTCTCCCTGAACCTGGTGTGTTCTCCCTGAACCTGGTGTGTTCTCTCTGAACCTGGTGTGTTCTCTCTGAACCAGGTGTGTTCTCTGAACCAGGTGTGTTCTCTCTGAACCTGGTGTGTTCTCTGAACCAGGTGTGTTCTATGAACCAGGTGTGTTCTCTGAACCTGGTGCGTTCTCTCTGAACCTGGTGCGTTCTCTCTCTCTGAACCTGGTGTGTTCTCTCTCTGAACCTGGTGTGTTCTCTCTCTCTCTCTCTGAACCTGGTGTGTTCTCTCTCTCTGAACCTGGTGTGTTCTCTCTCTCCGAACCTGGTGTGTTCTCTCTCTCTCTGAACCTGGTGTGTTCTCTCTCTGAACCTGGTGTGTTCTCTCTGAACCCGGTGTGTTCTCTCTGAACCTGGTGTGTTCTCTCTCTGAACCCGGTGTGTTCTCTCTCTGAACCCGGTGTGTTCTCTCTCTGAACCCGGTGTGTTCTCTCTCTGAACCCGGTGTGTTCTCTCTCTGAACCTGGTGTGTTCTCTCTCTGAACCTGGTGTGTTCTCTCTCTGAACCTGGTGTGTTCTCTGAACCTGGTGTGTTCTCTCTCTGAACCCGGTGTGTTCTCTCTCTCTGAACCTGGTGTGTTCTCTCTCTCTGAACCTGGTGTGTTCTCTGAACCTGGTGTGTTCTCTCTGCCCTCCAGAGTGCAGGCAAAGGCGTCCGTGTATTGTGTGTCCTCTTTGAAGAAGCATTAGCAGCAAGGTGTGATCAAGTAAACAACGCTGAAACAGAACGACCTTCTTTCCAGCAGTTTGTAAGTCATCTTCAACATTTGCCAACTCCATGGCAGGCTTTCAGTTGGCTGGAACCAGGGAGAACCAAGACACATATAGCATACCAACTGATGTGTCTGTGTGTGTGAGAGAGACCCCATGTACTAATGTATACATGCCTTGTGTCTGTGCATGCCTGTGTGCACATGAAGTGTGTGTGTCCCTGACTGTGGTAGGGTGTTGGGGATGGTTTGGTATGGAAGGGAAATGCTGTGGTGTGTTGTAGATGGTTCAGGTTCAGGAGGGGGAAGGCTATAGTGTGCTTAGTCTTGTGTCAGGAGGAGACAGAGTGGTGGTTATTGTACTCTACTGTATTGTCTTGTTCTGTATTGTACTGTACTCTATTTTATTGTCTTGATCTGTATTGTATTCCCCCGTGGGACTCCCGGGGTATGCTTGCAAAGCGAGCATTGCAAGAATAGGATCCCTGCCCTCCAACCAGGCATGTCGTAAGAGGCGACTAAGGTGGAACCCTTCCTCCAGGTTGGGGGTTGGGCACAGGGCTAACAACCCTGTCCCGTAAAAGAAGAGAAGTTACGGAAACAGCAACAGAGAAAACTTCTACGTTTGCATGCGAAGGACCTCCCGGGTCCAGTAGGCCAAAGCTGAGAGGACGCTACCAGCAGGATAAGGGAGGAAGGAGAAAGAAAGGAAGACCAAAAGCAACGTGGAGGAGGAGGACTGCAGAAAGTGAGATGAAGGCCATGCAGCACTCTTGGGGATCAGTGACTAGGTTGGCCCAGGATAGGCAGGAGTGGAAGCGCTTTGTTGCTGCCCTACACACCACTGGGCGTAATGGTTGATGATGATTAATGTGTATATTTGTCACACAGGTTTATTCTGAGATTAAGAAATGTTACAAGGTGACGGCCCTGATATGGCCTCTATGGTCAGCAGGGCAGTAAAGAACAAGACTGGACTGGACCTTCTGTCAGGAAGCCAGAGGTTGTGGGTTCATCTCATCCAAAAGACTAGCATCCAGACCACCACGTGTGGTCTGGTGGATGAACAGTTTCAGTTCATAGGTTGTCATATATATATATAATGGTTTTTATTGTGTGGGCTGGTAACAAGTGTCGTATCATAGTTTTATTTCAGAAAGGGGTTTACTTTATTCATATATTCTTTTTTTTTTATCTCCAGGATAATGGAATGAGCACTCATGTGCTTTTTTTCATCCAGTCCCCGTGTGTATGCAGTTTTGCAAATTTTGTCATCTGTTCCCACCGGCTCACAATGGCCTACTCTTCCAAAAAGCGGAACAGGTTTTAACGTGTGCACAAGATGTTCTGCATGCGTTTGCACACGGAACCTCGGTTTATAGTCTCATCCGAAGAGGTGGGGAGGGGGGAGGTGTTGAAAAACTGGGATGTTAGGGATGGCTTTTATTTTGTTGATAGTGTGGAGTAGGGAGGTATTGCTTTTATTTTGTTCATAGTGTGGGGTAGGGAGGTATTGGTGATGGCTTTTATGTTGTTCATAGTGTGGGGTAGGGAGGTATTGGTGATGGCTTTTATGTTGTTCATAGTGTGGGGTAGGGAGGTATTGGTGATGGCTTTTATGTTGTTCATAGTGTGGGGTAGGGAGGTATTGGTGATGGCTTTTATGTTGTTCATAGTGTGGGGTAGGGAGGTATTGCTGATGGCTTTTATGTTGTTCATAGTGTGGGGTAGGGAGGTATTGCTGATGGCTTTTATGTTGTTCATAGTGTGGGGTAGGGAGGTATTGCTGATGGTTTACACGAGGCAGTTGATAATGCGTGATGTTCTAGATGGTTTTGCTTCAGGGGTGTTTGCGGACTTATTAAGATAGCTTTAGTTTGGAATAGTGGTCACACAACTAGTTTGTATTATTTTAAAATAGCTTTAGTTTGGGATGGTGGTGTTAGTTATAGTTTTTATTCGGGGAGGTAGTTGTGCAGTTTTGGGTGGTGCTGGTGATTGTAGTTTTTACTTTTCCCGTGAGGTGGTTGTGGTATCATTTCCAGGGTGGGGGTATGGTTATAGTGTCGTATACTTGGTTTTCTTCCAAGGAGGGTGTTTATCATGTAATAATAAAATAATGATGATGATGATGTATGGAATTTATGTAACACTGAAGCAAACATATTGAAGCGCTTGCATTCAAATCATTTACATGTATGCAACCATCCACAAATATTAGGATCAGCAGGTGTCAAATTTATTCTCACACACACACATAGTTTGTATGACGTTTTATTTTGAAAGGTGGTTATAGTGTTGTTATGGATAGCATTGGTTTCAGGTTGTGATGGTTGTAGTGTATTACATGCATGGTTAATTTTGGGGCAGGGGGCTTGTTTCTAGTATGTTACAGATGGTTCTAAACAGTGTGGTAGATAAATGGTTTTCTGGGGGGGGGGGGTGGGGGGGTATTGTAGGTGGTTTTATTTAAGGCAGTGTGGAAGTTGATCAGAGTCATCAAACAGCTGTACAGCGAGGCCACCAGTGCAGTGTACTACAACAACAACATTGGAGAATGGTTCCGAACAACAGTTGGAGTAAGGCAGGGCTGTCTACTCTCACCCACTCTTTTCAACATCTTCCTTGAGAGAATCATGGCTGATGCACTGGAACATCATGAAGGATCAGTCAGCATTGGTGGCAGAACGATCACAAACCTCCGCTTCGCAGATGACATTGATGGAATAGCAGGATCAGAAAAAGAGCTTGCCAGCCTAACAGAACACTTGGATAAGGCCTCCAAAACATATGGCATGGAAATCAGTGCAGAGAAGACCAAACTGATGACTAATAACACCAACGGCATTAGCACTGATATCAGGGTTAATGACCAGAAGCTGGAAACAGTTCAAAGCTTCAAGTACCTGGGAGCCATTGTATCCGACCAGGGATCCAAGCCAGAAGTAGTATGCAGGACTGCACAGACAATAACAGCTTTGTCAAAACTAAACACCATCTGGAGAGATAAAAATATCACTTATCTCCAAGATCAGACTAATGCGCTCCCTTGTCATATCCATATTTCTGTATGCCTGTGAATCATGGACCCTGACTGCAGATTTGGAGAGAAGAGTACAGGCGGTGGAGATGAGATGCTTTCGGAGACTCCTTGGCATCTCCTACAAAGACCACATAAGCAACGAAAGCGTGCATAACAGAATCCAGCAAACCATTGGACCCTATGAGAACCTTCTAACGATCGTGAAAAAGCGTAAACTTAAGTGGTATGGGCATGTCACAAGATCCCAAGGAATTACAAAGACAGTTTTGCAAGGCACTGTCCAAGGAGGAAGAAGAAGAGGCAGACCAAGGAAGAGCTGGGAGGATAACATCAGTGAATGGACAGGCCTAGAACTCAACAAAACCCTGAGAAAGGCAGAACAGAGAGAAGAATGGAGGGAACTGGTTGCTGAGTCTTTGAGGGTGCCCCCACGGTCGTCAGACTACGGGAGAGATAGATAGATAGATAGAGGAAGTTATAATGGTTTTCTTGATGTTGGGGGGGGGGGGGGGGGGGGGGGGGAGCTATTGTGTTAGAGATGGTTTTATTTCAGAGCTTTAATAATTTCAGAGGGTATGGTGGGGGGGGGGGGGGGGGAGTGGGGAGGAATGGGAGCTTATAATGTTGTACATCATTTCCAGGTGGGGGTTGGTTTAGAGTACTTCAGGTTGGTGGTGAGAGCTCGCTGCTGTCTTTTCCATTATAGAGAGAAGTAGTATATGTTTTTGTGGAGTGGTTTATTATTTTTTTAGATAAGTGTTTATTTTTTATGTCTTTTTATTTCTGGAATAATGCAATAGATGAGGGGTTTTTTCAGGCATGGTGGTGGTTATAGCTTATCGATTGTTGAAGGGTGTGGTTGTTAGTGTGCGTGTGTAGTAAATGCTAGAGTCAACAACACTGTAGTGTTTGAGATGGTGATGTAGGCTGGGTAGTTTGACGGCTTTGTTGCGGGGGCATGGAGGCTGGGATGTGCTTCAGAGTGGTGTGGTGGTAGTTTACATTTCTCATACATAATTTGTTTGTTTAACTTCTGTTTGTTTTTTGGGTTGCTTTTTTTCTTTTTTAGTATAATAGATACGTGTTTTTGGTTGTTGTCATTATTCATATTATATGGTTATATTGGTGGTGATTCTAGGTGACATTATTTCTGGGTAAAAGTTCAAGAGGGATGTATTTAGAGATGGGGATAATTATCAGCAGGTTTCTCTCCTGGATGTGTAGCAGAAATACAGTGGTAAAGTAAGGTAGAGGTGTCCCATAACCTGTGTGGTCGTAGGGGAGCGAGGACCTCACTTCTCTAGGGGACAGCATATTGAGGGCGGCGCCCATCTCCTCTCCCTCGCTGCTTTACCTTGGCTGGGGGGTGGGGGTAGCGAGTGCTCCAACCACTGAGCTATCCCGTCCCTGGAGATAGTGGTATAGCATGATTTTTCATCTTTGGTGGTGGTGTGTGTGGCGGGTGGGGGGGGGGTTACGTAGTATTAGCTGGTTTTATTTCAGGGGTGGTGGAGGTTGTAGTGTGACAGACATAAGTTTCTGATTGTGGGGGTAGTAGCGTTTCATTACAGACAGGATTGTTGTTTGTTATTATTGTTGGTTGGTTTGGGGGGTAAGGGGAGAGGTAGTGTATATTTTCGTGGATTTTTTTTTAGGTAGGTGTGTTTATTTTTTATTCCATTTCATTCTTTTTTTTCTTTTGAGGATAATAGAATAAGCACTTGTGTGCTTTTTTACGTTCAGTTTATGCAGTTTTGTAAATTCTCATTTGTTTCCACTGGCACACAGTGGCCTACTCTTCTGAAAAGCAGAACATGTTAGCAGGATGTGTTCAAGATGTTCTGCATGCATTTGCACATGGGACCTCAGTTTATAGTCTCACCCAAAGGACATGTTTGTGAGATATAAGGTGTTATAGATTGTTATAAGGTATGTTTGTGAGATATGAGGTGTTATAGATTGTTATAAGGTATGTTTGTGAGATATAAGGTGTTATAGATTGTTATAAGGTATGTTTGTGTGATATGAGGTGTTATAAGGTATGTTTGTGAGATATAAGGTGTTATAGATTGTTATACGGTATGTTTGTGAGATATAAGGTGTTATAGATTGTTATACGGTATGTTTGTGAGATATAAGGTGTTATAGATTGTTATAAGGTATGTTTGTGAGATATAAGGCGTTATAGATTGTTAGAAGGTTCGTTTGTGAGATATAAGGTATTATAGTTTGTTATAAGGTATAGTGGTGTTTAGATGGTTTCTTATTAGGGATGATGGTGGTGGTGATTCTAGGTGACATTATTTCTGGGTAAAAGTTCAAGATGGATGTGTTCAGAGATGGGGATTATAGATAGCAGGTTTCTTTCCTGGAGGTGGTGATGTGTGTCTCTGGAAAAGAGAGGGGGGGTGCAGTGTTAGTGATGGGTTTATTTTGGGAGAAGGTGGTAATAATGTTAATATAACTAGGAAGGGTGTGGTAGCTGTAATATGGTAAAGTTTTGTTTTTATAAGTAATTGTGAGTGGGGTGCTAGCTACATTGTTTGGTTGCAGGGGAGGATTTATATTGTTTCACATATTGTTTTTGAGGGTACAGTTATGGAGTTTGGTTTGAGGTGAGGTTTTTTGTTGTTGTAGTTAAGGGGATAGTGGTGATAGTGTGTTGCTGACAGCTTTAGTTTCAGGGGTAGGGTCACCAAGTGTGGAGGCCTGGTGTTGTTTCAGGGGCTGGTTGATGCAGTGGCTTTTGTTCAGGGTGACTGTAGGTTTTTCTCCATGTGGGCAGTGACTTTGTTTTAGATGGCTTTGCTTTGGATTGTGGTAGCATTTTATTTGTAATGATGGTTTGTATTTTGTGATATTTTTTTAGGGGGGGAGGAGAGAGTGGTAAGGGTGGTTATATGTTATTATTGGTTTTTCATTCTGTGGAGGTTGTGATAGTTTATTATGACTGCATTATTTCAGGGATGTGGGGGTGGTTGTTGGGTATTTTAGGCAGTTTTATTTTGGGGGTGAAGGTGTAGAACAGATTTTTTTTTTTTTAAAGAAAAAGAGGTAAAATTATAGATAGTTTTATTTGTGGGTGGGTTGTGGTGGTGGCTACAGAGCATTTGTCACGTGCAGCCCATTCCCCTGTAGTTGTTGTCCCTGCCATGATGTGTCCATGTTGTGGGTGTAGTGCTAAGAAATGTGCACAGGCATACGTCTGTCACACCCCGCCAACACACTGAACCAGAAACTACCATTTTAGGGCCAAAGTTACATTCATTTATTCAACTTCACATACAGAACAGAGTTTTCCGAAGATTCTGTATAAGATGTGTATTTTCCTTTCTGGGTCATCCACCACTTTGCCTTTCAGCACCAACTCCCAGACCTGAAGAAGAAGAAAACAACAACAGTCACTCCGGTATGTGATGGATGCTAGCCAACATGTGCAGCAGGACACCACCTACTACTAAGTAAGCCTCCTACTGACGACTGTAACAAACTGCTCAGTTGCAGGCCCACCAAGAGTAGTGACCCCCACTGTGAACCTCCAACCCTGAAGGCTTTGACTCTCCACAGGCACAGAAGTGTGTGGAGAAACCGTCATCAGAGCAACTGGGGCCACTGAAGGTGAGACAGTTTCCTTTTATTGCATGATGATCAGTGGTGATAATGTAATAAGGATGACGTAATGATGCTGCTGTGGAAGTGCTTGTGCTCTGAGACTATTTGACAGGGTTGTACTCCACGCTTACTATCATAATATATCCCGGCGCCAACCGGGTCTGAGAGATAAGACACCTGCAGTGTTGGTCAGGTAATTAGAGCAACACTCTAAAACTTGGATCCATAAAGTGGATGCAGCTCGACTGTGTGGTCCCAGTCTTCCCACTGAGCCCACAGCACACTCGCTCTGGGTAGGAGCCAGCTGGAGTATGCAAAAATCTCTACGGCTGTGGGATTTGAACCCATGACCTTGCAGCCAGACCCCCAACAGCTAACCAACCACTGCACCAAGACGACTGGCAGCTGACAGTTCCGATATCACTCAGTGTGACGGATGTTGTTAGACTGACCAGCTGTCGTGGTGCAGTGGGGGTGCGTTGGCTTTTTGGCTGCAAGGTCATGGGTTCAAATCCCATAAGAGTTCCAGGGATTTTTGCATACTCCAGCTGGCTCCTACCCAGAGTGAGAGTGCTGTGGGCTCAGTGGGAAGACTGGGACCACAGTCGAGCTGCATCCACTTTATGGATCCAAGTTTGAGAGAGTTAATCAAATTACCTGATCAACACTGCAGGTGTCTGTACCTCTCAGTCCTGATTGACGGCAGGATATATTATGATAGGAAGTGTAGAGAGTACAACCCTGTCACGTAGTCTCAAAGCATAAGCACTTCCATAGCAGCAGCATCACTACGTCATCCTCATCACCACTGATCATCCTGCACTAAAGGAAACCGTCTCTGGTCTCATGGTGACCCCACTTTTGGTTTCTCCATACACTTCTGTGGCTGTGGTGAGTATCAAAGCTTTTGGGGTTGGAGGTTCACAGGAGAAGGGTTTTGGATGCTGTGGTGGTCACACTCGGTCTGGTTCAGCAACCGAGCTATAAGGGGCATAGTAGTAGTAGGAGGTGGTGGTGTCCCTGCATACGGTAGCTCAGAACAGGCGCCACTGGACACCATCCCCCAGAGTGAAGTACCCAGCAGCAGGGCAGGGCCTCTCTCCATGGAGGCCTCACACCAACAGGCTTCCTGTCTGTTTCTGACCCTGAGGATGTGGCCTGAGGAGCCTGGGTGTGGCTGTGCTGCTGGTGCAGGGATAAACAGGACAGGACAGGACAGGCACATCACAGAAGAGGAGACTGAGAAAATGCTTTTTCCTGCAGTCTCCTCCTCTGTGATGTGCCTGTCCTGTCCTGCTGTTGCCCTGCACCAGCAGCACAGCCACACCCAGGCTCCTCAGGTCCCCCCATCCTCACCTCAGGGTCAGAAACAGACAGGAAGCCTGTCGGTGTGAGGCCTCTGTGGGGCCAAGGGAGGCCCTGCCCTGCTGCTGGGTACTTCACTCTGGGGGATGGTGTCCAGTGGTGCCTGTTCCGAGCTACCATATGCAGGACACCTCCTACTTAGCCTAAGCCCCCCCCCACTACCAACAACAGCAATAGCTTAACTGCAGAACCAGGCCAAGGGTAGACCATCACAACATTCCTCCATGACTTCCTCCTGTAAACTTTCAAACCCAAAAAGCTTTGACACAAACTCACCACAGAGATGTCAAAGACCTCAGCTTCTCCAGGGGCCGGCAAATTGAGGGTGGCAGCCATCTCCTCTCCCTCGCTGCTTTACCTTACCTGTCCCTAATGAGGGCAGGTACCCATTTACAGCTGGGTGAACAGACTGTACTGAAGCCAAGGCATGCAAACGGTCAGTCACCCATCCACTTGGTAACCACACTCAATGCTGCTTAACCTTAGCTTGGGGAGACCCAAGTGCTCTGACCACTGAACTATCCTGTCCCCCTTTCCTAAATATATTACTAGATCAGTATGATGAAAAATAAGCATGAAAGAGATGAGGGAAAGAAAATAAACCTTTATTACAAAAATGGTGATTTTCAGCCTAGTTTTTTGTTTTCGACTTTTTATTTTAATTTTATTCTTTTATATTGAGGATAATGGAATAAGCACTTATGTGCTTTAAATCCAGTCCCCATGTGTATGCAGTTTTGTAAAATTGTCACCTGTTCCAACAGCACACAATGGCCTACTCTTACAAAAAGCGGAACAGGATTTAACGTGTGCGCAAGATGTTCTGCATGCGTTCGCACACGGGGCCTCGGTTTATAGTCTCATTTGAATGACTTTTGGGGAGAGTGGAGTCTGCACTGATGTTAACTCCAGGGGAAAATATCCCCTTGAACAGGAATCGAACCCGGGTTGTCAGATTGCCAGCGCAATGTTCGAACCACTAGGCTATCCCATCCTCATATAAACCTAGGTCCTGTGTGTGAACGCACGTAGAACATCTAGCGCACAATTTAAAATCCATTCCGCTTTTCCGAAGAGTAGGCCATTGTGTGCCGGTGGGAACAGATGACAACATTTACAAAACTGCATAACATTTACAGAACTGCATACACATGGGGACTGGATGTAAAAAAAAACACATGAGTGCTTATTCCATTATCCTCGAAATAAAAGAATAAATAAATAGAAAAATAAATGAATAATGGGTACAGGATAGTTCGGTGGTCAGAGCACTTGCTCTCCCCAAGCTAAGATTAAGCAGCATCGAGCGTGGATACCTTGTGGATGGGCGACACTTCACATGCCCTGGCTTCAGTGCAGTCCCCAAGTTCCACCAGCTGTCAATGGGTACCTGCCCTCTTTAGGGTCAGGGAAGGTAAAGCAGTGAGGGAGAGGAGATGGGTGCCGCCCTCAATATGCCGGCCCCTATAGAGAACACCTTTACTTACCTGACTTTTCTTACCGAAGTTTTCTTACCGAAGTGGGAAGAATAAAAACACATGCAAAACTACATCAAACAGAAGCAAATATACATAACAAAAAGGCATACAAAAAACCACATGTAACATCCATAACGAGTATAATCCAAAATAAACTGAACTGAATACCACTTTCAGTCATGGCAGATTTTCTGCATGAAATCCGAGCTGCTCTCCCCTGGGGATGCGTGTCGCCACTAGAGCAGCACCATCCATATTTTTCTTTTCATTTGCAAGTGTATTTGTTTTCCCATTAGGGCAGCTTGTTTTCCACAGAATGCTACTAGGAACAACTCTCTTCTTGTTGCCAGGGGTCCCTTTGCATGCATGTGTTGTACACAAGACCTCGGACTATCGTCTCATCCAAAAGACAAGCGCCCAGACCTCCACTCAAGATGTAGTGGTGGGGAAAGTTTGGGTACGAAGAGGGATCAAAGCCACGCTTCACAGGCAAGTGCACTGCTCTAGACCACTGGTCTGTAGAGAAACAAGTACACATCATAAACTCACTCCATGAAACAGAGAAACTGGACAGTTATGTAGCTCTGTGGTCTAGAGGTAACTCGCCTGCCTAAATGCTATTACAATACGATACAACACAACGCAATGAAATAAAAACAAGCGTACAGTCAAGGTCGCTTACAACAAAGTCGGATATACCAAATTCCTGATCGAGTAACGAAGCAAAGAAGTTGATACCAGGGAAAATCCTTCACATGAAAGAAATGTGTTGGCTATAACAAATTCCTGTTATAACAAAATATTGGTTTATAACGAACTGGTTTTGTTATCCCAAGCAGGCGATCCTGCCGCATATTTTGAATCGTATGTTGGGACCCCTGTGAAAAATTCAAGCTGGATATTACAAAGTGGTTACTTGCAGTTGGGGAACATAGTGCTTCATAGTGATGGGCTCCCTGTGGACTTTCGACCCTGAGGATGCGGCATAAATCTGGGTGTGGCAGGGAGATTGGGATGAGCGGTGTGTGAACAGCATGACAGGAACTGTAGCGGCAATTCATGTAAACAGTAAAACTGTCATCTAATCTGCTTTGTAGCGAGAGCATGTGATTGTCATCTGAGCACTTTGATTTGTTGCTTTACAAGATTCAGCGCTATATAAATTCCATACATTATTATTGTTAAAACACAGCGGTCAACTCACACGGAGTCAAAGGTCCAGCGACTGTTGATGGAGGAGAGATGCTAGAAAAATGGGAAAGAGGATGTCGGACCAAGGACTCTAGATTATTTATTTATATACACTAAGACATGATGATAATTATATCTGTTACTTTCCCTGCAGTAATGGGAGAAAGCCTTTCCTTTTCAAGGTCTCATTTAATATTTTCCGCTAATGTCATTTCTTGTCAAGTTGTGACAAGCACAACAAAACTGCAATAAAGTATGGCAAACAGCATTATATATTTTAAAATCAAATACTTACGTTTTTATTTCTATAGCAATGCCTACTCTATTTACCAAACAGTGTGAAACAGTAAACCAACAATGCAGAAACCCCCCCCCCCCTTTCAATTCGTGGTGTAGTTTAATTTTTTCTCTGACGATGTTATATCTCCTGAAGTGCTCTCAGATGACTACAGAATGTTTTGTTCTCCTGTGTTACTACTTTTTAATGGTGGTTTGCTTTAAAACTGCAGTGTAGGTCTATGTCATCTGTTTGTATGCATTCACAGCTGTATTCTGCAAGCAAACTGGTGAGATCATTTAAAAAAAAAAAAAAAAAAAAAATTAAAGTGTGTAACAGCCTAAGAAACTAGCATTACCGCCTCCTATGTATGTGGGCACGCATGTGTGTGCGTGAGAGAGAGAGGTGGGGGTCGTGTCTATTATTACAGAGCAGCCGGAAAAATAATTGTTAACCTGGCACAACAGACTGAACGAATTCCAGATATAACCAATCACTTTTGAATGTCCCTGGTGATTTGTTATAAGCGACCTCAACTGTACAGAAAAACCCCAATACACACACACACAAGACACATACACAACACACTCACACAAAACATACAATTACACGCACGCACACTGTGGGTGTACCTTGGCAGCCGCTGTGCTCTCCCTCTGTCCGCCTCCTCCTGTCCCTCTGTCTCCAATGTCCTCCACACTCTGGTCAGGACCTCACACTGTCCATTCACAGAAAAGAAGAGCATCACTGTTTACTTTCCTTTTTTCTTCTTTTATCTTGAGGATAATGGAATAAGCACTCACATGCTTTTTTACATCCAGTCCCCATGTGTATGCAGTTTTGTCTTTTTTGTCATCCGTTCCCACTGGCACACAACGGCCTACTCTTTCGAAAAGTGGAACGGGTTTAAACGTGTGCGCAAGATGTTCTGTGTGCGGTTTATAGTCTCAACCGAAGGACTTTTGGGGAGAGTGGAGTCTGCACTGATGTTAACTCCTCTTGAAGGAGATTCAAACCCGAGTCAGCAGATCACGAGCACATCACTCTAACCACCAGGCTATCCCGTCCCCCCCACTGTATACATTCATCTCCATGACTACTTTCCACACTTACAGGAGCTGTCACAAAAAGATTTTGAAAAAAAAATGAAGCATAACTTTCTATACTACAACATGTCAACTTTTTCATTTAAGTAAATACCAATGCCTTAGAGCAACAACGGTTTTTCAGCAATTTTCGATTTTTTCATATTTGGTAGAATTTACTGTAAACTTTCAGATGACAAAAGTATAAAATAAAAGTTTTATTAATTTCAAAGATATTTGAAGAAAACCTTTGTTGCACAAAATTACCCTAGCAAATTTCACAGGGTACACTGGACTACTGCACAGCATCCCGCTTTTCCTCTAAAGCCTTTAATGCCAATTATCTGGGACAGGGCTATACAACAGCGGACATCCAGCTGTGCAAACCCTTCTTGCCTAGGAGTGGGTACACTTGGACTGCTGGGCAGGGTTTATGTAACACTGGTGGGCCTGGGGGTTGTGTGGTTGTTCCTGCTGAAAACTGGTGGCTGGAATGTGATCTTACCTGGGAATGAGGGTTTAAGCTTTGTGCCATGCCCTATATTTTCTCTGCAAGCAAGGTGGTCTACCTTCACTGCCAGTGTTTTTGCTATCCTGGCCTTTACAGGAAATTCCACTTTCTGCACTAGCCTAGCCTAGCATCGCTTTGAGAGGACCAGAATTAGTGGACATCAAAGTTTCACATGCAGACAGCGAGAAAATTCCGGACAAAAACAGGCCACCAGTTGTAAATATGCATTTATGCGCTTTCTTCTACATAAATATGCTATGATAAAGATCACATCAATACCCATTCTCTTTCCAAAAACTGAATACTTCCGTTCAATCCTCGATTTGTTCTGACCGTTCAAACTTTTCAAATGAGTGTATCTCAAAACTTTTGAAAATGGCGGCTCTGTTGATAGACCATTGTTGCTCTAAGGCATCGATAACATCACAACATGAATCAATCAAAATGTGGATCTAAGCATAGCAATGGATCTTGCAGCTTAAGTTGTTCCTCTATCAATTCATGAGGGCTATAGCATGTTACAACATGCATGTTGGAAACACTTTAAAAAGAACCTACAGAATATCGGTTCTCCCTGCATGATGATGTAACCCATCTATTATCTTTTCCATGCTTATAGAAAATTTTCCAAAAAAGCAATACGTATCTGGTGAAAATATTACCAGTGCTCACATTCTTTTACAACGCACAGATCTGAAAATCTTTTTGCCTGTCTTCCCAGTCCATAGCTCACAGCAACTTCTAAAAGACATTCCATTAATGAAAGAAACTGTTTTGCCATTAAATCATACCCCTATTTCAGACTCCTTTAGTATAATTACGTTTACTATGCTAGACCGCACAAGAAAAAGAAGACACTACCATTGGCCCACTCCCTTAATCCAGTGATTCTTTTTTTCTTTCCCTTCTACATCACTGGGGACACAGCTTTTAGCTCGGCCACCAAACAAGTTTGTGTAATTAAAATGAAATTAACAAATAAGCTCACAACATTTATGGACACACACACACACGGTGGGAACAGATGACAAAACTGCATACACATGGGAACTGGATGTAAAAAAAAGCATGCAAGTGCTTATTCCATTATCCTCAAAATAAAAGATAATGATAATAACCAACACACATACACACAATAAACACACCTACACATGCATGTACAAAGAGAACACACTAACAGATATCTTGATCTATCAGCCTTTTGTGTGTGTGTGTGTGATATCTTCAGATTAACGTCTATTCACATTTAGTGAATTTAGACTGAAAAAGTAATCTAAACAAGAGAATGCAAACAATAACAGAAAAGTGTCAGATATCAGTACTGAATAAAAACTAACTTTAAACATACTACAAAAACTGAAATATCGGACTTCTTATCAATCCTTACACAATGTCCAACAACGATGGTTCAGACAAAATCTGATCCAGTGACAAGCTTGGTACAGCAGGTAAAAATGCTTTTAAATGTCCACAATCAAAAATAACATGGCCATTGGTAACCTTCTCCCCACAAATACAGTTAACATCTTTCACGTATTTTGTCCTGAAAGCATTTACTTTAAGGCAATGTGTGGCACTAAATTTTACTTTTTACAATTGAAGAATCAAAATCTAGTTTTTGAACATGTGCTGCTCGGTCAGACTCGGCACTGATTCTCAGCAATTCGTCCGTTTCCTTCAATGCTGTGCATTGTCGAGTAAATGCAAGGTGTTTTTCTCACCTCGGCTTGCATTTAGGAGCCATTCGAAGTGTTTATTTTTTCAAACGAGTCATTTTTCTGCTTGAAGCGGAGGCAAAAGCACGATGTAAACAACGGCCATTTGCAATGACATAAGCGTCACGTGACCTGATACAGCTAACCGGCTAGCTTGTTTTTGAATCGCCCTCTATATATGGAAGTTGCCGTGGATATGCTAATCGTCGAAAATGACGTATAGTTCATTGTGAATGAGTTTTAGCAGTCGCAGCTCTTCGGAATAGTGTAGGGGAGATAATCTAGTTTCGTTTGGTGTGCGACACGCCGTAGTTTGTGAACGAGAAATGTCGGTTGCTAGGGCAAAAAGATCGGTATTTTCACGCATTTTTCGGGACAAATGAAAGCAAACTCGGTTGGGTTAGGTTAGTAAAACCTCTTTTTTTGCAAAAATACACCATTTTAATGAAATTTAATTATGGAATATGAATATAGACATATTTTAGAATGTAAATTTGGAAAAATCTAAAAATAGCCAAATTGACCCAAATTTAGCAAAATCTACTGCCGCACATTGCCTTAAATCTGCACATAAGGGATAATATATTTCTGGGATTATACCAACCACAGACTTTGTTAGAAATTAAAACATTTTGAAAATCTATCACATTGCTAGTACAACCACTATAAAGACAATAGCCAGAATCATATATCTTCTTTCTGAAGTGCTTCCAGCAAGCGTTTTGTAGCAAGCTGTATCCCTCATGCAGAGATAAGGCAACATATATTTCACAGGAAGCATTTTTATACCTCGCTCCATATTTTGCAAGACTGTCAACTTTTTCATAAAAAAAGATACCAGTGTGTGAGGGAACCCAACAGAAATTAATAGTACTACCTCTTAAAATCCAAAAGTGTACCAGATGCCTGATTTCAATGAGAAGGTCTTTTCTTACAAGTAGAATTTTTTAAAGCATGTAAAACTAATTCAGAATCAACACACATAAGGATGTTGAATATGTCTTTAGGGAAGTCAAGTACATAGTTAAGTGCCAACAGTATAGCAGTTAGCTCAGCTGTCAATATTGATTTATTTTTTCCCAGGTTGACAGATCGCTCTATTTTTAATGATGGAATAATGAAAGCTGCACCTGCCTCATTAGTATTTAGAACCGACCAATTGGTATAGATGTTGAGATGATCAAGATAAGTAGTTTGAATATGTTCTTTTACTAATGGTGAAAGAATGTTAACATTTTCAACTTTTCTTACAGAAGAATAATTAATGTCAAAAAAAGCTTTTAAAAGTTCCCAAGGTGGGTAGGGAGCTGACTGTACTGATTTTGCTAATTCATTTGGATGAAGTTCTGAATGTTTAAAAAGGGGAGAAGTGTAAGTACTAATTGTAGTAAGCGAGCTGATAGTTCTTGCTCTTTTCGGAAAGTGAATGTCAGACTTTATTTGAACTTCATTTTCAACATTGCATGTCTCTGGATTTTCTTTTAAAAGCAAATAATTTGGAGCACTGAAAAATACTTCTTGTCCATAAGACAGTCTTGATCGCACAAGGGCCAAGGACAGATGCTTTAATACAGTAATATCTTGCCCCCCATGGCTGTTTACTGGTAACTGTTAAAAAGTTAAGAACTTTCTTAGCTTTAGTTGCCATATATTCAATATGTTGATTCCACGTTAACTTAGTAGTGAGGTATTTTCCTAAGAATTTCACCACTTGTTTGTATTCTAGAGCTTCTCCATTTAGTCGAAAATTAGGTAGAACTTGTGGGTCAACACCATTATTAAAGAGGACAAGGTTGGGTTTTTTCAGGGGGAAGTGAAAGACCATTCTCAAAAAGATAACCACTAAGTTTGTCAATTTCTTTTTTATATACTTTTTGATAAAAATTTTCTGCCTTTTGGGTGTTTTCTTTTTCATCGTAACATCCATCCACATACATATATCGTCAGCATATTGCGCAAGAATAACACTGCCTGATAAAAGTTTAGGAAGATTATGCAGTAAAATGTTGAATAGATAAGGTGATATTACTGAACCTTGCAGGATACCCATGTCTGGTGACCTTGAGGTAGAATACCAATTCCCAACTTAAGCTTGAATAATTCTTTCTGACAGAAAGCTTTTAATATAGAAGTAAATATTGCCAGAAAGGCCAATAGATTTCAGTTTATAAAGCAATCTCTCATGCCACACATGATCATATGCTTTATGTACGTAAAAAATGTGGCAAGTACATTCTTCCTTCGAGCAAACTGATATTTAACTTGAGTGGTAAGTTTAACTAAATGATCAACTGTAGATCTATCCTTACGAAACCTGCCTAAGTTACAGGTATAATTTTATTTTTGTCACAAACATGTCTGTCTGTTTAAGATTATATTTTCCATCACTGTATGGGAAGTTAATGCAATAGGTCTATAGTTATTCTTATCGGTCATGGTCTTTCTTTGCTTTAATACTGCTATCAAAATAGAATGTTTCCACGATTGAGGTATAATTCCATGAATCCAGCAGCATTGAAAAAGGTCTAACAACAGAATTAACCACTCATTAGGGAGATGCCTTAGTAGTTCATTAGATATTGAATCTTTACCCACTGATGTTTTTTTAGTGGGCAGAGATAAGATTACATCTCTTACTTCTTGCAACGTAATGGGGGCATTCACGTAGTGTGTATTATCGCATTCTGGATCTAAATATTCGTCTTTCTGTACCTGTTTCTCTAAATGTTTTAGATTCACCTGAAAAGTTCTGAGTACTCATAGAATCAGAAAACATATCTATGAAATGTTCAGCTTTTTCTGAATCAGAAAGAACTACTTTTTCCTGTATTTTCATTGGACAATTCTGTAAACAAACATTATTTTCCATGTCATTGAATTTTGTCCACACCTTTTTTTACATTTGTATAATTAAAAACGTCTTTTGTACAGAAACTACTCCAAAACTGGCACTTAGCTTAGCACTCACTGTTGCATGCAGTTTGCTCTTTTCATCAAGAGATGAGTTTTTTCATTGCGCTCTTTTATATAGTTTTTATATTTTTCTTTTTTCTCATTAACAGCTTTCTGACAAGAATCATTCCACCATATGTTACCTGAATGTTTGTTGGATTTTAAAGATGAAAATTTTGGAATTGAACCATCAGCAACTTGTACAATTATATCTGTAAATTTTTCGTTAAAAATTTTTTGACATCATCATCTTTAATGCTTTCTGTATTTACTGCTGTTAAAATAGTATTAAATCTATTCCAGTCGGCAAGATCACAATAAAATTTTGGGATAGCATCTTTATCATTACTGTATCCACAAGAGTAGTCATTAAGGGTAATTACAATTGGTAAGAGATCACTCCCTAAAGTGTTGGTGTGTGTTTCCCATTTACAATTTGGAGCAAGCACAGGAGAAATGAAGGTCAAGTCAATGGCACTTGCCCTATGACTAGCAATATCTGGGATTCTTGTTACATTACCATCATTTAATAAATAAAGGCAAGAATCTACTATATTTTCAACAAATCTCTTGCTAGTTACTGATGTGCTGCCCTTATCCCAAAAAGGAGAGTGAGCATTAAAGTCTCCAACGACTATCCACTTTTTATTTGAATCTTGCAATGTGCGAATCCATTCAGTATTTTCCTCATTTGGACCTTTAGGGAGATATACAGAAACAACATTTATGATGAGATGATTATTGACTCTCACATTTGCTGCACAGGAATATAGATTCAATATAGAAGTTGGTGCTGGTGATTTACATGAACTATACTCCAATTTTTCACGGATGTATATGGCGGTTTTTATCTTTCCTGTACCACTCATAACGTTTTCATGAATTGGTGGATGATAAAAGTTTGCCAGTCTAGGCAAATTGCTTCACTGACATTCAGTGACTGTACAACTAATATTTGGTAACTGACTGTGGAGAGGTGGTGAATAAGATACTGTAGGTTAGTCATCACCAATCTGCAGTTCCACTGCAATATTTTTACTGGACATTGTTGTGCCATTTTGATATTTAAAGTAGAATAAGGCAGAACTTAAGTAAAAGAATAAATAAATAAATAAATGAATAAAGAAAACATTTCAAGATAGCTTAGCTACAACTATTACCAATAGACTAGATCTATGCAATAGAAGAGACGATCAAAAAGCGAGAGCCAGAATTTATCGCAGATCTACATGGACGACCCTAATTAAATCTCTAAACAGTTTGTCAATCAGTTCATAAACGTTCAGAACTATTCTCCTAAATATCCATACATGTTCCACCAGGGGCCCCTGTCTCCAACTGGAGGCAAGACTCTGGAGAACGCTGGAAAGTTTCTGCTGTGTGATTGCACAGTTGGGTGTCTCTTGGTCTTCCTCGGAGTCTGCCAGAAAAGCTGATGGACATGTCTGCCCACGTTGACTGCCAGCACACTGGATCCTCTCCGTGATGGGTGTAGTCCATCCTTTAAAACATCCTGGTGTTAGTGGGAAGATTGGAATGGTGAACTAAAGAAACATTAGCATCATCATGAAGTTCAGCACTGATCAATGCATTAAAAAGTTCCCTCTGCACATTAAGTTTAGAGTCTCAAACAGGGGCAATCTTGCTGGCAACGATCTTTGTTCTAGGGTGGTCAGCAACTAATCTATACAGTCGATGGATTTCTTGCTACTACGTCTTGGGTCAGAGGTCTTGATGTCATTTATACCACAGTGGACGACAATAGCATCCACAGGTTTGTCAGAGTTGGAAATTGCTGTGTCCAGAGTTGGTTGTAAATCTTCTATTTTGAGGGCTTTACAGGACTCCATGTTAAATCCATAGGAAAGCCCTAGTCTGTCAGCACTGACCCCCTTCATGACAGAGGCGTGAAGAAACACCACTTGCCGCATGTCTTGATGTTGTTCTGTCTGTTTGAAACTAGGTGTTTTTCTTGTAGACCTAGGCGATAATAAGAATAATAATAATAATAAATGGAACTTATGTAGCGCTATATCTTGCAAAGACAAATCAAAGCGCATGCATTCAACCTAATCTTACACAGTCATGCAATCAATGATAAATAATCAATAGTTTAAACAAACAGATATTACAAACATGGTGCGCTGCAGACAAAATCTATTAAATAAAATTTCAACAGTCAAATGTTTTTCAAAAGCACACACACACAGGTCATATACTTTAGCAGGGTGATAGGACATGGGTTAGTGAAGGTGGGATAGCTCTGATATGAAACAGGAGGGGGGGGGCGGGGGGGAGGGGAATCTTAGGTTTGAAATGAATATGTCTTTAGGCTGGATTTAAAAGATGGTGGTTTGAGGTCAGTCACAGTCTTTGCGTCATTTGCTGCCTGTTCTGCTTTTCTTAAATGACTGCCCTTTGAAGTCGCTTTTCAGTTTCTTTTTTGCTGCACCTGTCTTTTTCGCTGGTGCTTTTTTTGTTTGTCTCTGAATGTGTGTGTGTGTGTACAATGCAAAACAACACAATACAATATAATGTAGTTTTTTTCAGTTTGGGGAGGTCAACTAACCCATATGAACAGGAGTACAGGCATATATTTGCTGCAATGTGAACTCACATGGCTGCGTAACAGACCACTGTTAGCGCGGACTGTGTAAGCACACAAGCATAGAAGTAATGCTGTAGTTGTTGCATGATCCCCACCCTAACACCCTTGGGGGAGTCACCCAGAACGTGCACTCTGTCTCACTCATCCCACCTGGGAATGAATCACTGTGAGATTGTTACGTACACACTGGATGAGATGTTTGCATACATGTATGTTTTCAAGTACCTCGCCATATAGGCAGCCGTACTCCAACATAAGAAACTGTTTATCCCTTCACAGGGCAGTGCAGGTCGTTATGTTAAGAGCTTGTCATGGATGAAGTACAATCTCAACATAACATGTTACAACATAGCAACATGACTGATCACTGACTGACTTAGCTTTGGGTCTGGGCCACACTTTCATAGACATAATGGCATTCAGACATAATGGCATTCAGATATAATGGCATTCAGACATAATGGCATTCAATCTTTCAGAATGTGTTAGCATAAACACTCCTGTTTGAACGCTCAGTTCTTCTCCATCTCAGTTACATAATAACTCAAGTTCTGATTTTAAAAACAAATAAATAAATAAACAGGATAAATTTAGTTTAAAACCTTTTTACAATGAGTAACACATATGGAATGGCACAAATCTTCGATACGCTGTTTGCCACATTCTTGACAGGGTGGGTCTTTCCTTTGTTGTTGGGGGGGGGGGGGGTTGGGTTGGTTTTTTTGTTTGGGTTGTGTTTGGGTGTGGGTTGTTGTTGTTTTTTTTGGGGGGATCCCACTTCTCAGAGGCAGTTAACTGTACCTCAGTAAACACACAACACTTCAGTTCACATGTCTTTTTCTCTCCAGGTAAGCTTCTTTGCTATCTCAGATTTTGGGGGGGGGGGGGGGTTGTTCTTTTTAATTGTAGTTAGTTGGCTGTTTTTTGTACTGCAGTCATCTGCCTATTATATCATGTTAGCACATTTTGTACTGCAATTATTTCCCTATCATCTAACATTTGCCGAATTTTTTTTTACTGCAATCATTTCTCTATCACAAAATGTTAGCACATTTTGTTCTGCAATACTCTCCCTATAATATATTGATTGCAAAGTTTTTCCTGCACTAATCCTCCTATCACATGTTAGCACATTCTGTTGTGAAATAATCTCCCTTATTCAAAATGTTTCTAAAACTTCTCTCCACAGTTGTATGGGTCACAGAGAATAACAACAAGCGGTACTAAACCCAATACCTCTGCAGCTGGACACTGAAGAATCCCTGTCACCCTCACAGTCCCTCCAACACCACCACTGCCTTGGCACACCAGCCTGCACACACACACACACACACACACACACACACACTGGACACAAATACACACTATGTCCTCCTATCCAGCCGCTCCCTCCCATCCCCATACACTGGTGGTCCACACACAAACATCACTTTGTAAAACCAGCCCGGTCAGAACAAAGAAACTGTGAACTGAACGTTCCTGCAAGATGTCACAGCGCTCCACACTACAGGAGAAAGTCTGCCAGGCTCAACAATCTGCTGACCCGGGTTTGATTCTCGTTCAAGAGGATTTTTCCTCTGGAGTTAACATCAGTGCTGACTCCACTCTCCCCAAAAGTCCTTTGGATGAGACTATAAACTGAGGTCCTGTGTGCAAATGCACGCAGAACACCTTCCGCACACGTTAAAACCTGTTCCACTTTTTGGAAGAGTAGGCCATTGTGTGTTGGTGGGAATGGATGACAAAATTGACAAAACTGCACACACATGGGGGACTGGATGAAAAAAAGCACATGAGTGCGTATTCCATTATCCTCGAAATAAAAGAATAAAAAACAAACAAAAAACCCCGGAGGAAAAGGGAGTGGACACCCAGTTCCAGTCATGAAGCTGGCTCCTCCATTCAAAGCAGCAGAGGCCGATTCCTTTGTGTACAGCCAGACAACAACAAAGGCCACAGCAGGGCCTCACCATGTTTCACACTGGTTGTCACTCACTTGCCTACATGGTGGACTCCCTCACGTCCACAGATTTTACAACTTCTGCTATGAACAACACGACTGTCCTACTGCTCTGAAACCATCACTGGCTATGCTGCTGCCAACTTCAGGAGATCTTGCATGCTTTTCACCAGACTGAGATCTTGCATGCTTTTCACCAGACTGAGATCTTGCATGCGTTTCACCAGACAGATCTTGCATGCTTTTCACCAGACAGATCTTGCATGCTTTTCGCCAGACTGAGATCTTGCATGCTTTTCAACAGACTAAGACCTTGCATGCTTTTCACCAGACTGAGATCTTGCATGCTTTTCACCAGACTGAGATCTCGCATGCTTTTCACCAGACTGAGATCTTGCATGCTTTTCACCAGACTAAGATCTCGCATGCTTTTCACCAGACTGAGACAGTACTGGTCACTTTTCCTGTCTGACAGGGAAGCAAATACACATGCACAGTGGGGGGAGGGGGGGTTTTCTATAGAATTTTGCCGGGGACATTTCTCACTGCCACAGGTTCCTTTTTGCATGATAAATGCATGTAGCACACGGGATCTCAGTTTATCGTCCATTCAAAAACCCAGCACCTCGACCACAGTACAAGGTGTAGTGGGTGGAGGAAGATGTGGGCTCAAACAGGACTGGAACCGGCACTTTTTGTTTTCCAGGCAGATCTATGCATTACCTCCAGACCGCTGATGTAGGGCAGGCTGAACCTGGCACAGCCCATCCCTTCCTACATGGCATTTGCATGCTGGGTATGTTCATGCCGCAAATACCAGTGGCCATAGCTGACCTACATGACCTCCTCAGTTTGCAGTGTTGTCTGCAGGACTTTGAGGGGAGTGGGGCCACAACAGCGCCAATGCCAGGCCTAACACTGTCCTTCAACACACATCTCAGCAGACTCAACCCACACCCATCACCATTATAAATTTGATGCTCTGACCACCAAGTTATGTGCCCTTCCTACACACACACACACACACACACACACACACAAGACTGACCTAAAACTACACATTTCAAATTTCCATCCTACCAACTGAAGATGAAGAATATAAAACACTTCCTTTCTCTTTTTAAAAAAATAAACAACCGACTCCTACAAAGCACACACATAACACAGTCCAGCAGGTGGACAAAAAACATGGAAAGTCTTAGGTTCAATTCCACCCCAACACACACTCTCTCTTTCTCTCTCTGTCTCTCTCTTTATTATAAATCCCTAAGGGTGGGGACTGGATGTAAAAAAAGCACATGGGTGCTTATTCATTATCCTTGAAATAAAAGAAATTGTCAGACTACCTCTGTATGTGGACAGGGCGACCTTCAGAAAAAAATCTGTTCTTTGTCTTCAGCCGTCTGCATACACCAACCCTGTACACACAAAAAGAAACATATTTATAGAATAAAATGTTTACAGCATTGTATGCAGCTGTATGGGCAACACACACACATACAATCAGTTTGCCAAATTCTGTTTTGCGTTGACTCAAAGGCAGTGTTAATGGCATTAAAGTCATGGCATGGTAAAATAAGGAATGATATTGTATTTGAGATAAAATTCCTGATACATTCTATTGCAAGCAGAGGCATCAGTGGAATTTATTCGAATGAGCTGGTGGATTCTTTGGCAAAAACAAGGTGCCTCTGAATACAGTACTGAAGTGTTTGCTTCTAATCTTGCATTGTCATCTTATGAAATTCATTCTAAGTTAATGAAATGCACACATTCAAAGATTATAGAAAAACATTATCAGCAGTTTCCTTGCCCACGGAAATTAGAAATTCTAATACATAAACTGAGATTAAATGCATGGAATACTAAATATTCAAAAAATGTAACATGTTGTTCTATTCCACTTTCAGTCCACCATTTGTTGTTTGCCCAATTCTTCTTGACATGTATAAAAGGAGAGGTTTAGATATTCATAAGAAATATGCCACTAGTCAATAAGTTTTATATGACTGTAAGCAATTCATAATGTCAGTTGCTGAAGTCATATATTCTTCACCTGTAAGACCTTTACTGTAATTAGTTTTATATATATATATATATTATATATATATATTTATATAAATATGTGTGTGTGGGTGTGTGTAGGGGAAAGAAAGAGAGAGATAGAGATGCGGTGTGTAATAATAGGTACTTTGGTATGAATGCCCCCCGTGGGACTCCCGGGGTATAATAATAATAATGTATGGAATTTATGGATCTCTGCCCTCCAACCAGGCGTGTCGTAAAAGGCGACTAAGGTGGAACCCTTCCCCCAGGTAGGGGGTTAGACACAGGGCTAACAACCCTGTTCTGTAAAAAAAAGTTTGTTACAGAAACAGCAAGACAAGAAATCAACACTACTGGGTGTGACGGGCTTCCAGAGTCATCGGAAGATACTGGCATGAATGACAGTGGTGAAAGCCGAAAGGAAGCCACTGACAGGAAGATGGAAGTCTTAAGCGCCAAAACTAAGAACAGAGCTGAAGACCTTCCAACATACCTGGGGAACCATTCGGAAGCTGGCCCAGGACAGACAGGAGTGGAGAACATTTGTTGCTGCCCTACGTGCCAATAAGGCACAAAGGAATTGATGATGATGATGAATGGTATGAATGCAGGTGTGTCTAAATCACCATGTAGTGAATAGACATTAAACTAAACAAAACAAAACAAAGTCAACATCAGTGCTAACACTACTCCCTCGACAGTCCTTCAGATGAGACGATAAACAAAGGCCACATGTACAACTGCATGCATCCTGTCCACATGCTGAAACCTGTCCTCCCCTTCAGAAGAGTTGGCCACTCTGGGCCAGCAGAAACAGATAAAACGTATGCACGCTGGCGTCATGTTTAGGGAGAATCAGAATCTGGCTTCCTCCATGGTGGGAAAAAATTGTCGCATACAGGATCACCATGAATGAAGAACTCTGGAAAATGTGCAAAGTTGATGATCTGAAGTCTGTAGCTAGTACCAATAGACTGCGCTGGTTTGGGCACATTCAACGGAAAGCAGACCACCACATCATAAAAAGAACAATGGACTTCGTAGTGGATGGAAAGAGACCAAAGGGAAGACCTAGCAAGACCTTATATTGGAGTACAGCTGCCTGTATGGCAAGGTACTTGAAAACATACATGTATGCAAACATCTCATCCAGTGTGTATGTAACAGTCTCACAAGGATTCCCAGGTGGGATGAGTGAGACAGAGCGCGTGTTCTGGGTGATGACCCCCTGGGTGTTAGGCTGGGGATCCATTCAGACATAATGGCATTCAATTATTCAGAACGTGTCAGCATAAACACTCCTGTTTGAACGCTCAGTTCTCCTCCATCTCAGTTACATAATAACTCAAGTTCTGATTTTAAAAACAAATAAATAAATAAACGGGATAAATTTAGTTTAAAACCTTTTTACAGTGAGTAACACATATGGTATGGCACAAATCTTTGATATGTTGTTTTGCCACATTCTTGACAGGGTGGGTCTTTCCTTTGTTGTTGGGGGCTTTGGGTGTGTTTTTGTTGTTGTGGGGCTTTTTTGAGGGGGGGGGATCCCACTTCTCAGAGGCAGTTAACTGTACCTCAGTAACCACACAACACTTCAGTTCACATGTCTTTTTCTCTCCAGGTAAGCTTCTATCTCAGTTTGTTTTGTTCTTTGTAATTGTAGTTAGTCGGCTGTTTTTGTACTGCAGTCATCTGCTTATTATATCATGTTAGCATATTTTGTACTGCATTAATTTCCCTATCATTAGGTAGTGGCAGCCAAAATTTTATATAGCATTTGTGTACATAAAAATGGTATTTTTGAGAACTTTTTTTAAACAAACACAACAAAAAAAGAATTATGTCTCTATCTCTATTTTTTCAAAAGTTATGGGTGTCTAAAGATGGCGGTACATTTTTCAGCCATTTTAACTGTATGGAAGCCTTATTTGGAAAGGACCTGTTGTGGAAAGCACTACAATCACACCCATAAAAATTTCCACATACAATGTCTATAATACGAATAATACCTACAAAAAGAATCAGCTCTCTATCTTGAAGGGGAAAAATGATATACTTTGTTAAAATTGCCTCATCGTGTGATTGGCGGTTCACTCAAATTGCACGATAAGCCATGTTTGAGGTCCAACAGGTTGGATAAGATAGCATCTTATGGCTACTTTTTTACATTGCTTAAAAGATATGCATACATAGATTATGTCCAATTTTTTCTAGGGCTATACTAGACCAAATGTTTCAAATATTGGGGTCTAATTTTGCCGAAAACCCTAAAATGCCCTGCGACGGACCAAAAAGACTGTACATGGTAGATTTTCATTAATAACTTTTGAACCTGTATAGATATATTGACTTGGAATTTGGTGGTGTAAAATATGGTTGTTTATGCTATTAAAAAGTACATTTATTGGTTTTTTTTCATCAATTATATAATGTGTTTTCAGATTCAAAATGGCCGCAAGTGGCTAAATATGTGGTGAACATTTAAGTGAAATGTTATGAAACATTAGTTTTTGTAAAAACATGCTTAGAAAAGAAACAAAAATCATTTTAATTCATATTTTAATGATTAATCAGATGAATAATCCCTATTTTAATGATGAATCACTTTGCATGCATTTCATATGTTGTGATATATCATTCTGAGAACCAGCTTCACTAATGCCTAATTACAGGTGGTAAAGGAGAGGACAGGTTCATGCCAGGATGGGGCAGCTCAGTGCTCCCTAGGATGGGGCAGCTCAGTGCTCCCTCACTAAACTTGTGAACCTCTGATGTCAGAGAACTAGGCTGGTGTAAATTTGATGCTACAGTGTTAGAGGACACTGAGGATGCAGAAGCGCAAGAAGCCAAATCACTTGAATCAGCCAAAGCCACTCAACCTACTAATGATGAAACACACATTTGAAGGAGAAAAAACCACAAAAGCAAAAATTTATTCCAGTCTTTTTATAATTTTTCTCTGTAGGCAGTTGAAGCCAGCTTTGATGTCTTATTTGTAATTTTCCCCCACTGTTGTGTACAAGGCTGCTCTTCCACAGAATTTCCTGTCAGTTGCTCCCATCACTGGTACATATCATTATGTGTTTTCCTATGCCTGTTTTCAAAAGCAATAACAGCTTTCAAAAGTCCACATGAAGGGGATGCATAAGTCTCCAGATGATGTCCATGATGGCTGGTTACAACATTTTCACACAACAATCCTTAAATGGACACAGCTGTCCTATATGAACTGGCTTGGACAAAAATGTCTTTCTATTGGTGTATCCTGTAGTACATTTTCTTTCAACTTAGTCAGAAGACACTGCAACTCTGGAAGCTCAGCATCCAAATGAGTTGACAGAGAAATGTGGCTGTTTCATCAAATGTCTTCTTGCTTTAGTACCAATAACTGAATCAGCAGATGCTTGCAAATGTCTGCAACACACCTTTGGATGACAACTGTTTAGAGTTGCCAGAAAAATGGACCTCAGCTTGTTTAGTTGATTTCCATTTCTATGTCAGCATTTAAAGAAATGAAAAACTAAAAGGTTTGTAGAAAATGTTATGCATAGACAAAGAAAATAATAGGGGAGACACACTATGACACACATAAGAAATCCAACAAAGTCTTCATTCCATTGGTGCTAGAACTGCTGGTAATGACTGCAGTACAAATGTGTCACAGATTGATAAAGGTTGAAATAAAGAATTATTTACCTGAAGCACATCTGTGTTAACTTCTTTTATTATAACGTGTGTATGTGTGTGTGTGTGTGTGTTTATGCTAGCACTGGAAGCCAATCAACCCCAAAATAATGGAAAAGGGAAATGAATGGGATGGGGGGGGGGGGGGGGGGGGGATGCTAGGCTGATAGACACTGTACTAATATGTATCTATCTATCTATCCCGTAGTCTGACGACCGTGGGGGCACCCTCAAAGACTCAGCAACCAGTTCCCTCCATTCCTCTCTCTGTTCTGCCTTTCTCAGGGTTTTGTTGAGTTCTAGGCCTGTCCATTCACTGATGTTATCCTCCCAGCTCTTCCTTGGTCTGCCTTTTCTTCTTCCTCCTTGGACAGTGCCTTGCAAAACTGTCTTTGTAATTCCTTGGGATCTTGTGACATGCCCTTTACCACTTAAGTTTACGCTTTTTCACGATCGTTAGAAGGTTCTCATAGGGTCCAATGGTTTGCTGGATTCTGTTATGCATGCTTTCGTTGCTTATGTGGTCTTTGTAGGAGATGCCAAGGAGTCTCCGAAAGCATCTCATCTCCACTGCCTGTACTCTTCTCTCCAAATCTGCAGTCAGGGTCAATGATTCACAGGCATACAGAAATATGGATATGACAAGGGAGCGCATTAGTCTGATCTTGGAGATAAGTGAGATATTCTTGTCTCTCCAGATGGTGTTTAGTTTTGACAAAGCTGTTATTGTCTGTGCAGTCCTGCATACTACTTCTGGCTTGGATCCCTGGTCGGATACAATGGCTCCCAGGTACTTGAAGCTTTGAACTGTTTGCAGCTTCTGGTCATTAACCCTGATATCAGTGCTAATGCCGTTGGTGTTATTAGTCATCAGTTTGGTCTTCTCTGCACTGATTTCCATGCCGTATGTTTTGGAGGCTTATCCAAGTGTTCTGTTAGGCTGGCAAGCTCTTTTTCTGATCCTGCTATTCCATCAATGTCATCTGCGAAGCGGAGGTTTGTGATCGTTCTGCCACCAATGCTGACTGATCCTTCATGATGTTCCAGTGCATCAGCCATGATTCTCTCAAGGAAGATGTTGAAAGAGTGGGTGAGAGTAGACAGCCCTGCCTTACTCCAACTGTTGTTTGAAACCATTCTCCAATGTTGTTGTAGTACACTGCACTGGTGGCCTCGCTGTACAGCTGTTTGATGACTCTGATCAGGTTTGCATTGATGCTGTACAAATTCATGGTTGCCCACAAAGCTGCATGCCACACCCTGTCAAATGCCTTCTTAAAATCGATAAATATGTGGTAAAGGTCTTGTTGATGTTGAAGGTACCGCTCACATAGTATTCTGAGGTTGAATATCTGTTCTGTTGTGCTGCGCCCTGCTCTGAAACCTGCTTGTTCCTCAGCAATGATGGTCTCTGCTTGTGGCTTCAGTCTATTCAATATTATCTGCAGCATGACCTTGCTTGGGTGACATATGAGGCTGATTGTGCGGTAATTATGGCATTGTTGTAGATTTCCTTTCTTGGGGGGGGTTTGATGATGAGTGACTGCGTCCATGGTGTTGGCCATTTTCCTGTCTGCCAGATCTTGTTGCAGATTCTTAGTAGGGCGCTGATCATGGCTTCCCCTCCAGCTTGGACCAACTCAGCTGGAATGTTGTCAGCCCTGCTGACTTCCCTTTTTCAGCGATCTGACTGCTGTTTCCACTTCTTCTCGGAGGATAGGGTGACTGTCTGTGTCTTTGCTTTCGGGTACATTAAGGACTTCTGGATCTCCTGCGGTTCTATAGTTATACAGGTCGGAGCAGTATTCTGTCCATCTGTTCAGAATATCCTGGTCGTCAGTGAGACATTTCCCCATTTTTGTCTTGGATTGTTAAACCTTTTCTTTGTTTCGTGCTAGTCAGGTCTTTCACCAGCTGATATGCTTTCTTGCTATTGTTTTTCTTGATGTTCTCTTCAATGTCTTGGCACTGTTTACCGATCCAATTCTCTTTTGCCTCCGTCATGGACTTCTGATTCTTTTGTTGACTGCCCTATATTGTTCTGCTCTTTCTTTTGTTTCATTTTTCTTTTTCTTCAGCTCTCTACGCTTGTCGCATAGTTGTAGGATGTTAGGTGTGACCCATGGTTTTTTGACTGGTCGGCGTTTGCCAAGAAGCTCGTTTGCTGTTTCAGTCACCGCTGTATTGAAACTATTCGTCAGTGTATCTATGTCTGAGTCTATCACAGTGAGTGCTGCAAATTTTCCACCTATCCTTGCTTGAAAAATTTCTTTAATACCTCTGGGTCCTTCAGCTTCTCGAGGTCAAATTTGATCCCGATGTTGTTCCGCTTGTGGATTTTCTTTAGACGTAGTCGGAAAGTCATCATCACAAGATCATGACCACTCCCTATGTCTGCTCCTGGAAAACTTCGTGTCTGTGCGATGTTAACGCTAGACTGAAACCGTCTTTTCACCATGATGTAATCTATTTGGTTGTGGTGTTCTCCATTTGGGCTATGCCATGTCCATTTTCTGGATTTCTTGTGTGGGCCAAGTGTATTCACTAGCTGGAGGTGGTTGTTACTGGCAAACTCCAGGAGTCTCAAGCCTCTTTCATTTGATTGGTTATTACAATGTGGCCACAAACGCCCTCCCAGTCTTTCCATGCATCTTCTCCTACCTTGGCGTTCCAGTCGCCTTGCACAACGAGGATGTCTTTCTTGGGTGTTTGATTCAGAACCTCTTGTAGCTGGTCATAAAATTCTTCTACGGCTTCATCTGTGCAGTCTGATGTAGGGGCGTATGCCTGTACTATAGTTATGTTAAAGGGGGTTGCTCTCAGTCGGATGGTAATAAGTCTGCTGGACACAGGCTGACAGCTCATGACGGTGTTCACGGTGTCTTTGTGAACGAGAAACCCCACGCCGTGTTCATGTTTATCCTGTTTTCCACTGTAGTATAATTTGTGGTCTTCCTGGGTCGTTGTTTCTCCCATGTTTTTCCACCTGACTTCGCAGAGCCCAAGGATGTGCCATTGATATCTGGACATCTCATGTGTCAGTTCTTCCACTTTGCCTGCAGCTCTTAGTGTCCGTACATTCCACGTGCCAATGATGGTGTTGTTTCTGGCACGAATTTTGCTGCGTTTTACATCAGTAGCATACTTTCGACATCTGTCCTGATGAGCAACAGAAGGCGCGGTCCTTGGTAACCCGGGCGACGACCGATCCGGTATGGAGATTCTGGCTGTCTTTGTCATTGGTGTATCTTGGGCAAATCAAACCTGGCGGAGCCCATCCCTCTCCAGGTCGGATTTTTTGGTTGGGTTTACTCCCCACATGTGGCAGGTGGTACTGGGTTACATGGTTACCAGTAGCAGAGGGAGTCTCTGACCTGACCAGTAATATGTATTGTGTATGGTAATAATAATACAAAAGATAATAATAAGCTCACTATTGAGTATTACTGCACTGACATGTAACTCTACCTTGTATATGTTGCTGGAGAAGAAACTCATTGATATCACATTAATTTATGGAAAGATTGCATAACTCAAAAATCCCACGGCACAACTAAACAAAGAAAATAAACTAAACTCCACTTTCAATTCACCAAAAATGATACTAAAGTGTGAATTGGTCAAAACAAAAACAAAAAACGGGGACAACGTTTGCTTCACGAAATCACGGAGTCACGACGATCTTGGATTATCTTCTCTTGGTTAGGCTGGTCATTCAGCAAATCGATAAATACGATCGCTATTTCACTATGTAACCTTACCAAAAAAATACATTGTATAGAGATACGTTCAAACTATCTTATTTTGCAATCATCGTAAATTTGTGAAGTGATTTTGTGGAAATATCTGACGAAATCGGGCGTGCTTTCTTCTTTCCGGTTCGCACATGTCCGAAGATCGACAACGATCGTAAAAGTCCTTTTCTAAGTCTTCGTTTTCAACGATCGCACGAATTATTACGCAAACCACGCGATCTTTGTATAAATAAACTGTTATATCAATGATCTATATTGAAACATTTATGAAATTTACCCTGTAAATCGAAAAAAATTTGTCGATCCTTGACAAGATCGGTTCAAGATCTGTTTGCGATGTCTGTTCATCCTTGCCCTTGCATTAACGAACTTTCCGCAGTTGGAACACTTCGCTTTTATTGGTTTGCGGGTGAACGACAGTCCATGAATACATTAACCCATTCCCAAATTAGTACAAATAGGTCGTCTAGTTTGATTTTCACCTTGAGTATTGGCTATTTTAAGCTACAGGTTCTTCGGAGTTCGCCGTTGGAGATCGTGTACCGCCAAAAATCCCGTTTTTCGCGAAAATTAGCCAGATATGAAAAAACTTTCACCCATCTTGGTATTCTACAATAAAATCTGAACACAATGATACCAAATATAGTGACAATAGTTGTCCGTCGCGAATACACATCGGATTCAAAGTGGTCATGTCTCTTTGAAGATTTGTCCATGTGCCCGAAAATGGCGGCCGCGCAGCGTTTTTTAGCGGAACGCACACCTCATTCACACGCTTTGCGTACTGACGATACACAAGCCACAGAAATAAAAATGCACTCAATGAAAAGAAGAAAGATTGAACTTTTTTTGGATATACAGTGTTTTTTAATCAGTAAAACAGAAGCGGAGTAATAAGGAAGTGAAAAGACCAAAAATTTGCCACTTTTCAGCAGTGATGACAGTATTCGCCTGGGGCTGCCGCTACCTACTATCATCTAATGTTTGCACTTTTTTTTTTACTGCAATCATTTCTCTATCACAAAATGTTAGCACATTTTGTTCTGCAATACTCTCCCTATAATATATTGATTGCAAAGTTTTTCCTGCACTAATCCTCCTATCACATGTTAGCACATTCTGTTGTGAAATAATCTCCCTTATTCAAAATGTTTCTAAGACTTCTCTCCACAGTTGTATGGGTCACAGAGAATAACAACAAGCAGTAATAAACCTGATACCTCTGCAGCTGGACACTGAAGAATCCCTGTCACCCTCACAGTCCCTCCAACACCACCACTGCCTTGGCACACCAGCCCTGCACACACACACACACACCACACACACACACACACACACACACACACACACACACACACACACAAAATGGACATGAGTACACTCTATGTCCTCCTATCCAGCCGCTCCCTCCCCTCCCCATACACTGGTGGTCCACACACAAACATCACGTTGTAAAACCAGCCCGGTCAGAACAAAGAAACTGTGAACTGAACGTTCCTGCAAGATGTCACAGCACTCCACACTACAGCAGACAGTCTGCCAGGGACGGGATAGCCTAGTGGTTAGAACATTGCGCTCGCAATCTGACGACCCAGGTTCGATATTCCCCTGGAGTTAACATCAGTGCAGACTCTACTCTCCCCAAAAGTCCTTTGGATGAGACTATAAACTGAGGCCCAGTGTGCGAATGCACGCAGAACATCTTGCACACACGTAAATCCTGATCCGCTTTTCGTAAGAGTAGACCATTGTGTGGGAACATATGACAGAATTTACAAAACTGCATACACACAGGGACTGGATGTAAAAAAGCACATAAGTGCTTATTCCATTATCCTTGATATAAAAGAATAAGATAAAATAAAACAAATAAATAAATCTGCTGACCCGGGTTTGATTCTCGTTCAAGAGGATTTTTCCTCTGGAGTTAAACAGCAGTGCTGACACCACTCCCCCAAAAAGTCCTTCGGATGAGACTATAAACCGAGGTCCCGTGTGCGAACGTGTGAAAACACCTTGCACACACGTTAAAACCTGTTCCGCTTTTTGGAAGAGTAGGCCATTGTGTGCTGGTGGGAACGGGTGACAAAACTGACAAAACTGCATACACATGGAGACTGGATGAAAAAAAGCACACGAGTGCTTATTCCATTATCCTTGAAATAAAAAACCAACAAAACACCAACAACACGACTGTCCTATGGCTCTGAAACCATCACTGGTTGCCAAGTTCAGGAGATCTTGCATGCTTTTCACCAGACTAAGATCTTGCATGCTTTTCACCAGACTAAGATCTTGCATGCTTTTCACCAGACTAAGATCTTGCATGCTTTTCACCAGACTGAGACAGTACTGGTCACTTTTCCTGTCTGACAGGGAAGCAAATACACATGCACAGAGGGGAGGGGGATTATACAGAACTTTGCCGGGGACAACTCTCGCTGCCATGGGTTCCTTTCCGCGTGATAAATGCATGTAGCACACAGGATCTCAGTTTATTGTCCATTAAAAAAACCCAGCACCTCGACCACAGTACAAGGTGTAGTGGGTGGAGGAAGATGTGGGCTCAAACAGGACTGGAACCGGCACTTTTTGTTTTCCAGGCAGATCTATGCATTACCTCCAGACCGCTGATGTAGGGCAGGCTGAACCTGGCACAGCCCATCCCTTCCTACATGGCATTTGCATGCTGGGCATGTTCATGCCGCACATACCAGCGGCCATAGCTGACCTACATGACCTCCTCAGTTTGCAGTGTCGTCTGCAGGACTTTGAGGGCAGTGGAGCCACAACAGTGCCAATGCCAGGCCTAACACTGTCCTTCAACACACATCTCAGCAGACTCAAACCCACACCCATCACCACTATAAATTTGATGCTCTGACCACCAAGTTATGTGCCCTTCCTACACACACACACACACACACACACACATTCACACACACACACACACACATAAGACTGACCTAAAACTAGACATTTCAAATTTCCATCCTACCAACTGAAGATGAAGAATATAAAATACACACTCCCTCTCTCTCTCTTTTTAAAAAAAATAAACAATTGACTCAGGCTACAAAGCACCTACCTCTCTATATGGGACAGGGCGGCCTTCAGAAAAAAATCTGTTCTTTGTCTTCAGCCGTCTGCATACACCAACCCTGTACACACAAAGAGAAACATATTTATAGAATAAAATGTTTACAGCAGTGTATGCAGCTGTATGGGCAACACACACACAACATCAGTGCCAACACTACTCCCTAGACAGTCCTTTGGAGAGATGATAAACAAAGGCCCCATGTACAACTGCACGCATCCTGTCCACATGCTGAAACCTGTCCTCCCCTTCAGATGAGTTGGCCACTCTGGGCCAGCAGGAACAGATGCAAACATCTATTTAAAAAGATTTTAAAACCACATGCACTCTGGCGTCATGTTTAGGGTGAATCAGAATCTGGCTTCTTCCATGGTGGGCAAAAATTGTCGCATACAGGATCACGAATGAAGAACTATGGAGAATGTGCAAAGTTGATGATCTGAAGTCTGTAGCTAGTACCAATAGACTGTGCTGGTTTGGGCACGTTCAACGGAAAGCAGACCACCACATCATAAAAAGAGCAATGAACTTCGTAGTGGATGGAAAGAGACCAAAGGGAAGACCTAGCAAGACTTTATGTTGGAGTACGGCTGCCTATATGTCGAGGTACTTGAAACATACATGTATGCAAACATCTCATCCAGTGTGTATGTAACAGTCTCACAAGGATTCCCAGGTGGAATGAGTGAGACAGAGTGCGTGTTCTGGGTGATGACCCCCAGGCTGTTAAGCTGGGGATCCATTCAGACATAATGGCATTCAGACATAATGGCATTCAGACATAATGGCATTCAATTATTCAGAACGTGTCAGCATAAACACTCCTGTTTGAACGCTCAGTTCTTCTCCATCTCAGATACATAATAACTCAAGTTCTGATTTTAAAAAGAAATAAATAAATAAACAAGAAAAATTTACATTTACAACCTTTTTACAATGAGTAACACATATGGAATGGCACAAATCTTCAATACATTGTTTGCCACATTCTTGACAGGGTGGGTCTTTCCTTTGTTGTTGTTGGGGGGGGTTTCGGGGTTTTTTTGTTTTGTTTTGTTGTTGTTAGGGGTTTTTTTTTTTTGGGGGGGGGGGGAATCCCACTTCTCAGAGGCAGTTAACTGTGCCTCAGTAAAAAACACACAACACTTCAGTTCACATGTCTTTTTCTCTCCAGGTAAGCTTCTATCTCAGTTTGTTTTGTTTTTTGTTCTTTTTAATTGTAGTTAGTCGGCTGTTTTTTGTACTGCAGTCATCTGCCTATTATATCATGTTAGCACATTTTGTACTGCAATTATTTCCCTATCATCTAATGTTTGCCGATTTTTTTTTTTACTGCAATAATTTCTCTATCACATGTTAGCACATTTTGTTCTGCAATACTCTCCCTATAATATTTTGTTGGCAAAGTTTTTCCTGCACTAATCCTCCTATCACATAATGTTAGCACATTTTGTTCTGCAATATTCTCCCAAATTCAGAATGTTTCTAAGACTTCTCTCCACAGTTGTATGGGTCACAGAGAATAACAACAAGCGGTACTAAAACCCGATACCTCTGCAGCTGGACACTGAAAAATCCCCGACATCTTCACAGGCCCTCCAACACCACCACTGCCTTGGCACACCAGCCCTGCACACACACACACACACACACACACACACACACACACACACAAAATGGACACAAGTACACTCTATGTCCTCCTATCCAGCCGCTCCCTCCCATCCCCATACACTGGTGGTCCACACACAAACATCACTTTGTAAAACTTTGTAGTGCTTATTCCATTATCCTCGATACAAAAGAATAAAATAAAATAACATAACTAAATAAATCTGCTGGCCCGGGTTCGATTTTCGTTCAAGAGGATTTTTCCTCTGGAGTTAACATCAGTGCTGACTCCACTCTCCCCAAAAGTCCTTTGGATGAGACTATAAACCGAGGTCCTGTGTGCAAATGCACGCAGAACACCTTGCGCACACGTTAAAACCTGTTCCGCTTTTTGGAAGAGTAGGCCATTGTGTGTTGGTGGGAATGGATGACAAAATTGACAAAACTGCACACACATGGGGGACTGGATGAAAAAAAGCACATGAGTGCGTATTTCATTTTCCTCGAAATAAAAGAATAAAAAACCCAACAAAAACCCAAGGAGGAAAAGGGAGTGGACACCCAGTTCCAGTCATGAAGCTGGCTCCTCCATTCAAAGCAACAGAGGCCGATTCCTTTGTGTACAGCCAGACAACAACAAAGGCCACAGCAGGGCCTCACCATGTTTCACACCGGTTGTCACTCACTTACCTACATGGTGGACTCCCTCACGTCCACAGATTTTACAACTTCTGCTGTGAACAACACGACTGTCCTACTGCTCTGAAACCATCACTGGCTATGCTGCTGCCAAGTTCAGGAGATCTTGCATGCTTTTCACCAGACTGAGATCTTGCATGCTTTTCACCAGACTGAGATCTTGCATGCTTTTCACCAGACTGAGATCTTGCATGCTTTTCACCAGAATGAGATCTTGCATGCTTTTCACCAGACTGAGATCTTGCATGCTTTTCACCAGACTGAGATCTTGCATGCGTTTCACCAGACAGATCTTGCATGCTTTTCACCAGAATGAGATCTTGCAAGCTTTTCACCAGACTGAGATCTTGCATGCTTTTCACCAGACTGAGACAGTACTGGTCACTTTTCCTGTCTGACAAGTGACAGGGAAGCAAATACACATGCACAGTGGGGAGGGGGGAATTATACATAATTTTTCCGGGGACATTTCTCACTGCCATGGGTTCCTTTCTGCGTGATAAATGCATGTAGCACACGGGATCTGTTTTTCGTCCATTTAAAAACCCAGCACCTCGACCACAGTACAAGGTATAGTGGGTGGAGGAAGACGTGGGGCTCAAACAGGACTGGAACCGGCACTTTTTGTTTTCCAGGCAGATCTATGCATTACCTCCAGACCGCTGATGTAGGGCAGGCTGAACCTGGCACAGCCCATCCCTTCCTACATGGCATTTGCATGCTGGGTATGTTCATGCCGCACATACCAGCGGCCATAGCTAACCTACATGACCTCCTCAGTTTGCAGTGTTGTCTGCAGGACTTTAAGGGGAGTGGGGCCACAACAGTGCCAATGCCAGGCCTAACACTATCCTTCAACACACATCTCAGCAGACTCAAACCCACACCCATCACCATTATAAATTTGATGCTCTAACCATCAAGTTATGTGCCCTTCCTACACACACACACACACACACACACACGCACGCACACACACACACCACACGAATGACCTAAAAGTAGACATTTAAAAATTCCATTCTTCCCACTGAAGATGAAGAATGCAAAACACACTCCCTCTCTCTCTCTTTTAAAAAAATAAACAACTGACTCAGGCTACAAAGCACACACATAACACAGAGTACCTCTCTATGTGGGACAGGGCGACCTTCAGAAAAAAATCTGTTCTTTCTCTTCAGCCGACTGCATACACCAGCCCTGTACACACAAAAAGAAACATATTCATAGAATAAAATGTTTACACAAATTACAGCAGTGTATGCAGCTGTATGGGCAACACACACACACACACAATCAACATCAGTGCCAACACTGCTCCCTTGACAGTCCTTTGGAGAGACGATAAACAAAGCCCCCATTGAGATTTATCTGCCTTTGCGCCTGTCGGCAGCACTGTGTGGGGCTCTGTGTTTGAGTGCTGGATGTGTGTGTTTTTCTGCTTCCTTTCCAGAAATTTTTACATCTTCTTGTTCATGTTTTCACCCCGAGTTATTTGGTCAGAACATTTTTCCTTGTTATTATCTACTTTTTGAGATATTTTGATTTATAATTTTCATCTTTGTTTGTATTGTTCAAAATTTCGATTCGACTTATGAATTGTGTTTACCTGACTGTGCTGGTCTTTGTGACCCATTTTAATCTGACCCTGCTGCCGTTCAACAAATTGCACGTGATTCACGAACTGACACCACCCCCATCAATCAAGTCTAGTGTGTGTTGTTCCGCTACCATGGCAGTGAGAGCCGCAGACATTAGAGCTATGCTCGCACCTGAATTTTGTCAAAAACAATACACGCTTGCTCCTGATATTAAGCAGCGTATAACACACTTAGGCATTCATCGCCGCAAAACCAGACGGGGAACACGGGCAGGCTGACGTCATCGCCAGTGGTGGGCTTCCCTCTCCCGTGTCTCCCCCCTTACCTCTGACGTCACTTCTGTTACCCCTGACAACGCTTCTTCCCCATGCTGCCGTCCACCCGCCCCTTCAGCTGTTCACTGTTCTGTTGTTTGTGACTCTGATAATGTTTTTTGTTCTGATGATGATGATGTATATCATGATGTGTTTCAAACACCGAACCCCCTGATTAGCACAGTTCTCTCACCATCTTCTACTCCTGATTCACCATCAAAACTCTTGTCTGTTCTTCCGCTAGCCGCATCTCCACCATCGCCTTCGTCCTCTTCCTCTGATGCTTGTCCAAACTCACCACTTTCATCTTCAACCTCTCCACCTCCTTCAGATCTCCTTCAAGTTTGTTTGTTCAATGTGCAGTCTGTCTGTCCAAATGGAAAAGCCGACTACATCTCTGATTTCATCTCTGATAAAAACATTGACTTAACCTTCCTCACCAAAACTTGGCTTAAACCACATGGCCATGAACCAAAAATAAAACAGCTGACTCCTGGATATAAAACTATTTCTTTCCCCCGACTCTCTCGAGGAGGTGGGATTGCCATCATTCTCAAAGACACATTGGAACTGTCTCTTTCTTTCAGTCACAACCTTCAATTCTCTCATGAATCTTTTGAAGTTTGCGAAATCAGTCTCAACCTACCTGGCCACTCTATTACTATCTGCTGCCTTTACCGTCCACCTCCCAGCCCTAAAAACAACCTAACATCATCTCTTTTTCACCAAGAATTCCAGTCACTCCTCGACCACTACAGCCTCTCTCCCACTAAACTTATAATTCTTGGTGACTTCAACTTCCATTTCGACAACCAGTCTTCTCCAGATGTCAAACGTCTTTCTCTTTCTCTGTCCAACCATTCTCTCTCTCAACTGGTAAACGAAGCAACGCACAGATCTCGTCATATTTTAGACTGGCTGATTACTAATGCTTCTTTTAATCTTGTCACATCTGTTTCTGTCACTGACGAACTGCATTCTGATCATTCCGCCATTCTTTTCCATCTTAACATCACAAAACCTGTCAGAAACTGAGAAAGAAGAAATATGTTACTCGTCGCAATCTTAAGGCCTTAGACATTCATACCTTCTCTTCACAAGCTTCCGAACGTTTTTCTCAAACCTCTGACCACACTGACCTCTCTGATCACTATAAGTATAACACTATTCTCCGCCAACTGCTTGATGAGCATGCACCTCCTACTGACCATCTCCTCCCTGACAGACCCTGTGCGCCATGGTATACCCAAGACATCTTGATAGCGAAGCGCAAACGCCGGCAACTAGAACGGCAGTGGCGGAAGTCAAAAACCGAAATCAACAAACAGCTTTTCCGAAAACAAATAAACAAAGTCAAACTCTTAATCCATTCAGCAAAGACAGACTACTACTCTTCCCAAGTTCTCTGTGCTACATCCATAAAATCTTTTTTCCCTCACCTCAAATCTCCTTGGATCTGCAAAAACAACTCCTCTGCCTAACACCCACAGCCTGTCTGAACTTCCATCCATATTTTCTGCCTTCTTCTCAGACAAAGTTCGAAACATACACTCCAGACTGGATCAGACTCAATTCCAGCCTGCGCCTCCTGATCCCCAGTTCACTGGCACTCCTCTCTTTTCCTTCCATCCCACAAGTGAAAAAGAAATCATGACAATTTTGAAGGAAATGACTATAAAATCATGCGACCTTGATCCCATACCTGCTCCTGTTTTCTCACAATGCCTTCCACAACTTGTACCTATTATCACTAAAATAGTAAACTCATCTCTTGTGTCAGGAAATTTTCCATCAGCTCTTAAAACAGCAATAGTCACACCTCTACTGAAAAAGCACGACCTCGATCCCAACATTCTGAAGAATTATAGGCCTGTCTCAAACTTACCCTTTGTCTCTAAAGTACTAGAAAAAGTCGTTCTCAAACACCTCAACAGTCACCTTCATTCCAATGATCTCCTTCCCACTTTTCAATCTGCCTATCGCCCCAACCACAGCACCGAAACCACCCTAGTCCACACTTTAGATACATTTTATTAAAGATGGCGCTTACAATGTTTTGTGGTTATATTTCATTTGATATGCCATATGGTTATAAAATTATATGGCGTTCACACTTTAGGTTTGTGGGGCGATTTTCAAAATTGCTTCCTAACACTGAACTTTTTTTGTAACCATAGTCAGCACATACATGCCAGTCTTTATCAAATAATCATTCACAGCCAACAAAGATGTCTGAGGCTGTAACCAGTGAACACCTGACCCACGCACTACGTGAATAACAGAGCAAAGCAACCCACCTTTTTAGAGTCAACATGAGGAATGTTACAGTGGACCAGTTTAAGGGAGAGGGGTGACCCCTCCCCCCCCCCTCCTAGAAAGTGGGAGTCAGGGTGCAGTCCCCTGAAGCTGATGCCTTTTTTAAAAAATGTAGACCAACTTTCTCTTGAAATGAAAATTTATGAAAAAATCTAAAATCCCCTTGAAATGAAAACATATGAAAATGTCTACAATACCCCATCTAAAACCACAGTATAAAAAAAGAAAGTGTTGTCAGCATTGTTGTGTACTTGACTAGGCAGGGAGTATTTCAGAATGTGTGGGACTTTTGAGCACAGGCCTGAAGACTTTTCTACTGGACAGGATTCATACAGACCTCTCGGTAAAAAAATGAAGACTTTTTAACGTTTTCAATTTTTTTTCAGAAAGACATTCATGCACAATTCATGTAGCATTACATAAAATGTTTTAGGTTACATATGCTAATTCTTTCTTTGATTGCCACCCAAAACAAAATAGTTGATACAAATATGCATATCACTTCATTAGTATTAGTGTGAGTGTGCGCGAACGCGCGTGTGTGCGTGCGCGAACGTGCGTGTGTGTGTGTGTGGGGGGGGGGGGGGGGGGGGGGAGGGGTTTCAAATCTACTCACAGACGATTACAACACTAGCAGTCTTATCCAATTTGTTCTACGACAGGCAAGAATCACTAGACCATTCTTTTTAATATTTGGCAATAAATGAGTAACTCATGAACATCTCCATTTTTTTTTTATATAAATGCACATTACATCAATTGCATGTGTGCTTGCGTGTTGTGCAAAGAATGCCGCACTTGGACAAAACATCCATGTGGAAACCGAAATTAGATCGATCACTCATCTTCATATTTTTGGTGTTGATTCTTTTAAGGGGGTTTTTAAAGTCAAGTGTTCAGCACCAGTTGCACTGAGTTTTGTTACCTTGTCTCCGTTTCAAAGCAACTCAAGTCCAAAGGACCACGTCAGGTCTTTAAAGTGGGCTTCAGTTTCTAACTACTGTCCACCATTGCTTGCAGACAAACAGACTCATTTTATTTGCAACTAGTGTTAGGCTTATGTTCCAAGTACTGAAGTTAAGGGCCAACACACCTAGGCGAAGGTGTATTTTTCTGTCAGCTCACAAAAACTAAAAATACTGATGGATTGTCTTCAAACTTGCCCATGTTAAAGATTATTAGTTGTGCTTGAATTTGATATATAATTTTAGGGAGAAAGATTTAGTATAACTATAAGTATAAGGTACAAAAAATTAATTAACTTAAAAATAATTTTAAAATCTGTCCTGGAAGTAGTATGATCATGGTGGAAGTTGTATTTTCACTCATATTCTACAGAACCACTAAATTCACTCCAAAGTTTTAGATAAGTCTTATTTCTAGCTTGTAAACCTAAAATGATGCTTGTGGTGTGTTACTTCAATATGTTATTATGTGACCACTTTGGAGAAGAATTTCATATAAAATGCCTTTCAGTATGCAGACTGTTACTAGTGTTAGTGTTACATGTATACACATAACACACAAATTGCCCTTAAATTTTGGTTTAAAAGCTGGCTGTTGGTTTCAAATAAAATGCATACAAAATTTCAAGTCAATATCTTGAAAAAATTCTGGTTTCCCAACATGTCGCAAACCCTAGTTTTCTAACAAAAAAACAACCGTAAAAATCCACGTCACAAAACATGATGGACAATACACATCACAAAAGTACTCACTGTACAAGGTCTCTGCAGGTCTAATATCACCTAGCCTGGTAAGGCAATCCCTCCAAAGCAGCCAGTTCTTCTTCTCTTCCCATTCTTCTCAGTCTCTGTGCCCTCCTGAACTCCTTGGATGACATCAGTGGCTGCCATTGAGCAAACATAATTTGTGCACAGCGAAATCACCAGTAGAAATGTCCATGGCCTCCTTGATTTCTTTCAGTTTCAGCTTGTTTGCACCATCACTGTAGAGGCACACAGCAATGGCCACAGCTGTCCCGACCACTGGGAGACCATGGAACCTGGTTTTGGGGCAGTGCTTCCAAATAAGGATGTTCCCATGTTCTGTTTCTGCTGCTGTGTTCATACTTTTTTTCCTGCACAGCTGTAGCAGCTTTCTCCACTGTTTTCTGACTGATGATATTTGCAAATTCCCAACATGAATTTCAGGACATAGTCAAATGTTTGCTGAACATCACACTTCTTGTTTTCACAGAGAAAAGCAAAGTCACTTGCCAAGCCTTTTCTGTTTATTTCCTGCAGTTTGACATCGCCACCACAGAACTTGCATGAAAGTTTTTGGGAAATATTTTGGTTTAGAATGTCAACATCAATAATTCTGTACCCACCCAATTTTTCATCCAACGGTACCCACTTCATCACTACCTAAGTACCTTCCTCACTGTCACTCCATTCTTTTTCTACTTCTGATTCACTTGAATCACTGAGTGGTAGTTTGTACAAGTTGTACAGTTTCGTTTCTGAGCAAGTGAGCGTGGCACTGTTAGAAATCCAGCCTTCGATATCAGTGATATCATCAGCACACACACTTTCCCTAGCAATCAAAGTAGAAGCACTGCTCTTCTTTTCTACATTCTTCGTGAACCGATTCCCATGAAAACGACGTTTTCTCATCTTCTGGCCATGCAGTTTTGCATCGGTTGACACTCTCACAACTTTTGATCACAAAACTTTGTAAACAAAAGCAAAAAACTGCTTAGAAATGCGCTTCGAACTCGTATTTTTAAATAAACCACGTTAGTGGAACATAATTACCTCCCTTGACGAGGGACCGGCTATTGTTTTAGGAGTGTGTGTTATGTTGCTGTTGTTATTTTCGACACAAAAAAACCCCAATACTTGAACAAAATGACGTCTCAGCCATTCTCAGACCCACAATTTATCCAAAAATTTCAAATTTACCTTTGTTTTTATGAAAAAAGTATGAATTGTAGGTGAAAATATAGACATCTTTCTACCCAAAACACATGAAAATACAGAACAAAAAAAAAGATTTGTTTGACAAACTAGGTATGACTGAGCCCTTAATCAGAGTTAACTCCCAAAGTCAACGACTGCTTATTCCATTACCCTCGATATAAAAGAATAAATAAACGTGAATTAATGCACAGTTTATAACTTGCTTTGTTGTTTTTAACTGGACAGACTAATACATGTCCAACTAGTGTGATTGATGGATGACTCGAGAGATACTGCGTGCGCCAAATTAATAACTGCCTCCCTTGGACACTTTGTCGTCTGCTATTCCGTTCCCTTTCATCCACGCACAAGCATGCATTTTAACGTTTATCTGCTTTTGGGGGGGGGGGGGGGGGGGGTGGGGGTTAAAAAATGTATCCTTAATTTATGGTCATCATTAAAGATAATACTTTCAATACAGAAGCCTTTATTTTAGAGCGTGTTTGTCACAGGTTGTCATTTTGGTTACTTTCAATAGGATTCCTGGTCTTGAATCCAATAATCATTCTTTTGTTCTAAAAACTCGTTTTCACCAATAAGAAAATCGCCAATAAGTAAGTTTTGATATGCTTCTAAAAACATTATGGTGTTTACACTTTAGGTTCATTTTATTTCAAGGTGTGTTTATAGTGTACTTGTGGTGATGGTTATGGGGTTTGATATTTTGTCATCCTGGTTTCAGGTGTATTGTCTATAGGTAGCAGTGTTTATCAAGGTGCCTGCATTCTGACTTCAGGATATATACTGGTATGTCGTTTGCATAATCCATGAACCCATGGAATTTTAATCAAATGTTCTGAACCACTTGGCTATAGTGTTCATTTTTTGTTTGTTTGATGTGGTTTTATCTAAAGGGAGTGTGTATGGAGTTTTGTTTAAAGGTGGCATTTCTTTTATGTGGTTTGCATTTTAAGGCAATATTGTGAATTTTATCATAATGCGTTTATCGCATTTTTGTTTTCTTTTATTCAAATGGTGTTAATAGTATGTGAGTGTTTTTTCCTTTTTAAACAAGGTGTTTAAGGCTACGCTAAGGCCGTTTGACTTCAATCCCAAGGCCGTTTGACTTCAATCCCGGGGCTTGTATCATGAAGTGGTAGCACACATCCCCAAAGTTGGAATGTGGCTACCTACTGTACATGGTGGGTAAAAACAGTCGCATACACAACATTCATGTGTGCACCTCCGAGCTCTAGCCAAGGCATGAAAAAAAAGGGGGTTAATTGCAGTAATGTTCATTACTTTATAGCACGCTTTTACGTGGTTTTATTACAGGTTGTTATCTTTTCATCTTTTTTCCCCCCAGGTCTATTCTTAAGGTGGTGTTGTATGCGATTTTTAATTCAGGGTGTATTAGTCCTTAATGGTGGATATTTTTAAAAATGCTTTTTAATGTTTTAAAATGTTATCTTATGTCTTTTTAGCGCTTTCTGTTTTCAAAGCATTTTTAAAATGTGGTTTTCTCTTAAGGTAGAGTTTGTGGTGTTTTGCAAATGTTTTATTTGTTTTTGTGCGGCTTTCAGGTGGTGTATATGGTGTTTGTCTTAAGGTGGAGTGTTTTATACAGTTTAATTTCCAGGTGGTGGTTACAGTGTATTTTTTTAGATCTGACCTTTCATGTTCTGTTTATGGTTTGATGTAAAGGTGGCATTTATGTGGAGGTGATGCTTACAGCATTTTTATTTCAAAGTGGTGGTTATAATGTTAAGTTTTATTCTACGATCGTGGTTGTGTTTTATGAGCCTTTCCTTCAAGACATTAGTTATGGCATTTTATTATTTTATTCCAAGGTGATATTTAAGGTGTATTTTTAAGGGAATATAAGATAGTGGTTATGGTGTGTTTTATGATTTGAATCTTTATGGTGTTTTATGTGTTTATTGCAAAGTGAGGTTTATGGTTGTTTTTAATGATTTTATATCATGGTGTGTTTTTATGAAATTCATTTCAAGGTGTTGGTTATAATGTATTGTAGGTGGTTTTACTTGAAGGTGACGTTTACATGATTGAAAAGCAGGGTGGAAGTGTCTTTTCACAATTTTACTTCAAATTGGTGGTTATGGCCTACTGACTCACAGTAGATGGTGGTGTTGATTTGATATGGTTATGTGTTCGCACATGGGACATCCAGTTTACAGTCTCATAAAAAAAACCACCACCACCACCAATAAAAGGCTTGCAGAGGAGTAGACAGTGTGTGGGACAGACAGCAGTCGACACTGAAGGAAAGATTTTAAAGCACGCTCATGCACACACACACACACACACACTAATTTTTGAATAAACGGAGAAGCTCTAGAATACAAACAAGCAGTGAAATTCTTAGGAGTATACCTCACTTCTAAGTTAACAAGGAATCAACATATTGAATATATGGCAACTAAAGCTAAGAAAGTTCTTAACTTCTTAACAGTTACCAGTTAACAGCCATGGGGGCAAGATATTACTGTATTAAAGCATAGATCTGTCCTTGGCCCTTGTGTGATCAAGACTGTCTTATGGACAAGAAGTATTTTTCAGTGCTCCAAATTATTTGCTTTTTAAAAGAAAATCCAGAGTTTTGATTGAAAAGGGCATTTCGACTTGCTTTAGGTGTTCCGCTCACGCCTCATCTCTGGGCACATTATAGGAAGTAGGAAGTTCTACCTTTAAATGAATATCGACAACTTGCTGTGGCAAAATATGTTCTAAGAATTTACTACAAATGACAGCAACTTTGAAAAATGAAGTTCAGAAAAAGTCTGACATTCACTTTCTGAAAAGAGCAAGAACTATCAGCTCCTTACTAACAATATTAGACTACACTTCTACCCCTTTTTAAACATTCAGAACTTCATCCAAATGAATTTGAAAAGTCAGTACAGTCAGCTCCTACCCACCTTGGGAACTGCTTAAAGTCATTTTGACATTAATTATTTTCGTAGAAAATTTGAAAATTGTTAACATTCTTTCACATAGAAAGAACTATTCAAACTACTTATCTTGATCATCTCAAAATCTATATGATGGGTTCCATTCAAAATACTAATGGGTAGGAGCAGCTTTCATTATTCCATCATTAAAAAAGAACGATCTGTCAACCTGGGAAAAGAAATAAATCAATATTGACAGCTGACTAACTGCCATACTGTTGGCACTGTACATTATTGGGGATTTCCCTAAAAAACATATTCAAAATAATATGTTGTTATTCTAAAACGTTTAAACAGTTTTAAAAATTCTGCTTGTAAAGTAAGAGAAAAGACCTAATTATTGAAATCAGAATAATCTTTATTAATTATAAATGAATCTTATTTAGTGCATATCTTGAAAAGGGACAATCAAAGTGCATGCATTCAACTAATCTTATACAGTCATGCAACCAATGAAAACATCAATAGTTTAAACAAACAGATATTACAAACTGGTACGGTGCAGACCAAATCTATGAAATAAGATTTCAATAGCAAAGGGTTTTTCAAAAAGCACACACACACATCACAAAGGTTTATACTTTAGCAGGGTGATAGGACATGGATAGTGAAGGGTGGGATTGTTCTGATATGAAACAGGAGGGGAAAATCTTTGGGTTTGAAATAAATATATCTTGAGGCCGGATTTAAAAGTTCATAACTGGGCTTCTGGAGAAGAAGGAGGAGGGAGTCATTCCAGGTCGATGGACTAGAGAAAGAGGGTGGCCAACATGGGATTGGTTGAATCTAGGTTTTCGTAAGCACAAGGTATCTGCAGCAGAGTGGAAGGGGGAAACTGAAGGGGGTTTTGTACAGGTTAAGGACTTTCAAAGAGGTGGGGGTGCAGTTTTTAGAAACAATTGTAACAGGGTACGGGACCCTTATAATTACTCTCTGAAAACAGGCGGCCAGTAGAGAGTAAGGGAGAGGGGAAAAATGCTCAGAACTGTTGGCTGGGGAGCTTGTATATGCTAAAGGGAGTGATAGATGATGCTGCAGACCAGCAAAAGAGAATTGCAAATGTCCAGACGTGGAAAGAATGAGATGGTGGACAAGTTTGGATGTTGCTCAGTGGACAAGTCTTCGAATGGCAAATACGCCAAAATTGATAGTAGCTTTTAACGCAGGTTGGGTGAGAATTTAGCATGGGAGAGTGTGTTTTGTCGATAACAACACTGGTACTTCACAGCGGTGGATAGAGGGACTGATGCATTCCCGATTTTCTAATTGAGGTGTTGAAATGGAAGAGAGTTTGAGTTTGGTCCTATGTGCAAGCTTCAGTTTTAATCGGCATTTAGCTGTAATTTGTTCTGTGTCATCCAGAAAAAATATCTTCAAGCAGTGGCCATATTTGTCGGAGAGAAGGCAGATTTTCAGATTTAACAACTGCTTTGAATCTGAGTCATCTGCGTAAAATGAGGTTGTTTTTGAAAACGTTATTATATGGACAGTGAGATGTGTAAAGAGTGAAAAGGAACAGGGCCTAGATACTGATCCCTTGGGACTCGCATTTGCGTTTGCAGGTATTGATTGAATGTTTTTTTATTTGCACTGTCGAAATCGGTCAGTAAGGTATGAAAAACCAGGTGGGGCTGTGCCAGTAACACCGAATGTTTTTTGAAGACGAGAGAGAAAAAATTGAGTGGTCTATAGTATCGAAGGCTGCCCAATAAGTCGAGTAGAGTGAGAAGGGAGATTTTCCCTGGATCAGAAGCTAGTAAAGCGTTGTTTAAAGTGTTGCAGGGTGGTTTCATTTGCTGTGGTTTGTGCAAATGGGCAGACTGAAACTCAGAAGAAGATTGTTGGAGAAAGGTGGTTTTTGAGCTGTTTGAGAACTACTTTTCAAGGACTTTAGAATAAAAGGTAGTTTGGAAAACAGGCCTTAATTGTTCAGAATGTTAGGGTCGGGGTCTGCTTTTGGATAGTGGTTGTGACTAAAGCAGTTTTGAGAGCTGATTGAACATTTCCTAAAACAAGGGAGATGAGTTTACTATCTTTATGATAGTGGGTTGTAAGTTGTAGGCACTGTGTGAAAAGAGAACAGGTATGGATAAGATCACATGATTTTATAGTTATTTCTTTCCAGAATTATCGTGATTTCTTTCTACTTGTCGGATGAAAGAAGGGAAAGGGGAGTGCCAGAGAATTGGGGATCAGGAAGTGCAGGATGGAAAGATGTTTTGATCAGTTGAGCGAATGTTATGGCTTTTTCAGAAAAAAAGGGCAGAAAATATAGAAGGAAGTCAGAGTGGTTTTTTGGATGGAGAGCAGAGGGTTGCCTTCACAGATCAAGAAGAGTAGATGTGAGGAAAGAGGATTCATCGACGGGGATAAAAAGAACTTGAAAAGGAGTATACTTTGTTTTTTCTGAAGAATTAAAGATTTGATTTGTTTACTTTTTTCAAAAGAGCTTATTAATTTCCGTTTTGATTTTTGCCACTGGCTCTGGGTTGCCTGCATTTGCGCTTTGCGACCAGGATGTTCATGGGGTTGAAACCCATGGGCACAGGGCCTATCGGGAAGGAGTACGGTCGTGGGAGGGCTATGCTATCAAGCTTGGCGAGAAATCATTGAGTGTTTAGAGGGGTTTTTGTTGTCAAGAGTTTTGTGAAAGTTTTTCAGCAGCTTGAAGAGAAATTTGAAAAACTATGGCTTGGGGGTTGGAAGGGTGTTATACTTTTTTCTTTCTGATAGGCTTTTGCAAGTTTAGAGATACAGATGCGATCAGACTTGGGAGCATTGGTAATTAGCAGGTCTAAAATATGTCCTGATTGTGCGTGCTTCTTTTAACCAGTGAGAAGAGAGGGTTGACAAGAAGGAGACCGACATTTGCCTCAGAAGAAGACTGGTTACAAAGTGGAAGTTAAGTCATGAGAATGTTTAAGCTTATGGGATGAGGTTGTTTTGATCCAGAGTGACGGGAACTCTTGAGGAAGATGTTAGATTATTCTCGTCTTGGAGGGGGACGGTAAGAGGGGGGGGGGCAGAAAGTAATAGAGTGCCAGGGGGTGTGAGGTTGAGTTCACAGTTTTTGAAGATTCGGTGAGGAAAGGAAGGGGGTGACAGAAGAGGAGCAGGTTTCGAGTGTTCTTTTTTAAACGTGCAATGCCCCCTCCACAGGGGGTCGGGGGAAGAGAAAGAGTTTTATAACCAGGTGGTGTCAGGTGTTTTATTTTCGGGTCATGACCGTGTGGTTTAAACCCAGGTTTCCTGTAAGAAATGTTAGATAAATTTCTCTGTTCAGAGATGAAATCAGAAATGAGATCAGTTTTACCTTTGGGGACAGATGCACATTGAACAAGCATTGCTAAGGAGGTTTGAAGGAGGCAGGGGAGGTTGATGTTAACGGTGGTGATGGAACTGTCAGAGGAGTGGATGAGGCGATGATAGAGTGGGAGGGGTGGGAGACTAGACAAAGTTTTGGATTGGGGTCAGGCGTAAAAGGGCGGTGAAAGAACTGGGGATTGGGGATGGCAGTTTCATGCACACCATGTTAAACACGTTTTATCAAAGTCATAACACATGAGAAGCAGGTGGTTTCGGGGGGGAAGTGAAGCCGTGTTGTCCTGGTTACGGTGGTAGGGGGTAGTGACGTCAGAAGTGGGATGGAGATGGATGTGGGGGCCACAGGCGATGATGTCTGCCGGCAGGGGTACCTCGTCTAGTTTTTGTGGCAGTTGATTCCTAAGGTTGAAACGTGTTGTTTAAGTCTGTTTGGTATGTTGTAAAACCCATGTGAGAGCATTGCTCTCTGTTTTCAGTTGTTAGTGTCAGTATTGATGGAAGGGGGAACACTGGGTAGTTGTGGTGGGGGGGATCTGAGTTCGTTGTTTCACTTTGCAATTGTTGACACGGCAGCAGGGTTTACAGTAAAATGGGTCACAAGGACCAGCAATGTCAGTTGAACACAAATCATAAAGTCAGTTGAATCTTCAAAAATTTATCGAAAATGAAAATTTATAAATTAAAGTAATTCGAAATGTAAATGATATTAAGGAAAACTATTCTGACCAGTCAATGCACGGTGTAGTCACAAACACGTAAATTATCAAATTTGTTTTGCTGAACGGAGGAAAGATGCACAAAAACAACACTCAAACACAGAGAGACACACCTGCTCCCATCCGGCACCAAAGGGCCAATCATTTCTTAATCTTTCTGGTACACTTTTTGATTTTAAGGGGTAGTGTGTTAACTTTCTGTTGGGGTTTCCCCTCACACACTGGTATCCATCTTAATGAAAAAGTTGACATCTTGCAAAATATGGGCGAGATAAAAAAATGGTTCTTGTGAATAAATGTTGCCTTATCTCTGCTGAGGGATACAGTTTGCTAAAAAACGCTTGCTAGAAGCACTTCAGAAAGAAGATATATGATTCTGGCTATTGTTTTTATAATGGCAGTAAAGCAATTGATGCTTTCATTTCTAACAAAGTCTGTGGTTGGTATAATCGCAGAAATATGTTATCCCTCATGTACGGTTTAAGCTAAATTTGCTTTCAGGACAAAACGGAAAGATTTTAAACTGTATTTGTGGGGAGAAGATTACAAAATTCATGTTATTTTTTATTGTGGACATTTAAAAGCATTTTTACCTGCTGTACCAAGTCTGTCACTGGATCAGATTTTTGTTGAACCATTGTTACTGTTGGACATTGTGTAAGGAAGTCCGATAATTCAGTTTTTGTAGTATTTTAAAAAAGTTAGTTTTTATGAAGTACTGTTATCTGACACTTTTTGTTATTGTTTGCATTCTCTTGTTTAGATTACTTTTTCAGTCTCAAATCACTAAATGTGAATAAACGTTAAACTGAAGAATCACACACATACACACACAACCACACAAAACAACATGCAACTTGATGTGCATGCACCATTCCCCTCAACAGGACAGAGACAAGGAAGGCTTTTGGGTGGGGAGGGGGTGACAGTGAAACGCCATTTTCATGTTATTTTTTCATGTATTTCTTCTTATAATTTGTATTTTCGTTCCTTGGCTAAACCACCCTAAGTTCCCCCATGGTGAGATTTTGAGCATGCTACCTTTTGCCTGCCCGTTCAGGTAGCTTGCTTTTCCAAATTCAGGGATGATGTCTAACATGACATCGGAGTACAGGAGGGAACAGACGACAAAACTTACGAAACTGCATGCACCAGGGACTGGAATAAAAACAAAAAGCACACGAGTGCTTTTCTATTATCCTGAAATTATTTAAAAAAACAGATTTTAAAAAAATATGATTTTGAAATTCAATCCTACCGGGCACGCAATGGCCTACTCTTCCAAAAGGCAGAACAGGTTTTAATTTGAGAGTGCAGGATACTCTGTGTTTGTACACGGGGTCTCAGTTTATAGTCTCATCTAAAGGGCTTTTAGGAAGTGGAGTCAAAAACTGATGTAAAACTCCAGGGGTAAAATCCCCTCAATGGGCACCTAGGTAGGGGCCCAACCCATGCTGTCAGAACATTAACACAACACTCTATCCACTTGGTTATCTACCCCCCCCCCCCCCCCCCCCCCCTCCTTTCCTTTCCTTCAAACAGCAAAGGAAAAAAAAATGACTGGCATTTTTTTTTGGGGGGGGGGTGTGGGAGGGGGGGAGAGGGAGTTACTGGTTTGGATTTTTTTTTTTAAAATATTGGAAGGGGGTGAGTTGGAAGGGAAGAGGGCGGGAGGGGGATGTCATGGACCCTTATTTTGGAGTCTTTATTTGAAAGGGCCCTACTGATGCGGCAGTGGCATGCGCTTACTTCAGCGGTGGGGTATGAAAATGTCATGAAATACTGTGGAGACTTCAGTGTCACCACTGCTGTGGTACACACAGCCTTGTCTTGTCGTGTGCTGCTGCCTCTTTTGTCATGGCTGCCATCTGCACACAGCATCAAAGACAGAGGACAAGTCACAGGATCACTTCAGTCATTGTGGACATCAAGTATTGCTCCAAAAACTACAGCATCAAAGATGAAGTATAACACTCACAGGATCACTTCAGTCATTGTGGACACCCAGTATTGCTCCAAAAACTACAGCATCAAAGATGAAGTATAACACTCTCAGGATCACTTCAGTCATTGGGGACACCAAGTATTGCTCCAAAAAATACGGGCATCAAAGATGAAGTATAACACTCACGGATCACTTCAGTCATTGTGGACACCAAGTATTGCTCCAAAAACTACAGCATCAAAGATGAAGTATAACACTCACAGGATCACTTCAGTCATTTGGGACACCAAGTTTTGCTCCAAAAACTACAGCATAAAAGATGAAGTATAACACTCACAGGATCACTTCAGTCATTCTGGACACAGTATTGCTCCAAAAACTACAGCTCAAAGAGGAAGTATTAACACTACAGGATCACTTCAGTCATTGTGGACACCCAGTATTCCCTCCAAAAACTACAGCATCAAAGATGAAGTATAACACTCACAGGTCACTTCAGTCATTGTGGACACCAAATTTGCTCCAAAACTACAGCATCAAAGATGAAGTATAACACTCACAGGATCACTTCAGTCATTGTGGACACCAAGTATTGCTCCAAAAACTACAGCATAAAAGATGAAGTATACACTCACAGGATCCATTTCAGTCATTGTGGACACCAAGTATTGCTCCAAAACCTACAGCATCAAGATAAAGTATAACACTCACAGGATCACTTCGTCATTGTGGACACAAGTATTGCTCCAAAAACTACAGCATCAAAGATGAAGTTATAACCTCACAGATCACTTCAGTCATTGTGGAACCAAGTATTGCTCCAAAAACTACAGCATCAAAGATGAAGTATAACACTCACAGGATCACTTCAGTCATTGTGGACACCAAGTATTGTTTCCAAAACCTACAGCATCAAAGATGAAGTATAACACTCACAGGATCACTTCAGTCATTGTGGACCCCAAGTACTGCTCCAAAACCTTTGTATATCAAATGACAATATTGGGATAGAATTGCATTTTACATAACTACAGAGAAAAGCCTGACAGTTCGGTTTTGGCAGGTAAAAACACAACCTACAGTTTAAATATTTACCACATCTTAACGATCAACTGAAACTCACAGAAATTTAAGGTGTTAGCAATATGACATCACCCGACTCGAAAGACTGTGACAAAATTATTACGACTGAAGATTCTCTGAGGTAAGACAGGATTCATACAGATTTCTCAGGTATAAAATCTGAGGAGTTTTCAAGGAGCTTTTGAGAAATTTATGAGTGTGATTCATGCAGTTGTACATTTCAATCAAATTTTAAATTCCAATGGTACAATGAATAAAGTAATCCACTTTTAAAAAAAATCAAGCCATTCTATTTATTTATATCTTATTTTATTCTTTTATTCAAAGGATAATGGAAATAAGCATTGCATGCTTTTTTACATCCAGTCCCCCTGTGTATGCAGTTTTGTCAGTTTTGTTATCTATGAAGGCCCCTGAAGGTGAAGATTTTTTGTGTTGATATCTGAAAATAACACTGGAAACCCCAATTTCATACACAATAAAGGAGTTTGTGACAAACAATTGCTGAGAAATTTAATCCCTCTTTATTTCCAAATTAAAGATTTCTGCACAGCATTTCTTTCAGTGTTTAGTTATTTCTTCTTTACCACAACAGGACTTCAATTTAAGGATATAGAAACAACACTGATAAATCAAACACTGATTCCCAATGCCAAACTAGTGATGTGTGCATTAGCACCACGTGGCCTCTTCATCCATCTGCACAAGATCATAAGGGTCCTCTTCTTCTTCTTCTTTGTTAAACACTCAGACAGCAACTATTGTTGTCTGTTAAATGAGCCAAAATACATTGCACTGCTGTTTTCGCTTGACAAGGTCAGGTTTTAGCGCATCCGGCTTTGGCACAGGAGAAATTGTCTTCTTTCAAGTCTTTCTGGAAAAAAGCCAAGACGGCAGAAAATAGACAAGAAGGAGGGACAGGAAGAAAAAAAAACAAAGAGGGCATAACATCCGAGTTACTGTCAAAGCGTTAGCTATGTTTATACTGAAATCGGTTTGTACATTTCAAGTGGGAAAAAAAAAGGTTAAAAAACATCCCGTTTAAAAAAAAAAATTCCCCATGAAGTTCATGATTATATCTCTGTTTTGTTTGTTGCTAAATCATCAATCTAGGAAAACCGGCAGACTACACCAGCTTCTCTGAGTGGCAACATCACTGAATCCTGTGGCAGCCCGAGAATTTCCCTGAAGTCGCAGGGCAGTTTCAGCCAAGACTGGAGGTAGCACCCGGAGAAGGAAGGAAGGAGGATCCTGTCATTGAGTGCAGCAGCTAACTCAGAACTTGGAGATGCCCACAGGTGGGGATTGTTAAACTGTGAAATATGGCTACTACGATGCATGCACATCTCATCTCTTCCTCCGTTCTGGTAAACTACATCATGGAAATACACTTAAACTCTGACTTCCCAAGGTAAGTACTTGATTAGGTTTTCTGTTAATGCCCATGTCATCTATGTTGTCTACCTTTTCTCATGACCATTTCTGTATGTATCTTGAAAGATGCAGGGATTAAAATACAATTCTGCAAACTCATATATATATATATATATAATTGTGTGTGTGTGTGTGTGTGTGTAACTCAGTGCTGGGCCCTTCCCGGGGATTTTATTTTTGAATCAAAATTAAATGCATTTATAAACAAATTTTGTAAAAATGTCAGGTGGCTCTGTGGGGAACATATTTCCAACCCCTCACATCATATTTTGAGTGTCCAATTGGTAAAACCTTCTTTACCCCATTTTGTGAGCAGTCTGTGGAAACTGCATTTAAAAATCCAAAATTAGCCTTTGCCATTGTTAAATGTCTTTGTACAGCCCATTCATTTGTTCTAGTACTTTATAATAATAAAAATAATAAATGGAATTTATATAGGCTATATCTTGCAAAAGGAAATCAAAGCATTGCATTCAACACAGCCATACATACAACCAATTAAAAATTAAAAAGGTTAACAAATTCAATGTACATACACGCCCCACACACACACACAAATTACACACTTTGGCTTTATAGTTGTTTCATGTTAACAATTTGTTGAATTAAAATTTTTACTCATGTTTAAGATTTTTCCCCTTTTAATTGTGCACATAAAAATACCAACTCACATGTTACCTAACCAGTCTTTTCTCTGTCCATTCCACTCTCTGTTCTAACCTCCACTACATTTTCCACATCCCTCGTCTGATATCACTGAGAGTGAATCAGTGAACAGACGTTAAATTTAAGACAACAAACAACAACATTCCAGGGGATGGTTTCCACAACTAAGCACCGAAAAATGGAGAGCTGTACACAGTCAGACACTTGCGGGACAGTTTTTTTAGTTTTATGTAACTAGCAGCACAAGGGGGTATTGGACAAGAGAAAATACTGGGGAGTAGTGTTTAACTCTGTTTTTTCGAAGGCTGAAATATTGTGGGGTGGAAGCATCTCCGATATGCTGCCATTGGGCATACCTTTGATCCAGACTTTTAAACCCCCCCCCCCCCCCCCCTCCCCCCAAAGGCCAGTTCTAAAAAGCCCAAAAGGGAGGAACAAAACCTGGATTGCTTCAACACTTGCCAAACAAACAGGGTCTTTCTCTCCATCTCTAGCACCCACCCATTTCTCGCCTGTCTGGATGTTGTCCCTGTGAGCACTGCTCGGTAACACTGCAGTGTGGGTGCTAGCTTTTTTGACCACAAATTGCCACTGCGATTCATCGTCTGGGACAGCCACTCTGATTCATACGTCTCTGCCACAGCCACTCTGATTATACAGTCTCTGCCACAGCCACTCTGATTCATAGTCTCTGGCACGCCACTCCGAATCATACAGTCTATGGCACAGCTACTCTGATTCATACAGTCTCTGGCACAGCTACCCGATTCATAGTTCCGGCACAGCTACTCTGATTCATACAGTCTCCGCACAGCTACTCTGATTCATACAGTCTCCGGCACAGCTACTCTTGATTCATACAGTCTCTGGCACAGCTACTCTGATCCCTACAGTCTCTGGCACAGCTACTCTGTTTTATACGTCTCTGGCACAGCCATGCTTGATTCATACAGTCTCTGGCACAGCCATGCTGATTCATACAGTCTGTGGCACAGCCACTCTGATTCATACAGTCTCTGGCACAGCTACTCTGATTCATACAGTCTGGCACAGCTACTCTGATTCATACAGTCTCTGGCACAGCCACTCTGATTCATACAGTCTCTGGCACAGCCACTCTGATTCATACAGTCTCTGGCACAGCCACTCTGATTCATACAGTCTGGCACAGCCACTCTGATTCATACAGTCTCTGGCACAGCCACTCTGATTCATACAGTCTCTGGCACAGCTACACTGATTCATACAGTCTCTGGCACAGCTACACTGATTCATACAGTCTCTGGCACAGCTACACTGATTCATACAGTCTCTGGCACACAGTAGGACGGATATACCCCACACTTAAAGCTCAGCAGTTTATGAACCCTACCAAATCACTGACTTTTGTTTTTCTCAATGTACCCTAGCCGTTTGTCATGGGGGTGGATGCAGGAGAAGGAACCAGCGCGCGCGCGCACACACACACACACACACAGCCTCCATGCATGTTACTGCCAGTGCAGCACATATGTAGGTCTGTCTACACATACATCGATAAATACACATGGATAAAAAACATTTCTTAAAATTTAAAAAACAGATCTTTGTTTTCAGTGGATCGGTGGTCTAGCGGTAGTGCACCTGCCTAGAAAGCGAAAAGTTCAAAGTGTGCGGTGGTTCCATCCCATTTGGGGCCGGAACTTTTCCCCCCATCCAATAACCACGAGTGGTGGTTCTGGGTGCTAGTCATTTAGATGAAACATAAACTAGCGTATTGTCTAAAACCCATTGCAACAAGAGAGTTTGTCCCTTGGGAAAATTTTGTTAAAAAAGCAACTCTAGTGGGATCAAATACAGTTGCAGACAGGAAAAGAAAAAATAAATGGGTGGCGCTGCTCTTGTGGAGACGTTCTCTTCCTGGGGAGAGCAGCCTGAATTTGATGCAGAGAGATCTGCCCTGACTTAAAACAGTATAAAATAAAATTAAAATAAAATTTTTCTGTTGGACTATCCAACAGAGAAGTGGAGTTTTCCTTAGTCTGTAACCACCACCACATGCCTACCTGTGTGTGTGTGTGCAGGGATGCTGGCTGTCTGTCCCTCAGCTCCAGTCCTGAGACAGAGGAACACCTCCCTTCTCCCTGCAGACAGCACACAGCACAAGGTGGACATCAAGACCTGTGGACAAACAGCACACAGCACAAGGAGGACATCAAGACTGTGGACACACAGCACAAGGTGGACATCAAGACCTGTGGACACACAGCACACAGCACAAGGAGGACATCAAGACTGTGGACACACAGCACAAGGTGGACATCAAGACCTGTGGACACACAGCACACAGAGGACATCAAGACCTGTGGACACACAGCACACAGCACAAGGAGGACATCAAGACCTGTGGACAAACAGCACACAGCACAAGGAGGACATCAAGACCTGTGGACACACAGCACACAGCACAAGGTGGACATCAAGACCTGTGGACACACAGCACACAGCACAAGGAGGACATCAAGACCTGTGGACACACAGCACACAGCACAAGGAGGACATCAAGACTGTGGACACACAGCACACAGCACAAGGAGGACATCAAGACCTGTGGACAAACAGCACACAGCACAAGGAGGACATCAAGACTGTGGACACACAGCACAAGGTGGACATCAAGACCTGTGGACACACAGCACAAGGTGGACATCAAGACCTGTGGACACACAGCACAAGGTGGACATCAAGACTGTGGACAAACAGCACACACAAGGCATGGCATTGTATTGTCCAGCCTTTCATTCTGTCTGTACTGCTTGTTAATGACCACTACTCTACCATACCCCCTACTTACTCAGGTATGAGTGAGTGAGTGAGTGTGTGTGTGTGTGTGTGTGTGTGTGTGTGTGTGTGTATGCGTGTGTGTGTAGATATGCAAGGTTCATACAGGCATCAAAAGGCCAAAATGAAGGAGTGGCATTTGTTTAGGGACCTCACTACATATTTGAAGGCCCTGAGAGGACAACTTAATGCTTCATGACACGCACTTTACCTCAGGTTTACTTGTAGCTTTACAACTAACTCACTTGTAAGTACAGGATTATGAAGCTGACCAATTGTAGGACAAAGAAGTCTTGATGCAGTGCTTGCAGCAGAATCAGATGACAAGTATTTGACAGACATTACAGCTGATGATTTTCAGGGAGACAGGATAGCTCAGTGGTCAGAGCACTTGCTTTCCCCAATAAGGGTTAAGCAGCATTCAGCGTGGTTACCATGTGGATGGGTGACCGTTTATTTATTTATACCACTTTAAGTCACGGCAGATTTCTCTGTGCGAAATTCGGGCTGCTCTCCCCTGGGAGAGCGCGTTGCCACAAGAGCAGCGCCACCCTTTTTTTTTCCTTTTTTCCTGTCTGCAACAGTATTTGTTTCCCTATCAGAGTGGCTTTTTTCTAAGAATTTTGCCAGGGACAACTCTCTTTGTTGCCGTGGTTCTTTTTCGTGCATAAATAATTATGTGCAACAAAAACGGGGCCTCGGTTTATCGTCTCATCCGAAAGGGCTAGCGCCCAGACCACCACTCATGGTCTAATGGGTGGGGAAAAAGTTTCGGGTCCAAAACCGGATACGAAAACCACACACACTTCCGACCCGGACTTTCGCTTTCTAGACAAAGGGGTTTGCATGCCTTGGCTTCAGTTACAGTCCCCCAGTTCACCCAGCTGTAAATGGGTACTGCCCTCTTTTCCCGGTCATGGGAAATAAGGCAGCGATGGAGGGGGAGATAGGTGCCCCCCTCACTATGCTGGACCCTGGAGAAGCTGAGGTCTCTGACATCTTGCTCCCTAACGACTGCATAGGTTATGGGAACACCTTTACCTTACAGCTGATGATGAAGACTGCAGTTCTGAAGATGAAGTTGTCCTGGTGGTGGTGATGAAGATTGAAGTCCTGGTGATGATGAAGACTGAAGTCCTGGTGATGGTGAAGACTGAAGTCCTGGTGATGATGAAGACTGAAGTCCTGGTGATGATGAAGAATGAAGTCCTGGCGATGATGAAGACTGAAGTCCTGGCGATGATGAAGACTGAAGTCCTGGCGATGATGAAGACTGAAGTCCTGACGATGATGAAGACTGAAGTCCTGGCGATGATGAAGACTGAAGTCCTGGTGATGATGAAGACTGAAGTCCTGGTGATGATGAAGACTGAAGTCCTGGCGATGGTGAAGACTGAAGTCCTGGTGATGATGAAGACTGAAGTCCTGGCAATGAAGAAGTCCTTGCAGTAATAAAGACCTAAATTTCCCAGCAGATGTCAAATCTATTACTGATAGATCAATACACAGATTATTAGCCACAAACTATATGACCATCTTAAGGCCATGATTTTTTTTTTAATGGACAATTAAACAAATTGTATAATTGGAAATTAATTTCAAATTCAATATAATGTGTATTTTTCTTATGTGTGGCCTCAGTTGCATGCAGGTCATGGAGCACCATCTTTTTTCTTTGTTTTTTTTTTTTTTTTTGGGGGGGGTCTTTCTCTTTCCCCCCCCCCCCTTTTTTTTTTTTTTAAGTGAGTGCTTCACACGCCTCTCTTCATTGGCCAAGAAAACCCAAAAAGAAACAAACAAAAAAAAACCTCAACCCCTGACTTTTTTTTTTTTTTTTTTTTGGGGGGGGGGTTTTCCTTTTTTCCCCTCTTCTTTTTTACATGAACCAACCTTTCTCTCTTATCTTACCTACTGTCTGGAGCAATAACTGCCCCAGTGTGAACTGCTGCCTGTGTTCTATTGATATTCAGCTGCAGCTGACAATCGCCTGGGTTTATAGTTGCCCTAGTGTGGGCTGTTGCCTGCGTTTCTAAACGTGTGGAGGAGTGATTTACATCCGTCTGGGTTTAGTGTTTGCTCTAGTGTATGTGTGGTGATGTTAACTTTCCATTCTTTCATCCATTTTCATACTCATTTAAAAATGATAATAATAATATAATAATAATAATAATAAATGGAACTTATATAGCACAATATCTTGCAAAGACAAATCAAAGCGCATGCATTCAACCTAATCTTACACGGTCATACAATCAATGATAAATAATAATAACTTGTCATGCCCTTTCCCTAGTTCCCTAACGAAGAAAGTTGAATCCTTTACATAGATTACCTAAAACCTTTTCTTAAATTTTTTCATCCTCATCACCATTATCATCACACCACCATCATCATCTAATATCACTTTGGGCAAAGATATGTGGAACACAGACACACACACACACATGCACGCACGCACTCATGTCCCCCCCCCACACACACACAAACACGCACGCACTCACACACAATCCCAATCGCAATCCCATGACCCAGGTCTGAATCCTGTTCAAGAGGATTTCCCCTCCGGAGAAGACATCAGTTCAGACTCTGCTTTGTCCTCCGGATAAGACTATAAACCGAGGCCCCATGTGCGCCCTCACGCAGAACATCTTTTTTTCCCCACATCATTCACACATTCTTTTTTTTAAATCACATCATTCACATAGCCACTGTCTTTTATACATGATACATTCTTTTTTTTTCAGTACTCTTTCTTTTGAACGATTAAAGAATGTATAAACATATCTGAGAGAAAAAATAATGTTACAGACTAATTTTTACTAGATTTTACCCTGTTGACATCTTTTTATTTAGTCACAGACAATTAAGTTGACAGTAATACGTAATTTCAGTTGACAGTAATTTTCTCAGCTGTGCTTCTTGTTCAAAAACCACCTGGTATTGTAGATTCGGTCTTTTTGATCTTACTAATACACATTTTTCCAAGCGAGATAATGTTGTTGATCCAACGATTTGTTTCAGTTAGTTCCTTTGGATTATAGCCAAACAGAATGTCAGTGACTGACATGAAGGTTTTTACCAGTGACAGACAAGAGAGTGTTGTCAATATACGTCCAAAAACGTTTTACAGATGGACATTCATAAAAGAAATGATCAATGAAATCATTATGGTTGAGCAGTAGTAAACAAAACACAGAATCAGATATACCCATTTTATGTAGCAAAAATATTAGTTGGATACAGGTTGTGCAGTATTTTCCATTGCAGCTCTTTTTAGTCTTACTTCATTTTTGCAATCTTGGATAAGCCATACATGTTTGGTCAAGCGATAAAGTCAAGTTTTCTGTGCCAGAAATCAACTGCATGGGGTGTAAAAAAAATTCAGTGCATTTTTTTCCCATTAGATGGTGTTTAATTTGCTTTGGTTTGGCATCAAATTTGCCTGCTTCTATAGCTCTATTCTGTTCCTCTAAAAAGACTATCGTTACCTCGGTAATTGTATCAACCCATGGTCTAGGGATTGCGTTTATGAGTGCCAAGTACTGAAATAGTGTTATTGCCTTGTGTCTTTTGAATATCAATAATAGTGAAATTATGGGAGTCCTTTTTTACACTTTGCTAAAGCTTTTGACATTAAAAGCCACTCTCTCATAAAAAAATTAAAATGCTACAGAATTTCCAACCAAGCATTATCATTTTTAGATTCATTTCTCAGTAATCGTCAACAGCTTGTTGAAATCAGGCCCAGGAGATCAACCTTGTTACCTGTGATATATGGTATTTCCCCAGGGATCAATTGCTAGGACCATTCTTTTCTCTATTATATTTTTGACCTACCTCTGCATATTCATGGTTCATGTGAAATGTTTGCTGATGATACATCAATTCAATGGGACAACAGTGATCTTAACCAGCTTGTGAATGATATGCAGGCAGATATCAATAAACTTATTGCATGGACAGAACTCAATCATGTGTCTCTTAATTCAAGCAAAACAAAATGTATGTAAAACAACTCGGCGAAAAAGTTTTCCATTCACCCCAATATCTATCCAAGGACAAAAAATTGAAGAAGTTGTTTCACACAAAGTACTAGGTGCAGTAACTGACAATGATTTATCTTGGTCAGAACACATAGCCACTTTAGGAAAATGAATCTCAGTAAGACTACATCAACTTAGAAAAATCAAACATTTTGTAAACCTACAATCATGAAAACTATTCTTTCATGCACATATTCTATCTCTTATTAGTTATGTTTCAACCTTATGGGAAAGTGCTAGTGAAACAAACCTAAAGCATATAAGTAAAAAAAGTATGTTCTTTCGATCCAGAAGGACCATAGAGCCGGAGCTTATCCCGGTTTCTGAAGCGTTAAGCGAACTAATGGTTTTTCATCACCCCTGTGACAGGACGCTAGTCTGTCGCCAGATACTTCCCCAGCAGAGCTGGTACCCACTTGTACACCTGGGTGGAGTGAGGAAAGTAGGAGTAAAATGTCTTTCCCAAGGACACAACACTGAGCCCAGCGGTTTGAACCCGACCCGGAC
>CM054145.1:2178841-2219491 GCA_028751875.1 Rapana venosa
AAAATTTTGCATGCTTTTCACGACGGGAACAGTATGGTTTTTTTCCTGTCTGACGTGACGGGAAGCAAATAACATGCACTTGGGGGGGGGGGAATTTTCAAATTTTTCCGGGGAATTTCTCATCCCAGGGGTTTCCCTTTTTCTGCGTGTTAAATGCATGTAGCAACGGACTGTTTTTCGTCCTTTTAAAAAAACCCGCCCCTCGCCACGTACAAGGTTGTGGGTGGGGGAAAGCGGGGGGCTCAAACAGGATGGAAACCCGGACTTTTTTTTTTCCAGGCGATCTATGCTTACTCCAGACCGCGATTGGGGGCTGAACCGGGCACAGCCACCCCTTCCTAATGGCTTTTTGCTGTGGGTATGTTCATGCCGCACATACCAGGGGCCCTAGAAAACCTACTGCCTCCTCTTTTGCGTGTTGTTGCAGGACTTTAAGGGGGGGGGCCACAACGTGCAATCCGGCCTAACACTACCCCTTAAACACCATCTAGCAGACTAAACCCACACCCTTTCCCCATTATAAATTTGGGTTTAAACATAAAGTTATTGCCCTTCCTACACAAACACACCACACCCCGCAGCACACCCCAACACAACGAAGCCCTAAAATAGACTTTAAAAAAATTCCTTCTTCCCACGAAGATGGAATGCAAAACACACCCCCTCTCTCTTTTTTTTAAAAAATAAAAAATGACTCAGCAAAAAGCACCACATAACACGGCCTTTATGTGGGACAGGGCACCTTCAGAAAAAATTGTTCTTTCTCTTCAGCCGACTGATACACCCCTGTACAAAAAAGAAACATATTATAGAATAAAATTTTTTCCCAAAATTTTACGCAGGTATGCGCTGTATGGGCAACCCCCCCACACCCAATCCTCAGTGCCAACACTGCTCCTTGGAAAAGTCCTTGGAGGCAAAAACAAACCCCCCTTTTGAGATTTTCTCCCTTTGCGCCTGTCGGCAGCACTGTGTGGGGCTCGTGTTTGAGTGTGGATGTGTTTTGTTTTTCTGTTTCTTTCCAAAAAATTTTTACTTTCTTGTTCAGTTTTCACCCGGTTATTTGGTCAGAAATTTTTTTCCCTTTTTTATCTAATTTTTGAGATTTTTTTGATTTAATTTTCATCTTGTTTGTTTGTAAAAAATTTGATTGGGACTTTAATTGTGTTTTACCTGATGTGCTGGTCTTTGTGCCCCCATTTTAATCTGACCTGCTGCGTTAAACAAATTGCACGTGATTCACGAATGACACCCCCCCCATCAATCAAAGTCTAGTGTGTGTTTTTCCGCTACCATGGCAGGAGAGCCGCAGACATTAGACTATGCTCGCACTGAATTTTGTCAAAAAAAATACACGCTTCTTGATATTAAGGCGTATAAAACACTTGGCATTCATCGCCGCAAAACCAGGGGGAACGGGCGGGCTGCGTCATCGCCAGTGGGGGGGCTTCCCCCCCGGTCTCCCCCTTACCTCTGACTTTCATTTGTTCCCCCTGACAACGCTTTTTCCCCCATGTGCCGTCCACCCCCTTAGTGTTATGTTCTGTTGTTTGTGACTCTGTATGTTTTTTGTTTGATGAGATGATGTATATCATAGGTTTCAAAACCGAACCCCCTGATTGCCAGTTCTTCACCATTTCTACTCCTGATTCCCATCAAAACTCTGTCTGTTCTTCGAGCCGCATCCCCCATCCCCTTCGTCCTTTCCTTTTTGGCTTGTCCAAATCCCATTTATCTTCCCCTCTCCACCTCTTCAATTCCTTCAGTTTGTTTGTTAAATGTGCGTCTGTCTGCCCCAAAAAAAACCGACTACTTTTGTTTTCATCTCTGAAAAAACTTTGACTTAACCTTCCTCACAAACTTGGTTAAACAATGGCCTTTGAACAAAAATAAACAGTGACTCCGGTAAAAAAACTATTTCCCCCCCCCGACTCTCGAGGAGGGGGGATTGCCATCTTTTCCAAAGAACATTGGAAAGTCTCTTTCTTTAAACACCCCTTCAATTTTATGAATTTTTAAATTTGCGAAACAGTCTAACTACTGGCCACTCTTTCTATCTGCTGCTTTACCGTCCACCCCCCACCCTAAAAAAAACCTAACTATCTTTTTTCCCCAAGAATTCCAGTATCCTGACCAACAGCCTCTCTCCAAAAAATTAAAATTTTTGGGTGACTTCAATTCCATTTCGAAACCGTCTTTCCAGATGTAAACGTTTTTCTCTTCTCGCCCAAAACATTCTCTCTTCAATGGTAACGAAGAAACGAAGATCTGTAATTTTTTTAGATGGCTGTTCTAATGTTTTTTAATTTGTCACATCTGTTTCTTTCACTGCAAACGCATTTGATCATTCGCCATTTTTTTTCCATTTTAACATCAAAAACTGTCAGAAACTGGAAAAAGAAATATTTATCGTCGCAATTTAAGGCCTTAGACATTCATACCTCTCTTCAAAAGCTTCCGAACTTTTTTCCCCAAAACCCCTTGACCACACTGACCTCTTGATCCTTATAAGTTAACATATTCTCCGCAAATGTTGATGAGCATGCCCCTCCTACGACCATCTCCTCCTGACGCCCCCTGTGCGCCATGGTATCCCCAAGACATCTTGTAGCGAAGGAAAAACCCCCCGGCAACTGAACGGCAGTGGGGGAAGTAAAAAAACCGAAATAACCAAACGCTTTTCCGAAAAAAAATAAAAAAAAGAAAAAATCTTAATCCATTCAGAAAAGGACGACTACTTTTCCAAGTTCTCTGTGTACCACCCAAAAAATCTTTTTTCCTCCCCTAAATCCCCTTTGGATTGCAAAAAAAAAATCTTCCCCAAAACACCCACACCCTGTTGATTCCATAATTTTTGCCTTTTTCTCAGACAAAGTTCAAAAAACATACACTCCGATGGACAGATCAATTCCGCCTGCGCCCCCTGATCCCCCGTTTACTGGCACTCCTCTCTTTTCCTTTTCCCTCCCCAAAAGGGAAAAAAAACATGACAATTTGAAAGGGAAAGACTATAAAATCATGCGCCCTTTATTCCCCTCCTGCTTGTTTTCTCACAATGCCTTCCCAACTTGTACCCCTTTTTCACTAAAATAGTAAAATATCTCTGTGTCAGGAAATTTTCCCCTCAGCTCTTAAACGCAATGTACACCTTTCTGAAAAGCACGACCGATCCAACATTTGAAGAATTAAGGCCTGTCTCAAAATTACCCCTTTTTTTAAAATATAGAAAAGTCGTTCTCAACACCTCAAAAGTCCCTTCTTTCCCAAAGATCTCCTTCCACTTTTAATCTGCCTTTTGCCCAAACCCCCCGCACCGAAACCCCCCTAGTACACTTTAGATACATTTTATTTAAGAGGCGCTTACAATGTTTTTTGGGTTTTATTTCATTTTATTGCCATTGGTTTAAAATTTAGGCGTTTACACTTTTGGTTTGTGGGGGATTTTCAAAATTGTTCCCAACACTGAATTTTTTTTTAACCATAGTCAGCAATCATGCCAGTCTTTATAAATAATCATTTACGCCCAAACAAAAAATGTCTGAGGCGTAACCCGTGAACACCTGACCCCCCGCATACGTGAATAAACCCGAGCAAAGCAACCACCCTTTTTGAGTCAAAAGAGAATGTTACAGTGGACCGTTTTAAAGGGGGGGGGGGTTGCCCCCCCCCCCCCCCTAGAAAGTGGGAGTCGGGGCAGTCCCCCGAAGCTGAGCCCTTTTTTTAAAAAAAAAGTAGACCCAAATTTCTCTTGAAATGAAAATTTATGAAAAAAATCTAAAACCCTTGAAATGAAAAATATGAAAATGTTACAATTCCCCATTAAAACCACGGGATAAAAAAAGAAAGTGTTTGCGCATTGTTGTGTACTTGATAGGGGGGGGTATTTCAGAATGTGTGGGACTTTTTGGGACAGGCTGAAGACTTTTCTCTGGAAAGGGTTTATACGACCTCCGGTTAAAAAAAAGAAGACTTTTTAAAAGTTTTCATTTTTTTTCAGAAAGACATTCCTGACAAATTTATGTAGCATTTCATAAAAGTTTTGGTTACAATGCTAATTCTTTCTTTGTTGCCACCCAAACAAATGTTTATACAATATGTTCCTTCTTGTATTAGTGTGAGTGTGCGGAACGCGCGTGTTTTCGTGCCGAACGTGCCCTGTGGGTGTGTTGGGGGGGGGGGGGGGGGGGGAGGGGTTTCAAAAACTCACAGACGATTAAACATGCAGTCTTATCCAATTTGTTCTACGACAGGGAAGAATCATAGACCATTCTTTTAAATTTTGGGAATAAAAAGAAATCATGAACATCTCCATTTTTTTTTTATATAAATGCCAACATCAATTGCATGTGTGCTTGCGTGTTGTGCAAAGAATGCCCCACTTGGGGCAAAACTCCAGTGGGGAAAAGAAAATTAGATCGATCATCTCTTTATTTTTGGGGTTGATTCTTTTAGGGGGTTTTAAAGTCAAGTGTTTAGCCCAGTTGCATGAGTTTTTTTTACCTTGTCTCCGTTTCAAGCAAATCAAGTCCAAAGGACCATCGGCTTTAAAATGGGCTTCATTTCTAACTTGTCCCCATTGCTTGCAGCAAACAGCTATTTTTTTTGCAATAGTTTAGGTTTTGTTCCAAGATGAAATTAAGGGCAAAACACCCCGGCGAAGGTGTATTTTTTTGTTTACTCCAAAACTAAAAAATACTGATGGATTGTCTTCAAATTGCCCATGTTAAAAATTTTTAGTTTTGCTTTATTTGATATATAATTTTAGGGAGAAAGATTTAGTTAATATAAGTATAAGGTACAAAAAATTATTAATTAAAAAAAATTTTAAAATCGTCCTGGAAGTAGTTGATCGGGTGGAAGTTGTTTTTCACTCATATTCTAAAGAACCCCTAAATTTCCCCCAAGTTTTTGATAATTTTTATTTCTAGCTTGTAAACCTAAAATGATGCTTGTGGTGTGTTACTTCAATTATGTTATTATGTGACCACTTTGGAGAAGAATTTCATATAAAATGCCTTTCAGTATGCAGACTGTTACTAGTGTTAGTGTTACATGTATACACATAACACACAAATTGCCCTTAAATTTTGGTTTAAAAGTGGCTGTTGGTTTCAAATAAAAATGCATACAAAATTTCAAGTCAATATCTTGAAAAAATTCTGGTTTCCCAACATGTCGCAAACCCTAGTTATTCTAACAAAAAAAAAAAACCGTAAAAAATCCACGTCACAAACATGATGGACAATACACATCACAAAGTACTCACTGTACAAGGTCTCTGCAGGTCTAATTCACCTAGCCTGGTAAGGCAATCCTCCAAAGCAGCCGTTCTTCTTCTCTTCCCATTCTTCTCAGTCTCTGTGCCTCCTGAACTCCTTGGATGACATCAGTGGCTGCCATTGAGCAAACATAATTTGTGCACAGCGAAATCACCAGTAGAAATGTCCATGCTCCTTGATTTCTTTCAGTTTCAGCTTGTTTGCACCATCACTGTAGAGGCACACAGCAAATGGCCACAGCTGTCCCGACACTGGGAGACCATGGAACCTGGTTTTGGGGCAGTGCTTCCAAATAAGGTGTTCCCATGTTCTGTTTCTGCTGCTGTGTTCATACTTTTTTTTCCTGCACAGCTGTAGCAGCTTTTCTCACTGTTTTCTGACTGATGATATTTGCAAATTCCAACATGAATTTCAGGACATAGTCAAATGTTTGCTGAACATCACATTCTTGTTTTCACAGGAAAGCAAAGTCACTTGCCAAGCCTTTTCTGTTTATTTCCTGCAGTTTGACATCGCCACCACAGAACTTGCATGAAAGTTTTTGGGAAATATTTTGGTTAGAATGTCAACATCAATAATTCTGTACCCACCCAATTTTTCATCCAACGGTACCACTTCATCACTACTAAGTACCTTCCTCACTGTCACTCCATTCTTTTTCTACTTCTGATTCACTTGAATCACTGAGTGGTAGTTTGTACAGTTGTACAGTTTCGTTTCTGAGCAAGTGAGCGTGGCACTGTTAGAAATCCAGCCTTCGATATCAGTGATATCATCAGCACACACACTTTCCTAGCAATCAAAGTAGAAGCCATGCTCTTCTTTTCTACATTTCTTCGTGAACCGATTCCATGAAAACGACGTTTTCTCATCTTCTGGCCATGCAGTTTTGCATCGGTTGACACTCTCACAACTTTTGATCACAAACTTTGATAAACAAAAGCAAAAACTGCTTAGAAATGCGCTTCGAAACTCGTATTTTTAAATAACCACGTTAGTGGAACATAATTACCTCCCTTGACGAGGGACCGGCTATTGTTTTAGGAGTGTGTGGTTATGTTGCTGTTGTTATTTTCGACACAAAAAAACCCCAATACTTGAACAAAATGACGTTCAAGCCATTCTCAGACCACAATTTATCCAAAATTTCAAATTTACCTTTGTTTTTATGAAAAAAAGTATGAATTGAGGTGAAAATATAGACATCTTTCTACCCAAAACACATGAAAATACAGAACAAAAAAAAAGATTTGTTTGACAAACTAGGTATGACTGAGCCCTTAATCAGAGTTAACTCCCAAAGTCAACGACTGCTTATTCCATTACCCTCGATATAAAAGAATAAATAAACGTGAATTAATGCACAGTTTATAACTTGCTTTGTTGTTTTTAACTGGACAGACTAATACATGTCCAACTAGTGTGATTGATGGATGACTCGAGAGATACTGCGTGCGCCAAATTAATAACTGCCTCCCTTGGACACTTTGTCGTCTGCTATTCCGTTCCCTTTCATCCACGCACAAGCATGCATTTTAACGTTTATCTGCTTTGGGGGGGGGGGGGGGGGGGGGGGGTTAAAAAATGTATCTTAATTTATGGTCATCATTAAAGATATACTTTCAATACAGAAGCCTTTTTTTAGAGCGTGTTTGTCACAGGTTGTCATTTTGGTTACTTTCAATAGGATTCTGGTCTTGAATCCAATAATCATTCTTTTGTTCTAAAAACTCGTTTTCACCAATAAGAAAATCGCAATAAGTAAGTTTTGATATGCTTCTAAAAACATTATGGTGTTTACACTTTAGGTTCATTTTATTTCAAGGTGTGTTTATAGTGTACTTGTGGTGATGGTTATGGGGTTTTGATATTTTGTATCCTGGTTTCAGGTGTATTGTCTATAGGTAGCAGTGTTTATCAAGGTGCTGCATTCTGACTTCAGGATATATACTGGTATGTGTTTGATAATCATGAACCATGGAATTTTAATCAAATGTTCTGACCACTTGGCTATAGTGTTCATTTTTTGTTTGTTTGATGTGTTTTATCTAAGGGAGTGTGTATGGGTTTTGTTTAAAGGTGGCATTTCTTTTATGTGGTTTGCATTTTAAGGCAATATTGTGAATTTTATCATAATGCGTTTATCGCATTTTTGTTTTCTTTTATTCAAATGGTGTTAATAGTATGTGAGTGTTTTTTCCTTTTAAACAAGGTGTTTAAGGCTACGCTAAGGCCGTTTGACTTCAATCCCAAGGCCGTTTGACTTCAATCCCGGGGCTTGTATCATGAAGTGGTTAGCACACATCCCCAAAGTTGGAATGTGGCTACCTACTGTACATGGTGGGTAAAAACAGTCGCATACACAACATTCATGTGTGCACCTCCGAGCTCTAGCCAAGGCATGAAAAAAAGGGGTTAATTGCAGTAATGTTCATTACTTTATAGCACGCTTTTACGTGGTTTTATTACAGGTTGTTATCTTTTCATCTTTTTTTCCCCCCAGGTCTATTCTTAAGGTGGTGTTGTATGCGATTTTTTAATTCAGGGTGTATTAGTCCTTAATGGTGGATATTTTTAAAAATGCTTTTTAATGTTTTAAAATGTTATCTTATGTCTTTTTAGCGCTTTCTGTTTTCAAAGCATTTTAAAATGTGGTTTTCTCTTAAGGTAGAGTTTGTGGTGTTTTGCAAATGTTTTATTTGTTTTTGTGCGGCTTTCAGGTGGTGTATATGGTGTTTGTCTTAAGGTGGAGTGTTTTATACAGTTTAATTTCCAGGTGGTGGTTACAGTGTATTTTTTAGATCTGACCTTTCATGTTCTGTTTATGGTTTGATGTAAAGGTGGCATTTATGTGGAGGTGATGCTTACAGCATTTTTATTTCAAAGTGGTGGTTATAATGTTAAGTTTTATTCTACGATCGTGGTTGTGTTTTATGAGCCTTTCCTTCAAGACATTAGTTATGGCATTTTATTTATTTTATCCAAGGTGATATTTAAGGTGTATTTTTAAGGGAATATAAGAATAGTGGTTATGGTGTGTTTTATGATTTGAATCTTTATGGTGTTTATGTGTTTATTGCAAGTGAGGTTTATGGTTGTTTTTAATGATTTTATTATCATGGTGTGTTTTATGAATTCATTTCAAGGTGTTGGTTATAATGTATTGTAGGTGGTTTTACTTGAAGTGAGTTTACATGATTGAAAGCAGGGTGGAAGTGTCTTTTCACAATTTTACTTCAAATTGGTGGTTATGGCCTACTGACTCACAGTAGATGGTGGTGTTGATTTGATATGGTTATGTGTTCGCACATGGGACATCCAGTTTACAGTCTCATAAAAAAACACCACACCACCAATAAAGGCTTGCAGAGGAGTAGACAGTGTGTGGGACAGACAGCAGTCGACACTGAAGGAAAGATTTTAAAGCACGCTCATGCACACACACACACACACACACTAATTTTTGAATATAACGGAGAAGCTCTAAATACAAACAAGCAGTGAAATTCTAGGAGTATACCTCACTTCTAAGTTACAAGGAATCAACATATTGAATATATGGCAACTAAAGCTAAGAAAGTTCTTAACTTCTTAACAGTTACCAGTTAACAGCCATGGGGGCAAGATATTACTGTATTAAAGCATAGATCTGTCCTTGGCCCTTGTGTGATCAAGACTGTCTTATGGACAAGAAGTATTTTTCAGTGCTCCAAATTATTTGCTTTTAAAAGAAAATCCAGAGTCTTGATTGTAAAGCATTTCGACTTGCTTTAGGTGTTCCAGCTCACGCCTCATCTCTAGGCACATATAAGGAAGTAGGAGTTCTACCTTTAAATGAATATCGACAACTTGCTGTGGCAAAATATGTTCTAAGAAGTACTACAAATGACAGCAACGTTGAAAATGAAGTTCAGATAAAGTCTGACATTCACTTTCTGAAAAGAGCAAGAACTATCAGCTCGCTTACTACAATATAGTACTTACACTTCTCCCCTTTTTAAACATTCAGAACTTCATCCAAATGAATTAGCAAAGTCAGTACAGTCAGCTCCCTACCCACCTTGGGAACTGCTTAAAGCTCATTTTGACATTAATTATTCTTCTGTAAGAAAAGTTGAAAATGTTAACATTCTTTCATCATCAGTAAAAGAACATATTCAAACTACTTATCTTGATCATCTCAAAATCTATACTGATGGGTCCATTCTAAATACTAATGAGGTAGGAGCAGCTTTCATTATTCCATCATTAAAAATAGAACGATCTGTCAACCTGGGAAGAAATAAATCAATATTGACAGCTGAGCTAACTGCCATACTGTTGGCACTGTACCATGTACTTGACTTCCCTAAAGACATATTCAAAATACTTATGTGTGTTGATTCTAAATCGGTTTAACATGTTTTAAAAAATTCTGCTTGTAAAGTAAGAAAAGACCTAATTATTGAAATCAGACATAATCATAATAATTATAAATGGAACTTATATAGTGCTATATCTTGCAAAGACAAATCAAAGTGCATGCATTCAACCTAATCTTATACAGTCATGCAACCAATGACAAACAATCAATAGTTTAAACAAACAGATATTACAAACATGGTACGGTGCAGACCAAATCTATGAAATAAGATTTCAATAGTCAAATGTTTTTCAAAAGCACACACACACACTCACACAGGTCTTATACTTTAGCAGGGTGATAGGACATGGATTAGTGAAGGTGGGATTGTTCTGATATGAAACAGGAGGGGAAAAATCATTGGTTTGAAATAAATATATCTTGAGGCTGGATTTAAAAGTGTCATAACTAGGCTTCTGGCGAAGAGAGAGAGGGAGCTCATTCCAGGTCGATGGACTAGAGAAAGAGCGGTGGCCAACAGTGGATTGGTTGAATCTAGGTATTCGTAGGCACAAGGTATCTGCAGCAGAGTGGAGGGAACGTGAAGGGGTGTACAGGTTAAGACATTCAAAGAGGTAGGAGGGTGCAGTTTTTAGAAACAATTGTAACAGAGGGTACTGATCTTATAATTTACTCTCTGTAGCACAGGCAGCCAGTAGAGAGATCACAGGGAGAGGGGTAATGTGCTCAGAACTAGTTGAGCTGTGGAGTCTTGTATATGCTGAAGGGAGTGGATAGATGATGCTGGCAGACCAGCCAAAAGAGAATTGCAATAGTCCAGACGTGAAAGAATGAGATGTGACAAGTTTGGATGTTGCATCAGTGGACAAGTACTTTCGAATGGCACTAATACGCCATAATTGATAGTAGCATAACTGACAGGTCTGGGTGATGAATTTTAGCATAGAGAGTGTGCTGTCGATAACAACACCTAGGTACTTCACAGCGGTGGATAGAGGGACTGATGCATTGCCGAGTTCTATTGAGGCTGTTGTAATGGAAGAGAGTTTGAGTTTGGTCCCTATGTGCATAGCTTCAGTTTTATCTGCATTTAGCTGTAATTTGTTCTGTGTCATCCAGAAAAAAATATCTTCAAGCAGTGGGCCATATTTGTCAGGAGAGAAGGCAGATTTTCAGGAGTAACACTGCTTTGAATCTGAGTCATCTGCGTAAATATGATGGTTGATTTGATAACGGCTTATTATATGTGACAGTGAGGCAGTGTAAAGAGTGAAAAGAACAGGGCCTAGAACTGATCCCTGTGGGACTCCGCATTTGCGTTTGGCAGGTATTGATTGAATGTTGTTTACTGCAACTGTCTGAAATCGGTCAGTAAGGTATGAATTAAACCAGGTGAGGGCTGTGCCAGTAACACCGAATGTTTTTTGAAGACGAGAGAGAAAAATTGAGTGGTCTATAGTATCGAAGGCTGCCAATAAGTCGAGTAGAGTGAGAAGGGAGATTTTCCCTGAGTCAGAAGCTAGTAGAAGCGTGTTTAAAGTGTGTGCTAGGGTGGTTTCAGTGCTGTGGTTGATGCGATAGGCAGACTGAAACTCAAGAAGAAGATTGTTGGAGAGAAGGTGGTTGTTGAGCTGTTTGAGAACTACTTTTTCAAGGACTTTAGAAATAAAAGGTAGATTGGAAACAGGCCTTTAATTCTTCAGAATGTTAGGGTCAAGGTCATGCTTTTGGAGTAGTGGTGTGACTAAAGCAGTTTTGAGAGCTGATTGAACATTTCCTGAAACAAGAGATGAGTTTACTATCTTTATGATAGTGGGTGTAAGTTGTAGGCACTGTGTGAAAAGAGAAGCAGGTATGTGATCAAGATCACATGATTTTATAGTTATTTCTTTCAGAATTATCGTGATTTCTTTCTCACTTGTCGGATGAAAGAAATGGAGAGGAGTGCCAGAGAATTGGGGATCAGGAAGTGCAGGATGGAAAGATGTCTGATCCAGTTTGGAGCGAATGTTATGGACTTTTTCAGAAAAGAATGCAGAAAATATAGAAGGAAGTTCAGAGTGGTTGTGGATGGAAGGCAGAGGGCTTGCCTTCACAGATCCAAGAAGAGTAGATGTGAGGGAAAAGAGAGATTTCATCGACGTGGCATCAAGAACTTGAAAAGAGTAATACTTTGTTTTTTCTGAAAGAATTAAAGATTTGACTTTGTTTACTTGTTTTCAAAAGAGCTGCTTATTAATTTCCGTTTTTGATTTTTGCCACTGCCGCTCTAGTTGCCTGCATTTGCGCTTTGCGACCAGGATGTCATGGGTGTACCATGGCGCACAGGGCCTATCAGGAAGGAGACGGTCAGTGGGAGGTGCATGCTCATCAAGCAGTTGGCCGAGAACATCATTGTAGTGTTTAGAGGGGTTATTGTTGTCAGAGTTTTGTGAAAGGTGTTCAGCAGCTTGTGAAGAGAAAGTTTGAATATCTATGGCCTTGAGGTTGCGAAGGGTGATATACTTTTTCTTTCTGATAGGCTTTGCAATGTTTAGAGAGATACAGATGCGATCAGATCTTGGGAGACATTGGTAATTAGCCAGTCTAAAATATGTCCTGATCTGTGCGTTGCTTCGTTTACCAGCTGAGAAAGAGAGTGGTTTGACAAAGAAAGAGACAGACATTTGACATCAGAAGAAGACTGGTTATCAAAGTGGAAGTTAAAGTCACTGAGAATGATAAGCTTTATGGGAATGAGGTTGTAGTGATCCAGGAGTGACTGAAACTCTTGATGGAAGATGTTAGATTATTCTTACGTCTTGGAGGTGGACGGTAAAGACGGCAGAAAGTAATAGAGTGGCCAGGTGTGTTGAGGTTGAGTTCACAGATTTTGAAAGATTCAGGTGAGAAAGGAAGGGAGTGACAGAAAGAGAGAGCAGGTTCGAGTGTATCTTTATAAACGATGGCAATGCCACCTCCACAGGAGGGTCGGGGAAGAGAAAGAGTTTTATAACCAGGTGGTGTCAGTTGTTTTATTTTCAGTTCATGACCGTGTGGTTTTAACCAGGTTTCTGTAAGAAATGTTAGATCAATACTCTGTTCAGAGATGAAATCAGAAATGAGATCAGTTTTACCTTCTGGGCAGACAGATTGCACATTGAACAAGCACTTGCTAAGGAGGTTTGAAGGAGGCAGAGAGGTTGATGTTAACTGTGGTGAATTAGGATAACTGTCAGAGGAAGTGGATGAAGGCGATGATAGAGATGTGGAGAGTGGAAGACTAGACAAAAGTTTGGATTGAGAGTCAGGCGTAGAAGCTGGTGAAAGAACTGGGGAAGTTTGGGGATTAGCAGTTTCATGCACACCATGTTAAACACGTTTTATCAAAGTCATAAACACATGAAGAAGCAGGTGGATCAGAGGGAAGTGAAGCCGTGTTGTCCCTGGTTACGGTGGTAGCGGTAGTGACGTCAGAAGTGAGGATGGAGATGGATGTAGGGGGCCACAGGCGATGATGTCTGCCGGCACGGGTACCTCGTCTAGTTTTGTGGCAGTTGATTCCTAAGGTTGAAACGTGTTGTTTAAGTCTGTTTGGTATGTTGTAAAACCCATGTGAGAGCAATGCTCTCATGTTTTCAGTTGTTAGTGTCATATTGATGGAAGGAGGAACACTGGGTAGTTGTGGTGGGGGGGATCTGAGTTCGTGTTTCACATGCAATTGTTGACACGGCAGCAGGGTTACAGTAAAATGGGTCACAAGGACCAGCAATGTCAGTTGAACACAAATCATAAAGTCAGTTGAATCTTCAAAAATTTATCAGAAAATGAAAATTATAAATTAAAGTAATTCGAAATGTAAATGATATTAAGGAAAACTATTCTGACCAGTCAATGCACGGTGTAGTCACAAACACGTAAATATCAAATTTGTTTTGCTGAACGGAGGAAAGATGCACAAAAACAACACTCAAACACAGAGAGACACACCCTGCTGCCATCCGGCACAAAGGCCAATCACTCTTAATCATCTGGTACACTTTTTGATTTTAAGAGGTAGTGCTGTTACTTTCTGTTGGGTTCCCTCACACACTGGTATCCATCTTAATGAAAAAGTTGACAGTCTTGCAAAATATGGAGCGAGATATAAAAATGGTTCTTGTGAAATAAATGTTGCCTTATCTCTGCATGAGGGATACAGCTTGCTACAAAACGCTTGCTAGAAGCACTTCAGAAAGAAGATATATGATTCTGGCTATTGTTTTTATAATGGCAGTACAAGCAATCTGATGCTTTCATTTCTAACAAAGTCTGTGGTTGGTATAATCGCAGAAATATGTTATCCCTCATGTACAGGTTTAAGCTAAATGCTTTCAGGACAAAATACGTGAAAGATGTAAACTGTATTTGTGGGGAGAAGATTACAAAATTCATGTTATTTTTTATTGTGGACATTTAAAAGCATTTTTACCTGCTGTACCAAGTCTGTCACTGGATCAGATTTTGTCTGAACCATTGTTACTGTTGGACATTGTGTAAGGAAGTCCGATAATTCAGTTTTTGTAGTATGTTAAAAGTTAGTTTTTATGAAGTACTGTTATCTGACACTTTTCTGTTATTGTTTGCATTCTCTTGTTTAGATTACTTTTTCAGTCTCAAATCACTAAATGTGAATAAACGTTAAACTGAAGATATCACACACATACACACACACACCACACAAAATCAACATGCAACTTGATGTGCATGCACCATTCCCCTCCAACAGGACAGAGACAAGGAAGGCTTTTGGGTGGGGAGGGGGTGACAGTGAAACGCCATCTTTCATGTTATTTTTCATGTATTTCTTCTCTTAACTTGTATTTTCGTTCCTTGGCTAAACCACCCTAAGTTCCCCCATGGTGAGATTTTGAGCATGCTACCTTTTGCCTGCCCGTTCAGGTAGCTGCATTCCAAATTCAGGGATGATGTCTAAACATGACATCGGAGTACAGGAGGGAACAGACGACAGAACTTACGAAACTGCATGCACACAGGGACTGGAATAAAAACAAAAAGCACACGAGTGCTTATTCTATTATCCTGAAAATTATTTAAAAAAACAGATTTTAAAAAAAAATATGATTTTGTAATTCAATCCTACCGGCACGCAATGGCCTACTCTTCCAAAAGGCAGAACAGGTTTTAATGAGAGTGCAGGATACTCTGTGTTTGTACACGGGGTCTCAGTTTATAGTCTCATCTGAAGGGCTTTTAGGAAGTGGAGTCAGAACTGATGTCAACTCCAGGGGTAAAATCCCCTCAAATGGGCACCTAGGTAGTGGCCCAAACCCATGCTGTCAGAACATTAACACAACACTCTATCCACTTGGTTATCTACCCCCCCCCCCCCCCCCCCCCCCTCCTTTCCTTTCCTTCAACAGCAAAGGAAAAAAAAATGACTGGCATTTTTTTTTGGGGGGGGGGAGGTGGGAGGGGGGGGTAGAGGGAGTTACTGGATGGATTTTTTTCTTTCCAATATTGGAAGGGGGTGAGTTGGAAGGGGAAGAGGGCGGGAGAGGGATGTCATGGACCCTTATTTTGGACGTCTTTATTTGAAAGGGACCTACTGATGCGGCAGTGGCATGCGCTTACTTCAGCGGTGGGGGATGAAAATGTCATGAAATACTGTGGAGACTTCAGTGTCACCACTGCTGTGGTACACACAGCCTTGTCTTGTCGTGTGCTGCTGCCTCTTTTGTCATGGCTGCCATCTGCACACAGCATCAAAGACAGAGGACAAGTCACAGGATCACTTCAGTCATTGTGGACATCAAGTATTGCTCCAAAAACTACAGCATCAAAGATGAAGTATAACACTCACAGGATCACTTCAGTCATTGTGGACACCCAGTATTGCTCCAAAAACTACAGCATCAAAGATGAAGTATAACACTCTCAGGATCACTTCAGTCATTGTGGACACCAATGTATTGCTCCAAAAACTACAGCATCAAAGATGAAGTATAACACTCACAGGATCACTTCAGTCATTGTGGACACCAAGTATTGCTCCAAAAACTACAGCATCAAAGATGAAGTATAACACTCACAGGATCACTTCAGTCATTGTGGACACCAAGTATTGCTCCAAAAACTACAGCATCAAAGATGAAGTATAACACTCACAGGATCACTTCAGTCATTCTGGACACCAAGTATTGCTCCAAAAACTACAGCATCAAAGAGGAAGTATAACACTCACAGGATCACTTCAGTCATTGTGGACACCCAGTATTGCTCCAAAAACTACAGCATCAAAGATGAAGTATAACACTCACAGGATCACTTCAGTCATTGTGGACACCAAATATTGCTCCAAAAACTACAGCATCAAAGATGAAGTATAACACTCACAGGATCACTTCAGTCATTGTGGACACCAAGTATTGCTCCAAAAACTACAGCATCAAAGATGAAGTATAACACTCACAGGATCACTTCAGTCATTGTGGACACCAAGTATTGCTCCAAAACCTACAGCATCAAAGATGAAGTATAACACTCACAGGATCACTTCAGTCATTGTGGACACCAAGTATTGCTCCAAAAACTACAGCATCAAAGATGAAGTATAACACTCACAGGATCACTTCAGTCATTGTGGACACCAAGTATTGCTCCAAAAACTACAGCATCAAAGATGAAGTATAACACTCACAGGATCACTTCAGTCATTGTGGACACCAAGTATTGCTCCAAAACCTACAGCATCAAAGATGAAGTATAACACTCACAGGATCACTTCAGTCATTGTGGACCCCAAGTACTGCTCCAAAACCTTTGTATATCTAATGACAATATTTGGGGATAGAATTGCATTCTACATAACTACAGAGAAAAGCCTGACAGTTCGGTTAGGCAGTAAAACACAACCTACAGTGAAATATTTACCACATCTTAACGATCAACTGAAACTCACAGAAATTTAAGGTGTTAGCAATATGACATCACCAAGACTCGAAAGACTGTGACAAAATTATTACGACTGAAGATTCTCTGAGGTAAAGACAGGATTCATACAGATTTCTCAGGTATAAAATCTGAGGAGTTTTCAAGGAGCTTTTGAGAAATTCATGAGTGTGATTCATGCAGTTGTACATTTCAATCAAATTTTAAATTCCAGATGGTACAATGAATAAGTAATCCACTTTTTAAAAAAAATCAAGCCATTCTATTTATTTATATCTTATTTTATTCTTTTATTCAAAGGATAATGGAGTAAGCACTTGCATGCTTTTTTACATCCAGTCCCCATGTGTATGCAGTTTTGTCAGTTTTGTTATCTATGAAGGCCCCTGAAGGTGAAGATTTTTTGTGTTGATATCTGAAAATAACACTGGAAACCCCAATTTCATACACAATAAAGGAGTTTGTGACAAACAATTGCTGAGAAATTTATTCCCTCTTTATTTCCAAATTAAAGATTTCTGCACAGCATTTCTTTCAGTGTTTAGTTATTTCTTCTTTACCACAACAGGACTTCAATTTAAGGATATAGAAACAACACTGATAAATCAAACACTGATTCCCAATGCCAAACTAGTGATGTGTGCATTAGCACCACGTGGCCTCTTCATCCATCTGCACAAGATCATAAGGGTCCTCTTCTTCTTCTTCTTTGTTAAACACTCAGACAGCAACTATTGTTGTCTGTTAAATGAGCCAAAATACATTGCACTGCTGTTATCGCTTGACAAGTCAGGTCTAGCGCATCCGACTTTGGCACAGGAGAAAATTGTCTTCTTTCAAGTCTTTCTGGAAAAAAGCCAAGACGGCAGAAAATAGACAAGAAGGAGGTGACAGGAAGAAAAAGAACAAAGAGAGGGCATAACATCCGAGTTACTGTCAAAGCGTTACGCTATGTTTATACTGAAATCGGTTTGTACATTTCAAGTGGGAAAAAAAAAGGTTAAAAAACATCCCGTAAAAAAAAAATTCCCCATGAAGTTCATGATTATATCTCTGTTTTGTTTGTTGCTAAATCATCAATCTAGGGAAAAACCAGGCAGACTACCACCAGCTTCTCTGAGTGGCAACATCACTGAATCCTGTGGCAGCCTGAGAATCCATGAAGTCAGCAGGGCAGTACAGCCAAGACTGGAGGAGCACCTGGAGAAGGAAGGAAGGAGGATCCTGTCATTGAGTGCAGCAGCTAACTCAGAACTTGGAGATGCCCACAGGTGGGGATTGTTAAACTGTGAAATATGGCTACTACGATGCATGCACATCTCATCTCTTCCTCCGTTCTGGTAAACTACATCATGGAAATACACTTAAACTCTGACTTCCCAAGGTAAGTACTTGATTAGGTTTTCTGTTAATGCCCATGTCATCTATGTTGTCTACCTTTCTCATGACCATTTCTGTATGTATCTTGAAAAGATGCAGGGATAAAATACAATTCTGACAAACTCATATATATATATATATATATATGTGTGTGTGTGTGTGTGTGTGTAACTCAGTGCTGGCCATTCCAGGGGATTTTATTTTTGAATCAAATTAAATGCATTTATAACAAAATTTTGTAAAAATGTCAGGTGGCTCTGTGGGGAACATATTTCCAACACTCACATCATATTTGAGTGTCCAATTGTAAAACCTTCTTTACCCCCATTTTGTGAGCAGTCTGTGGAAACTGCATTTAAAAATCCAAAATTAGCCTTTGCCATTGTTAAATGTCTATTGTACAGCCCATTCATTTGTTCTAGTTACTTTATAATAATAATAATAATAAATGGAATTTATATAGCGCTATATCTTGCAAAAGGAAATCAAAGCACTTGCATTCAACACAGCCATACATACAACCAATAACAATTAACAGAGTTAACAAATTCAAATGTACATACACGCACACACACACACACAAATTACACACTTTGGCTTTATAGTTGTTTCATGTTAACAATTTGTTGAATTAAAATTTTTACTCATGTTTAAGATTTTTCCCCTTTTAATTGTGCACATAAAAATACCAACTCACATGTTACCTAACCAGTCTTTTCTCTGTCCATTCCACTCTCTGTTCTAACCTCCACTACATTTTCCACATCCCTCGTCTGATATCACTGAGAGTGAATCAGTGAACAGACGTTAAATTGAAGACAACAACAACAACATTCCAGGGGATGGTTACCACAACTAAGCACCGAAAAATGAGAGCTGTACACAGTCAGACACTTGCGGACAGTTTTCTAGTTTTATGTAACTAGCAGCACAAGGAGTATTGGACAAGAGAAAATACTGGGGAGTAGTGTTTAACTCTGTTTTTTCGAAGGCTGAAAATACTTGTGTGTGGAAGCATCTCCGATATGCTGCCATTGGGCATACCTATGATCCAGACTTGTAACCCCCCCCCCCCCCCTCCCTCCCCCAAAAGGCCAGTTCTAACAGCCAAAGGCAGGAACAAAACCTGGATTGCTTCAACACTTGCCAAACAAACAGGGTCTTTCTCTCCATCTCTAGCACCCACCCATTTCTCAGCCTGTCTGGATGTTGTCCCTGTGAGCACTGCTCGGTAACACTGCAGTGTGGGTGCTAGCTTTCTGACCACATTGCCACTGCGATTCATACAGTCTGGCACAGCCACTCTGATTCATACAGTCTCTGCCACAGCCACTCTGATTCATACAGTCTCTGCCACAGCCACTCTGATTCATAGTCTCTGGCACAGCCACTCCGAATCATACAGTCTATGGCACAGCTACTCTGATTCATACAGTCTCTGGCACAGCTACTCTGATTCATAGTCTCCGGCACAGCTACTCTGATTCATACAGTCTCCGGCACAGCTACTCTGATTCATACAGTCTCCGGCACAGCTACTCTGATTCATACAGTCTCTGGCACAGCTACTCTGATTCATACAGTCTCTGGCACAGCTACTCTGATTCATACAGTCTCTGGCACAGCCATGCTGATTCATACAGTCTCTGGCACAGCCATGCTGATTCATACAGTCTGTGGCACAGCCACTCTGATTCATACAGTCTCTGGCACAGCTACTCTGATTCATACAGTCTGGCACAGCTACTCTGATTCATACAGTCTCTGGCACAGCCACTCTGATTCATACAGTCTCTGGCACAGCCACTCTGATTCATACAGTCTCTGGCAAAGCACTTGATTCATACAGTCTGGCACAGCCACTCTGATTATAAGTCTCTGGCACACCCACTTGATTCTTTACAGTCTCTGGCACAGTACACTGATTCATACAGTCTCTGGCACAGCTACATGATTCATCCCAGTCTCTGGCACAGCTAAAATGATTCATACAGTCTCTGGCACACAGTAGGACGGATATACCCACACTTAAGCTCAGCAGTTTATGAACCCTACCAAATCACTGACTTTTTTTTTTCTCAATGTCCCTTTAGCCGTTTGTCATGGGGGGGGAATGCAGGAGAAGGAACCAGCGCGCGCGCGCACACACACACACACACACAGCCTCCATGCATGTTACTGCCAGTGCAGCACATATGTAGGTCTGTCTACACATACATCGATAAATACACATGGATAAAAAACATTTCTTAAAATTTAAAAAACAGATCTTTGTTTTCAGTGGATCGGTGGTCTAGCGGTAGTGCACCTGCCTAGAAAGCGAAAAGTTCAAAGTGTGCGGTGGTTCCATCCCCATTTGGGCCTGGAACTTTTCCCCCATCCAATAGACCACGAGTGGTGGTCTGGGTGCTAGTCATTTAGATGAAACAATAAACTTAGCGTATGTCTAAGACCCATTGCAACAAGAGAGTTGTCCCTTGCAAAATTCTGTTGAAAAAAGCAACTCTAGTTGGGAATCAAATACAGTTGCAGACAGGAAAAGAAAAAATAAATGGGTGGCGCTGCTCTTGTGGAGACGTTCTCTTCCTGGGGAGAGCAGCCTGAATTTGATGCAGAGAGATCTGCCCTGACTTAAAACAGTATAAAATAAAATTAAAATAAAATTTTTCTGTTGGACTATCCAACAGAGAAGTGGAGTTTTCCTTAGTCTGTAACCACCACCACATGCCTACCTGTGTGTGTGTGTGCAGGGATGCTGGCTGTCTGTCCCTCAGCTCCAGTCCTGAGACAGAGGAACACCTCCCTTCTCCCTGCAGACAGCACACAGCACAAGGTGGACATCAAGACCTGTGGACAAACAGCACACAGCACAAGGAGGACATCAGACGTGGCACACAGCACAAGGTGGGACATCAAGACTGGGACACACAGCACACAGCACAAGGAGGACTTTCAAGACTGTGGACACACAGCAAAAGTGGACATCAAGACCTGTGGACACACAGCACACAGAGGACATCAAGACCTGTGGAACCACACCGCACAAGGAGGACATCAAGCCCTGTGGACAAACACACCGCACAAGGAGGACATCAAGACCTGTGGACACACAGCCACAGCACAAGGTGGACATCAAGACCTGTGGAACACACACACAGCACAAGGAGGACATCAAGCCCTGTGGACACACACACACAGCACAAGGAGGACATCAAAAACTGTGGGAACACAGCACACAGCAAAAGGAGGACATCAAGCCCTGTGGACAAACCCAGCACACAGCACAGGAGGACATCAAGACTGTGGACACACAGCACAAGGTGGACATCAAGCCCTGGGACACACAGACAAGGTGGACATAAGCCTGTGGACACCAGCACAAGGTGGACATCAAGATGTGGACAAACCAGCACACCAAGGCATGGCATTGTATTGTCCGCCTTTCATTCTGTTGTCCCTGCTTGTTAATGACCATTTACTCTACCATACCCCTACTTACTCAGGTATGAGTGAGTGAGTGGTGTGTGGGTGTGTGTGTGTGTGTGTGTGTGTGTGTGTGTATGGTGTGTGTGTAGTATGCAGGTTCATACGGGCACAAAAGGCCAAAAATAAAGGGAGGGGCATTTTTTTTAGGGCCCTCACTACATATTTGAAGGCCCCTAGAGGACAACTAATGCTTATGACCGCACTTTACCAGGTTTATTGTAGCTTTACAAAACTCTTGTAATTTAAGGATTATAAGCTGCCCAATTTAGGACAAAAGTTGATGCAGTGCTTGCGGGAGAATCGATGACAAGTATTTGACGACATTACAGTGATGTTTTCCCAGGGGAACGGGTTAGTCAGTGGTCAAGCACTTGTTTCCCCCCAATAAGGTTAAGCAGCATTCACGTGGTACCATGTGGAGGGTGACGTTTATTTATTTATACCACTTTAAGTACGGCAGATTTCTCTGTGCAAAATTTCGGGCTGCTTCTCCTGGGGAGGCGTTGCACAAGAGCAGCGCCACCCTTTTTTTTTCTTTTTTCCTGTCTGCAACAGTATTTGTTTCCCTATCAGAGTGGCTTTTTTCTAAGAATTTTGCAGGGAAACTCTCTTGTTCCCGTGGGTTCTTTTACGTGCACTAAATAATTATGTGCAACACACGGGACCTCGGTTTATCGTCTCATCCGAAAGACTAGCGCCCAGACCACCACTCATGGTCTAATGGATGGGGAAAAAGTTTCGGGTCCAAACCGGATACGAACCACCACACACTTCCGACCCGGACTTTCGCTTTCTAGACAGGAGTTTGCATGCCTTGGCTTCAGTACAGTCCCCTAGTTCACCCAGCTGTAAATGGGTACCTGCCCTCTTTACGGTCATGGAAAGTAAGGCAGCGATGGAGAGGGGAGATAGGTGCCCCCCTCACTATGCTGGACCCTGGAGAAGCTGAGGTCTCTGACATCTTGCTCCATAACGACTGCATAGGTTATGGGAACACCTTTACCTTACAGCTGATGATGAAGACTGCAGTTCTGAAGATGAAGTTGTCCTGGTGGTGGTGATGAAGATTGAAGTCCTGGTGATGATGAAGACTGAAGTCCTGGTGATGGTGAAGACTGAAGTCCTGGTGATGATGAAGACTGAAGTCCTGGTGATGATGAAGAATGAAGTCCTGGCGATGATGAAGACTGAAGTCCTGGCGATGATGAAGACTGAAGTCCTGGCGATGATGAAGACTGAAGTCCTGACGATGATGAAGACTGAAGTCCTGGCGATGATGAAGACTGAAGTCCTGGTGATGATGAAGACTGAAGTCCTGTGATGATGAAGACTGAAGTCCTGGCGATGGTGAAGATGAAGTCCGGGTTTGATGAGAAGACTGAAGTTGGCAATGAAGAAGTCCTTGCAGTAATAAAGACCTAAATTTCCCCAGCAGATGTCAAATCTATTACTGATAGATCAATACACAGATTATTAGCACAAACTATATGCCCTTCTTAAGGCCATGATTTTTTTTTAATGGACAATTAAAACAATTGTATAATTGGAAATTAATTTCAAATTCAATTTTAATGTGTATTTTCTTATGTGGGGCCCTCGTTGATGCAGGTCTGGAGCCCCATCTTTTTTTTTTGTTTTTTTTTTTTTTTTGGGGGGGGGGTCTTTCTCTTTCCCCCCCCCCTTTTTTTTTTTTTTAAGTGAGTGCTTCCACCCCTCTCTTCATTGGCCAAGAAACCCCAAAAAGAAACAAACAAAAAAAAACCTCAACCCCTGACTTTTTTTTTTTTTTTTTTTGGGGGGGGGGGTGTCTTTTTTCCCCTCTTCTTTTTTACATGAACCAACCTTTCTCTCTTATCTTACCTACTGTCTGGAGCAATAACTGCCCCAGTGTGAACTGCTGCCTGTGTTCTATTGATATTCAGCTGCAGCTGACAATCGCCTGGGTTTATAGTTGCCCTAGTGTGGGCTGTTGCCTGCGTTTCTAAACGTGTGGAGGAGTGATTTACATCCGTCTGGGTTTAGTGTTTGCTCTAGTGTATGTGTGGTGATGTTAACTTTCCATTCTTTCATCCATTTTCATACTCATTAATAATGATAATAATAATATAATAATAATAATAATAAATGGAACTTATATAGCACAATATCTTGCAAAGACAAATCAAAGCGCATGCATTCAACCTAATCTTACACGGTCATACAATCAATGATAAATAATAATAACTTGTCATGCCCTTTCCCTAGTTCCCTAACGAAGAAAGTTGAATCCTTTACATAGATTACCTAAAACCTTTTTTTAAAATTTTTTTCCCCATCTCATAAACCTTTATCATCACACCACCATCATCATTAATATCATTTGGGCAAAGAAAATGTGGAACCACGACCACACACACACAAGCACCACCCCCCCCCCCCACCCCCCCCCACACACACACAAACACGCACGCCACTCACACAAATCCAATCGCAATCCCATGCCCCAGGTTGAATCCTGTTCAAGAGGATTTCCCCTCCGGAGAAGACATCAGTTCAGACTCTGTTTTGTCTCCGGATAAGACTATAACCGGGCCCCATGTGCGCCTCACGCAGAACATCTTTTTTTCCCCACTTTCATTCACACATTTTTTTTTAAATCACATCATTCACATAGCCAGTTTTATACATGATACATTCTTTTTTTTTCAGTACTCTTTCTTTTGACGATTAAAGAATGTATAAACATATCTGAGAGAAAAAATAATGTTACAGACTAATTTTTACTAGATTTTACCCTGTTGACATCTTTTTATTTAGTCACAGACAATTAAGTTGACAGTAATACGTAATTTCAGTTGACAGTAATTTTCTCAGCTGTGCTTCTTGTTCAAAAACCACCTGGTATTGTAGATTCGGTCTTTTTGATCTTACTAATACACATTTTTCCAAGCGAGATAATGTTGTTGATCCAACGATTTGTTTCAGTTAGTTCCTTTGGATTATAGCCAAACAGAATGTCAGTGACTGACATGAAGGTTTTTACCAGTGACAGACAAGAGATTTGTTGTCAATATACGTCCAAAAACGTTTTACAGATGGACTTCATTAAAGAAATGATCAATGAAATCCATTTGGTTTTGGGGCAGTATAACAAAACACAGATCGATATACCCCATTTTATGTAGCAAAATATTAGTTGGATACAGGTTGTGCAGTATTTTCCATTGCAGCTCTCTTAGTCTTACTTCATTTGTAGCCAATCTTGGCATAAGCCATACATGTTTGTCAAGCGTAAAGTCAAGTTTTCTGTGCCAGAAATCAACTGCATGGGGTGTAAAAAATTCAGTGACATTTTTTTCCCATTAGATGGTGTTTAATTTGCTTTGGTTTGGCATCAAATTTGCCTGCTTCTATAGCTCTATTCTGTTCCTCTAAAAAGACTATCGTTACCTCGGTAATTGTATCAACCCATGGTCTAGGGATTGCGTTTATGAGTGCCAAGTACTGAAATAGTGTTATTGCCTTGTGTCTTTTGAATATCAATAATAGTGAAATTATGGGAGTCCTTTTTACAACTTTGCTAAAGCTTTTGACATTAAAAGCCACTCTCTCATAAAAAAATTAAAAATGCTACGAATTTCCAACCAAGCATTATCATTTTTAGATTCATTTCTCAGTAATCGTCAAAAAGTTTTTGAAATCAGGCCAGGAGATCAACCTTGTTATGTGATATATGGTAACCAGGGATCAATGCTAGACCATTCTTTTCTCTATTTATTAATGACTACCCCTGCTATTCATGGTTTATGTGAATGTTTGCTGATGAAATCAATTCAATGGGGGCAACAGTGATTTAACCAGCTTGTGAATGATATGCAGGCAGATATCAATAAATTATTGCATGGACAGAATCAATCATGTGTCTCTTAATTCAAGCAAACAAAATGTATGTAAAACAACTCGGCGAAAAAGTTTTCCATTCACCCCCAAAATCTATCCAAGGACAAAATTGAAGAAGTTGTTCAAACAAAGTACTAGGTGCAGTAACTGACAATGATTTATCTTGGTCAGAACACAAAGCCACTTTGGAAAATGAATTCAGTAAGACTACATCAAATTAGAAAATCAAACTTTTGTAAATACAATCATGAAAACTATTTTCTGGGACCCTATTCTATTCTTATTAGTTATGTTTCAACCTTATGGGAAAGTGCTAGTGAAACAACCTAAAGCATATAAATAAAAAAAGTATGTTCTTTCGACAGAAGACCATAGAGCCGGGCTTATCCGGGTTTTTGAAGCGTTTAAACGAAAATAAAGGTTTTTCATCACCCCTGTGACAGGACGCTAGTCTGTCGCCAGATACTTCCCCAGCAGAGCTGGTACCCACTTGTACACCTGGGTGGAGTGAGGAAAGTAGGAGTAAAGTGTCTTTCCCAAGGACACAACACTGAGCCGAGCGGGATCGAACCCGCGACCTCTGGATCACGAGTCGACTGCCTAAACCACTCGACCACAGTGCCTCCAAAGCATATAAGCCGCCTACATAAAACAGCAATCAAACTAATCCGATTGAATCCTAATACATTGACCACCAATAACTACAAAGAACTAGATAATGTTCCACTCAAAGACAGTCTGGATTTCATCAAGTGTCTATGTATGTACAAAATATTAAACGGAAAAGCCCCAAAGACAAATTGTGAAAAATGTTGCCGTTAATAAAAACAAGCCTACTCATAGAATGTCTTTGCCCAGGCCCCATAACAATCTCTAAAAATCAAGCCTTGCTTATTCAGGAAGAACATTGTGGAATAATCTACCTATCTCTTTAACATCAGCTCCTTCAAAACAAACGTTCAAGAAACTCTTGAAGAAACATCTGATGGACAAATTGTAAGACCACTTTAATACTCAAGGTTATCTACATAATAATAATAATAAATGGAACTTATATAGCGCTATATCTTGCAAAGACAAATCAAAGCGCATGCATTCGACCTAATCTTACACAGTCATACAACCAATGACAAAAAAATAGTTCAAACAGATATTAAAAAACATGGTACTGAGAACCCAAAACTATGAAATAAAATTGCAAAAATCAAATGTTTTTTCAAAAGCACACACACACACAAAACACAGGTCATATACTTTAGCAGGGTGATAGGGGCATGGGTTTGGAAGGGTGGATAGTTCTGATATGAGACAGGAGGGGGGGAAATCTTAGGTTTGAAATAAATATGTCTTGAGGCTTGATTTAAAAGTGTCTAGTAGGCTTCTGGCGAAGAGAGAGATGGAGCGCATTCCCGGTTGATGGACCCGAAATAGAGAAAGAGCGGCGGCCAACAGTAGATTGGTTGAATTAGGTATTCGTAGGACCAGGGATCTGCAGCAGAGCAGAGGGGAACGTGAAGGAGTGTACAGTTAAGACATTCGCAGGGTAGGAGGGTGCAGTTTTGTTGGAGGACATTTGTAACAGAGGGGTAAGTCTTATATTCTACTCTCTGTGGCACAGGCAGCCAGTGGAGAGATCGCAAGAGGGGGGTAATGTGCTCCAATTTTTTCTTTCTGAGAACTAGTCGAGCTGCGGAGTTTTGTATACGTTGAAGGGAGTGGATAGATGATGCTGGCAGACCAGACAAAAGAGAATTGCAATAGTCCAGACATGAAGGAATAAGAGAAGTGACAAGTTTTGCATCAGGCTACTTTGTTATTTGTATCTTCTTCATTTGTTGTATGACTTGAGCTTATGTTATACTGTCTTGGTTTTGTTTCTTGTCTTGTGAGTCTTGTTTTTGTTGGTTTTTGCTTTTAAAAAAATGTTTTCTCCATTTGTCTGTATGACTTGAGCTTATGTTATACTGTCTTGATTTGCCTTATCATGTTTTGTTAGTCTGGATTTATACTTTAAAAATCTCCATAGATTTTTGTCTTCAACACGTGTGAACATTGTATTTGATTGCTTTTATATGTCAATTTTCTTGATTTTCTTTTTTGTGAGGGCAGGATGAAAAAAAGTTGTGTAAACTTAATCTTTTACCCTCATTGAAGATCATTTTGACTTGACTTGACTTATGGATTACTAATATCTTTAACACGTACAAATCCCTTTTCTTTCCATTTTTGAAAGTTGATTATTCTATCTTTATACTTGATAAGTCTGTTATTAAAGAGATGCTGCTGTCCAATTTGTTCTGCTAGTGCGTTTTCCAAATTAGTTTTTGACGTTTTATCTAAAAAAGAAAGTTGCATATGCATCTTTCCAAAATCCATTCTTAACTACTGAAAGTCCTTGCATTTCATAACTATAGCAATTAACTTCGAACACGTGGTGACCTGGGGCAATTTTTTTTAAATGCCAAAGGGGGATGACACGCCAGGTGCCTGTGCCTCTATTGTGCAGTCTACCTAATCCACTGCAAATTAATATCTCCTGCATTTGGACCCAAAACCACCATATTCAAACCCCGTCTTTATCATCTGTTTTTATTATTTTCGTTTTACTTTTTCAAAGCCGTCTATTTATATATTTCCCTTGCCAAGAAATTTGTATAAGAGTGTGTTGATTTAACACTAGACTGCCTACCCGGAAATTTTCCGGGGCTAAAACAATCACCTATCGCCAACAAACCGTAAAATTTCCGGGGGTGTCGAACCGAAGTAACAAGCTGCTTCCTTGACTACAGTTAAAGGGAAACAACTCCAAAATTAAGAAGTCACTTCCTGTTTTCTTTGGAAATCCAGTGCAAAAAAAGGCAAGAAACGATGTTTTTTCCTGTAATTGTGTTTTTATGCATGACGCTTGGGAGTTGTGTTCCAAAAATTTCGGACACTTCTTGTTGAAAGGCATAAATAATTTACCAGCTGTAAAAAGTGGGAAATAAAATGTGATTTAACCCAACGTGATGAAAAACGATCATGTATGATTCAGGCTGATCGTGCAAAAAAAAAGGAATGAGATTTTGGCCTGACTTATGTTTGACGTTATTGAGATCGGGGTAAATTAGTTGACCGTGTGATAAGAAATCGTATTTATGGTCAATTTTTTTTACATTTTATATATATTTCGCAGTAAATATCTTTTCTAACTAATTTGAGCTTGCCTCGAAGTAATCTAAGATATATATACTGTCATTGGGTAGACTATCAGGAATATTCATGTAGTAGTTTCTGAGTAAGAGGGATATGAACATTGCAGTGGTACAGAAGAATTTTATTCCCCGGCATATAGGGTGCACTTGCACTGGGCAGTGAAGAGGTTAATAAGAATGGGTTTTGGAAGACCAACTGACTGCATAACGTATGTGAACTGACTGATCAGAAACATTTGTATAACTATGATTTTGCCCTGTATACTTGGATCCCTTTTACACCATTCTTTAATCATGGTGAGTAAGTTTGTTACTCTTTTTTCCCAGTTGTCTTCTATTTCTTTAGCCATTTTCCAGGTGCAAAGACTATTCCCAGGATTTTAATTTTATCAAACAATATCAAACGGCAGATAATTGTCAAACTACACCTCTTCCCCTTGCTAATTAACTTGTTTTATTATATTTAACTGTAATCCAGAGAAGCATGCAAATTGTTTTATTATTTCAGTTGCTGAGTTATTCATTTTCTATTTTCAGGAATAAAGTTGTGTCATCAGCTAACTGCAGTATCTTAAGATGATTAGTGTTTCTTTCATTCACTCCTGGTAACTGGATTCCTTCATTCCTAGAGTTTCTTATTTTAATAGCTAGCAGTTCTACAGCTAAAACGAACGCTAGAGGGGAAATAGGACAGCCTTGCCTAATTCCACAATTAATTTGAGCTTTCTGATACCCTCCCCCATAACTTATGTGACAAACAGCGTTTTCTTAATATCCTTACCCCTCTCTTAAAATCGTGTCCAAAGCCCAAATACATCAAATGATGAAGCAAGTTGATTTCGATTAGAGTCCCAAAAGGGTTTAGAGTAGGGCTGAGCCCGTAGATAACCTGCTTTGCCCGATTCAATTGAGATACTTGATAGTGTCTCAAACGTCCGGATTACTGTACGCTATGTTTCTTCCTTTGATGTAGCCTACTTGGTCATCACTTACTACTTTTGGAATAATGTGTAATAATGGTTGTCAACAACACACATTAGACATACAATTTTGTGGGGGTGGGGGAGGGGCTCCAAACCCCTGCCCCCCCCCCCCCCCCCCCCCCCCCCCCCCCCCCCCCCCCTCCCCCCTTTTTTAATCTTTTTTGTTTTTTTTTTTTATGTCTGGGGCTCCAACCACCTTTTTTTTCCCCATTATTACTTTTTTTAGGGTCCTCCATCCTCCTCTTTTCTCCCACTTTTCCTTCTAGTTTCAGTTTCTGACGTCCAAACTTCATGTCACCCACATAAACAATGAATCAACAAGAAAGTGATGTACCAAACAACAGGATTTTAAAAACAGATACTAATACACACACACATATATATATATATATATATATCTTCTTCTTCATTTTTTGTTATGTTTCTCCCAGGGGAGGTTTGACATTGATGAGCCATCTCCATCTCTCTCTGTTTTGAGCTTCCTCCTTATTTATGCCCCTTTCTCTAAGATCATCTGCAATACAGGCAGCCCAGGTCTTGCTAGGTCTCTTTCCATCCACTACGAAGTTCATTGCTCTTTTTTATGATGTGGTGGTCTGCTTTCCGTTGAACGTGCCCAAACCAGCGCAGTCTATTGGTACTAGCTACAGACTTCAGATCATCAACTTTGCACATTCTCCATAGTTCTTCATTCGTGATCCTGTCTTCCCATTTGATCTTTGTCATGTAGCGTAGCATTCAGTTTTCATAGGTCTTCAACAAACGTTTGACGGTTTTTGTGAAAACCCACATCTCCAAGCCATACAGGAGAACAGGTCTGATGCAGGCCTTGTATATCAGGCAGCGTCTCTCCAGTGGGATTTTCTGATATCCAAGCAGACTTGCCAAATCTTTCCATTTCTTCCAAGCATTCGCTATCCTGGTTCTGACAGTAACGCAGATTTTGCTTCGCAGCTCATCATCTCTCCCAGGTAGCAGAACTCGTCTACCACTTCTTTCTTCCCTTGTTCAAATTCTAGCTCCTCCTTTCCTGCATCGGTATTGTCTTCACCCTTCTTATTCATACAACTGGGGCAGACAAATACTCCGTCCTCCTTCAGACTTTAGAGCTTTGAGCATCTTTTGTGACACCAATATTGACATTTGGAGCATTTGATTGAATTGTTCCCTACACCTTTGTGGCAGACACCACACGGGTATTTGCCTTGCTCTCTATGTGTTCTGCGGTCTTTTCCAACTGTCATTGCTTTGATCTTGTCAACATTCACCTTCATTCCTCTGCATTCTAATCTCTGTTTCCAATTACCAAATCTTTGAGTAGCGTCATCACTGTTCTCAGATACCAGTACTAAGTCATCAGCATACAGCAGTTCCCAGATCTCTTCTGGCCTCTCCAATACACACACACATATATATAACAACTGATACAAACTCAAGTCCTATCATTAAGACAGGAGCATTGTGTCCTGAAGAAGCATGTACATCAGCAATACAACTGTGGAGCTGGTTTTACAACAGAACCAAGAGTGCGGCTTCAAATATGTCACGGCAACATGTCACACATATTTCCTTGCAGCACAAACTTATCCCCATCACCCTGCTGAAGTGCGTAACCTTTATGTGTGTGTGTGTGTGTGTGTGTGTGCGTGCGTATACATTTGAATTTATAAAAACGATTGATTGTAACTGGCTGCATGTGAATGAGTGGGATGAACAAAAACGCTATGATTTGGGTTTTTTCCAAGATATGGCGCTATATAAATTCCTTGTATTAGTATTATTACACACACACACTCACACACACATTCACACACACCCCTTGTTTGCCACATTCCCACTGACCTGACTATGCATAACCTACGTCTTCCTGAACACCCTTTCCCTGAACTTTCCCCACCCCGACCCCTCTCCCCATGGCATGCATGCAGTCATCCCTCTGGCTGTCTCCCCAGGTTTAACGGATATCAACATCCATCCACATTTTCTGTACCTCAACATCCCTTTTCCTACATTCCCTCTGCCCCTCTTCTTTAAACCTTATTCATCCCCCCTCCCCCCGCCAAAAACAAAACAAAATCCCAAACAAAACAAAAAACCCATACGTCCTTCAGATGATGACATATTTTGTGGCTAAACCGAGTTCCCACGTGTGACCCCACACAGAACATCTTGTGCACATGTTTAAACCTGTTCTGCCGTTTGGAAGAGTAGGCCACTGTGTGCTGGTGGGAACAGATGACAATATTGACAAAATTGCAGGTACACGGGGACTAGATATAAAAAAAACACAAAAAAGATGACTGCTTATTCAGTATTATCGAAATAAAATAATTCAATTTCTTATATCTTCTTTTATAAAACCTTTTTTTGCCAAGAACCTGAATAAATATCTTTTTCCTTTCTCCTAAACATCCCTTTTTCTCAAATGTCCCCCTCCTCTAGCCTCTTTGCTGGTTTCAGGACAGAAAAGTGACCATTATGTCCATGTACCATTGCCTCCATCTGCCAGTGTGTTCACATGCAGGGAAGGGTCAGGGTAAGTGTAGTAAAGAGTTAGTATCAGGTTAGGGTTAGGATTAGTACAACTTTGGGACTGGGCCTGTCAGTCTGGATGTACGCATGGATGTATGCATGTGGACACAACAGCAGATGGTCACCGTGGTTTTTATTTAAAAAAAATTCCTTTTACGCACAAATTACTATTCCCACCTAAAGCAACTTTTTAAAATTTTTACTTCAAGTTTTTCTTTCTTTCTTTTTTTTTCTTTCTTATAAACCTTTTACTCCCAGGTTTCAGCCCCAACAGCAAAATGAAAAAGGCTTCAGAGCTGAACTGTATAGCTATGGAAGGTGGCTGGCCAGTTTAGACGTCGTTCACCTTGTGTTGACTTTGTATGGTGCTGTCAGCTCTCTGCTGACATTGCCCGATCCACTCTTTATCCTCACAATACATGTGTCCTCCTTTGCTCATAACCTTCATAAATTTCTCTCAGATAATACAGTGTTTGAAATTGAAATGGAATTTGGAATTGGAACCTGCCTAACAACAGTAAGGTTCTGGGTTCGATTCTCAACCATTCCCCTTTCTTCCCACTTTGACGGGAAAATCAAACGGAATGTCCAGACTTTCTAAGCAGACTCCCAGCAAGTCAGACCTGTGTGCTTGCAGACTTGTGCATGTCAAAAGAACCCACGACAGCTGAAAATCAGAAAGAACGGGGCGATACCTCCTGACTGTCCTGGCAAAAGTGGGGAATTTTCTTCTCAACTGTGACCTCGAGGTTGGAATGTGGCTAACTTAATGATGGAGGGAAAATGGTTGTATACGCAAAATCTCAACACTACTGAACCCCCGAGCTCTAGCCGAAGAACGAAACAACAAAAAACGTTTTCATAGAAATCATCTGTTTTTTAAAAAAGTCCTAAAGATTAAGTATGAAATAAATACTTTTCCCCAACCTTACTATAATTTTCCCTTAATTCTGATGTTAATGTGCATCCTACCCCCTCCTCTTCTCAAATATCCCTTTAATCGCTGTCCAATAAAACTATAATACCATGCTCACCCACCCCTTCAGCAAGCACACACACACACACCCCCATCCCTAACACCATCTACCTGACAGCCAGCAGGATACCCTAGTGGTTAGAGCCTTGCGCTCGTGATCTGACAGCCCCAGTTCAAGCCCCACAGAGGTGCCCACTTAAGGGGATTTTTCCCTGGAGTTAACTTACTGAAGGGGATTTTTCCCTGGAGTTAACTTACTGAAGGGGATTTTTCCCTGGAGTTAACTTACTGAAGGGGATTTTCCCCTGCAGTTAACTTATCGACTCCACACCCCCTTCAGATGTGACTTTAAACCGAGAACCTGCATGCGAATCCATGCAGAACGTCTTGCACACAAGTTAAAAATCCCATTCTGCCTTTCAGATGAGTAGGTCATTTCATGCCAGTAGACATGGATGACAAAATTTTAAAAATGCATGATCCATATTTAACACACCCACACACACTCACTCTATGCACATGTATGTATACACGCGCATACTCTGCCGACATATCAGCATGATTACATTACTTTAGCCACACGGGGAAAAATAACAGCCTACACACACACTAATCCCTCTGTTGTGCTGGCCTTGGTGGCCGACAATTGCGTGGATTTAAAACACCACCCAGTGCTGTTATGAAACAGGCAATGGTGAACCAACACTAAAACTGATCAGCCCTAGTCGGCTCCAGTCCTGACAACATCCACATCTGATCTGAATTTCGTTTCAAAAGCATAATAAACCATGTAAAAAAACCAAAAACAAACTGTTAATGCTGTTCTTCCTCATACTATACTAAAAATGGTGGCAACTCATCTTTTGGGTCTTTTTTTTCTTTTTTTCCCTTTCATTCCTTATTGAGACTGGATTATGTTTTCAATGTCCCCGTGATGTGTGATCTGAAAAACCAATCAAAGACATGGGGGATGGGATAGCCTAGTGGTCAGAACATTGCGTTTGCAATCTGACGACCCAGGTTCGATTCCCGTTCAAGGGGGATATTTTTCTCTGGAGTTAACATCAGTGCAGACTCCACTCTCCCCAAAAGTCCTTCGGATGAGACTATAAACCGAGGCCCCGTGTGCAAACGCACGCAGGACATCTTGCGCACACGTTAAATCCTATTCCACTTTTCGTAAGAGTAGGCCATTGTGTGCCGGTGGGAACAGATGACAGAATTCACAAATCCACATACACACGGGGACTGGATGTAAAAAAGCGCATAAGTGCTTATTCCATTATCCTCGATATAAAAAATTAAAAAATTGTAAAAAATGACACACATGTCTACGTACAAACATTCAGATTTTTTCTGTCCGTTTTGTCTCTGAGGGCTCCAACTTTCCTTGTTTCCAGGGTGGCAGGGGAGGGGGGAGTTTTGGTTGGGGAGTAGGGAATAGTTTTTTTGGTAGGGGAGGGGGAATAGTTTTTTGGTAGGGGAGGGGGAATAGTTTTTGGTAGGGGAGGGGATAGTTTTTGGGTAGGGAGTAGGGAAAAGTTTTTGGTAGGGGAGTAGGGAATAGTTTTTGGTAGGGGAGTAGGGAATAGTTTTTTTTGGTAGGGGAGTAGGGAATAGTTTTTTGGTAGGGGAGTAGGGAATAGTTTTTTGGTAGGGGAGTAGGGAATAGTTTTTTTGGTTGGGGAGTAGGAATAGTTTTGGGTTGGGGAGTAGGGAATAGTTTTTTTTGGTCAGGGGGAGGGGAATAGTTTTTTGGTAGGGGAGTAGAGAATAGTTTTTTGGTCAGGGAGGGGGAATAGTTTTTTGTTTGGGGGGTGGGGGCATTTTTGTTTATTTCTTTGTTTCTTTAGGGGGTGGGGATTTTTCTTCCTAGCAAAGAAATAACGAAGACAAAGTCTCAGTGTTCAAGAAGTCTTCATGATGATGAAGCCCAGATGTCATGGCCATGAAGATTATTCTAGATAGTGGTGATCAAAGTCCTGTGCAGATATTCTGATGAAGATTAAGTACCAACGATGATGAACAAGTCTTGGCGTTGTTGAACTCTTCATAACAATGATGAAATCTTTGCCTTGTAAAAGTCTTGGTGATGATGACACCTGGGCATTGAAGAAGTCTTTGTGTTGAAGTGTTGATAGCGTCTTGGTGATGATGAAGTCCTGGTGATGATGAAGTCCTGGTGATGATGAGGTCTTGGTGATGAAGTCTTGGTGATGATGAAGTCTTGGTGATGGTGAAGTCTTGGTGATGATGAAGTCTTGGTGATGATGAAGTCTTGGCCACAATACAGAAAGATGACGTCTTGGCCATGGTCAAGTTTTGAAGTCCTGGTGGTAAGACCTGAGGATGATTAAAATCATTAATATGTTATTATCTCAAAATACAAAAAATATGTACATTAATCATAAACAAAGAACAAACAATTTTAAAAATATGAAACAATTACCACAGAAAATGGTGCAATATGACATCAACGCATCACTACTTCTATGCAGAAAACACCCACTTAAAACAAATTTTTTTTTAATGAGATGTTCACAATCATATAAAAACCTATATACAAAATATCATGGAGCAGAACATCAGAGCGTTGCGCTGGTGATCTGACCATCTGGGATCAAGACACCATGCAGATGCCTGTTTAAAGGATTACAGTTAACCTCTTAACTGCCCAGTGCAAGTGCACCCTATATGCCGGGGAATAAAATTCTTATGTACCACTGCTATGTTCCTATCCCTCTTACTCAGAAACTACTACATGAATATTCCTGATAGTCTGCACAATGACAGTATATATATCGTAGATTACTTTGAGGCAAGCTCAAATTAGTTTGCATGATATTTCACTGCGAAAATATATTTAAAATGTAAAAAAAATTGACCAAAAATACGATTTCTTTATCACCACTGTCATTTTGAGTACCCCCGATCTCAATAACGTCAAACATAAGTCTAGGCCAAATCTCATTCCTTTTTTTTAATGCACGATCAGCTGAATCATACATGATCGTTTTCATCACTGTTAGGTAAATCTACAGTTTTATTTGCCACTTTTACAGCTGTGTAAAGTTATTTATGCCTTCAACAAGAAGTGTCAGCCATTTTGAACACGAACTTCCCAAGCAGTCATGCATAAAAACACAAAATACGAGCTAAAAAACGATCGTTTTTGCTATGGTTTTTGCAGCTGGATGTTGCCAAGCAACAGAGAGTGACCTCCATTAATTTTGGAGTTCTTTCCCTTTAACTGTAGTCAAGGAAGCAGGCTTGTTTACTACGGTTCGACACCCCGGAAATTTTCTGGGTTGTTGGCGTATAGGGTGCACGTTTAGCCCCGGAAAATTTCCGGGGTAAGGCAGTCTAGTGGTTAACATCAGTAAGCCCGTTTAAAGGATTGCAGTTAACATCAGTATGCCTGTTTAAAGGAAGTTGGAAGGAAGGTGGCAGGATGGTTAAGACGTTTGCCTGCCAACTAGTAAACCGTGAGGTTCTGGGTTTGATTCCCACCTCGCCCTTTCTTCCCAGTTTGACAAAAAAATCTAACTGAATGTCAAAGTCCTTCGGAGGAGACTATAAACCGAGGCCCCATGTGTGAACGCATGCAGAACATCTTGCGCACACGTTAAATCCTGTTCCGCTTTTCGAAAGAGTAGGCCATTGTGTGCCGGTGGGAACAGATGACAATTTTTTTTTTTTAAACGCATACACACGCCAAAACAAAAATATCAACTGAGCGCTTTGATTTGTAACTTTACAAGATTCAGCGCTATATAAATTCCATACATTATTATTATTATTATTATTAAAGGATTTTACCCTGCAGTTCACATCAGTATGCCTGTCTAGAGGATTTCACCCTGCACTTCACATCAGTACTGACTCCTCTGGTCAGTTCCAATCCAAAGTCTATCCCCAAAGTTGCCATGCTGCAATCTAAACCCTAGCAGCGCGGTTCCCAGAACATTCCGGAACAACCTTTCAAAGCACATGGCAGATCCAGGAATATTCTGGGATGATGTATGTGATCGTAATTAAAGGCTCACTTTCAAAGGTCACCCAATGAATGTTAAGGCCAATGAAGGGCTGCAAAAAGGATTGAGGATCATTCAGCACACACGAGCATCAAGGATTTTGATTGGTTTAGAGGGTACTTTTGTATTTTTTCAGACCAGTTGCAATCATCTTCAAGAAAAATGGCGGCCCGCATTTGCGCCAGAGTTTCATAAAGCGTTTCAGGAGCATTTTGACAACGTTGACAGCAAGAAAGAGTTTTAGAGGCGGAATTTGGTTTACTTAAACAGTGACAAGGATGATCAGCTAAGGATAGAGGAATTTTTTTTTTTTAACTTGGTAAAAATTGATCGCAATCTGACCAAATTGAACGGCGTTAGTTTTGCTGGATGCATTTCTTCACTACTTGGCAATTTCAACGTCACAGATTTTTAAAAACTTTATTTTGATGCAACAAAGATTCGAAATTATTTTTGTTGAGACAAATTAATATGCTGTTGAGTATTTTGCATCATACAAAATTAAGCCACTGTTGGATTTTCTTCACAGAAAGCCACTACTTCACACGAAATGAGTGTTCTCCGCCATGATGATTGCAATGGCGTCAGATCGTTTCGCTAGAGTTTTACAGGTATTCGACGATCAAAAAAACCAACATTAACTCCTTTTTTTTTTTTTTTAAAAGAACCAATGTCAAGAAATAGTATTTACCTAATCATGACAATGCTGTACCCACACAATATTCCTTATTGTGTTAAAATCAATCTGGGGCCCTGACAGTGCGACAGTGATCACAAGTGGACAGGCAATTTTTCTTGTGAAACCATAATCATTAATACTACATGCTGCTATAAAAATACACTCATTTAAACGCTTGTTGTCTAATCTTTCCAGTGATTGATAGCTTTACACACTTATGAAGAGGTGTCCTTATGATCTAGAAATTCTGGCAAAGATGGAGACCTGGCAATCAGACACACAGGAGTACAGTAATACCTCAAAACAGACACATCTCTGCAGGTGATGACCAAGCCATCTAAAAATACATCAATGAAAGAACATCCAGAAAGAAGAAACAAACCATCACACAAGATAACACATCAATGCATCATGACTTCAGGCTGCCCTCTATCTTGCTACACATCATTACCATTTTCCTCAGTAGAGAAAACTCTTCAGCTTCCTTACAATACACACAGTGTCAGTGTCACACATCTCCAACAGCAGTATGCTCAGAGAACTTTGTCAACATGCTGCTATCACATCCAGTACTGTTTAAACTGAATATAGAAAAAAATGTAGACGATAGATGACAGAACCATACCTTGCAGGGAACAAGTTGGCTTTTAAAATTCAGTTCATGATGAAGACTGCAGTTCTGAAGATGAAGTTGTCCTGGTGATGTTGAAGTTTGGGTAATGATGAAGACTGCAGTCCTGGTGATGATGAAATCAGGGTGATGGTAAAGTTCTTGTGAATTTCTGTCCAAGACACAAATAGAAATACAGGATTATCTCAAAGGAGAAACTGAATTTCTTTTTTTAAAAAATCAATGATAAAAAAAAAGAAAATAAGATAAGAGACAAATCAGAGCCACAGCACAGTACAACATTAATGCATCATGACTTCATGCAGGCTTCTTTCTTGCTACAATTTTATTCTGAACATTGCTATTTATAAAAACAACAACTCTTCAACTTGTTCACAACACACACAGCGTCAGTTTCACCCATCTTCAACAGCAGTGTCATCAGGGCACTTCATCAACAGGGTGGTAACCAATCCAATCCAATTATAATCATTTACATATAGAATTAAGAAGGCAGATGGCAGGATGGTCAAGACATTCACCTGTCTAACAAGTAAACCAAGAGGTTCTGGGTTCAATTCCAGCCTTGCCCTTTCTTCCCAGTTTGACAAGAAAAGCAAACTGAATGTCAAAGTCCTTCGGACAAGACCATACATTGAGACCCTGTGAGTGAATATATGCAGAACATCTTGCACACCGGTTAAAAACATGTTTGGCCTTTTGGAAGAGTAGGCCATGTCATGCCAGTAGGAACGGATAACACCACTTCAAAAACCCACGCACACAGGTGTCCTGTTTAGACACCATCCCCACAGTCAGAATGCGGTTACCTAAACTGGTGGTGGAGGAGGAGGGGGAAGGGGGTCGCACATGCAAAAATCTCACCATTGGTGAACCTGGGAGCTCTAGCCGAGGAACAGGAAAAGAATCCACATTCAGAGAATAAAGAACAGCGGTGACAGAACCATACCTTGAAGGGAACCTGTCCACATTCAAAGAATAAATAACAGCGGTAACAGAACCATACCTTGAAGGGAACCTGTCAACATTCAAAGAATAAAGAACAGCGGTGACAGAACCATACCTTGAAGGGAACCTGTCAACATTCAAAGAATAAAGAACAGCGGTAACAGAACCATACCGTGAAGGGAACCTGTCCACATTGACTTTGGAAGTCCTGGCACTGAAGTAGTCCTTGCAGTGATGAAGAAGTCCTTGTAGTGATGAAGTAGTCCTTGCAGTGATGAAGTAGTCCTTGCAGTGATGAAGAAGTCCTTGTAGTGATGAAGAAGTCCTTGTGATGATGACTGCAATCCCAGAGATGATCAAAGTTCCTGCCATGATGAGATTCTGTCCAAAAAACAACAACAAGAAAACATCATTATCTCAAGAGAGAAAACTGGAGCAGCATATTAGCAGAGCGATTAAAAAGAAATGAATAGAATGACATCAAGAAGAAACAAATCATCACAGACCATAGTACAGTACAACATTAATGCATCCTGACTTCATGCAGTCTTACTTTCTTGCTACACATTTCTACACTTTTATTCACTACCTTTCATTCTACAGAACACTACTTCACTTGTTTAGAATATACACAGCAGTGATGTCATTAACCTCCAAGAGCAGTGTCATCAAGGCACTTTCTCCACAGTGTGGTATCCACCCAATCCAGTACAATTCAAATTGTATACAGAAGGAAGAGGACAGGTGACACAACCATACCTTGAAGGGAAGCAGTCAAAGAGGATTTCTGAAGTCCTGGCAATGAAGGTGTCCTTGCAGTGTTGAAGTAGTCCTTGCAGTGATGAAGTAGTCCTTGCAGTGATGAAGTAGTCCTTGCAGTGTTTTTATTCTAGTAAAAATTTGTAAAGTCCTTATAATGAAGACGTCCATGCAAGTAAGAAGTCCTTGCAGTAATGAAGTCATCTTTGTGGTGATGAAGAAGTCCTGATGAACAAGTCCTTGTAATGATGAAGAAAAACCTTATGGTGATAAAGAAGTCCTTATGGTGATGAAGAAGTCCTTATGGTGATGAAGAAGTCCTTATGGTGATGAAGAAGTCCTTATGGTGTTGAAGAAGTCCTTATGGTGATGAAGAAGTCCTTATGGTGATGAAGAAGTCCTTATGGTGATGAAGAAGTCCTTGAAGTGTTGAAGAACTGCTTAAAGTGATGAAGAAGTCCTTAAAATGATGAAGATACCGTAGTGCTGATGAAAAAGTCCTTGCTGCCATGAAAAAGTCCTTGTAGCCAAAGACGTCTTAACAACGATGAATAATAATAATAATAATAATAATAGAATTTGTATAGCGCATATTCG
>CM054145.1:2219991-2251741 GCA_028751875.1 Rapana venosa
AAAACTTTTAATTGAATATGTGTCAATTTTAAGTCAATTTTTTAAATGGTTTTTAACGGCGACCGTGGGGGTTGCTATACAACTATCAGATTCTGGAAGTAGGGAGATTATTTTTTATTTTCTGACGAATTATTTTCCGCTGTGTGTGACACGTGTGAATTGCTCATATCTAAACCCAAATAGACTCTAAATCACATGCCTCTTACGCTTAATGTGAACTTTCCAAACAATAACTTCTGTAATACTGGTGAATCAGTCAGTACCAAACATTCAAGAAAATGGTTTTGGAATAATGAGCATGCTACTGTCTTTAAAGATACTCTATGTTCAGATATAGTTCACGAAAAAATTAATACAGCAATCGATTTGATTGACTTTGACATTAATGCTGCTTTAAATATGTTTAATGAATCTATAAAAGAGTGTGCCGAGTGTATGACGAAATGTGTGTCTGTAAATAACCATAAAAGATCAGGTGGTTGGTTTGACAATGAATGTGTTAACAGCAGAAGACATGTGAGAAGGTTATTGAAAAAATATCAACGTACTTTGGACGTACAAAGGCAACACAGAGAGACATAGAGAGAGAGGTGGAAGCAGTGTGAAATTTGGGGTGTGGTTTTGTGTGTGGAATTGACAGTTTGTTAACCATTATTTACTGTATAATTTTCAGTTTGCACATACATATATATTTATAGATATATATCTATGTGGGGGTGGGGGACATGCACTGCTGTTTCCACGGATTATCATGAACATGTAGCCAACATATTTGAAGCCACACTCTTGGTTCTGTTGTAAAACCAGCTCCACAGTTGTATTACTGATGTACATGCTTCTTCAGGACACAATGCTCCTGTCTTAATGATAGGACTTGAGTTTGTTTCAGTTGATTTATTGATGTATTTTTTAAATCCTGTTGTTTGGTACATCACATTCTTGTTGATTCATTGTTTATGTGGGTGACATGAAGTTTGGACGTCAGAAACTGAAACTAGAAGGAAAAGTGGGAGAAAAGAGGAGGATGGAGGACCCTAAAAAAAGTAATAATGGGGAAAAGAAAAGGTGGTTGGAGGCCCCAGACATAAAAAGAAGAGAGAAAAAAGTAAGTGGGGGTGGGGGGAGTGAAAAAGAAAAATCTATGTATATGTGACTGAGAGTATTGTTTTTGTCACCATTATACATTTTGTATTGAGTGTGTAATTGATATCTTGTATGATAAGATCCATTTATTTGTCCATTGAAAAATAATCATGGTCCTAAGGTGGCAGTATAGTTTGTGTTTGTGGCTGCTAATCTGTGTATTGATGTACTTACTGATAGATTTGACATGTGCTGGAAAATGTAGGTCTTCATGGCTGTAAGGACTTCTTCATCATTGTTAAGATGTCTTTGGCTACAAGGACTTTTTCATGGCAGCAAGGACTACTTCATCACTGCAAGGACTTCTTCATCACTGCAAGGACTTCTTCATCACTGCAAGGACTTCTTCATCACTGCAAGGACTACTTCATCACCGCAAGGACTACTTCATCACTGCAAGGACTTCTTCATCACTACAAGGACTTCATCACTGCAAGGACTTCTTCATCACTGCAAGGACTTCTTCATCACTGCAAGGACTACTTCATCACCGCAAGGACTTCTTCATCACTGCAAGGACTACTTCATCACTGCAAGGACTACTTCATCACTGCAAGGACTTCTTCATCACTGCAAGGACTTCTTCAGTGCCAGGACTTCAAAAGTCAATGTGGACAGGTTCCCTTCAAGGTATGGTTCTGTCACCGCTGTTCTTTATTCTTTGAATGTGGACAGGTTCCCTTCACGGTATGGTTCGTTCCCGCGTTCTTTATTCTTTAAATTTTGGGATTCTTTTCCTGTTCCTCACTTGAGCTCCCGGGTTTCCCACCAAGGGTGAGATTTTTGCATGTGCGACCCCCTTTCCCCCTCCTCCACCACCACCACCATTTAGGTAACCGAAATTCTGACTGTGGGGATGGTGTCTAAACAGGACGCCTGTGTGCGTGGGTTTTTTGAAGTGGTTTTAAATCCTTCCTACTGGCATGACATGGCCTACTCTTCCAAAAGGCCAAACATGTTTTTAACTTGTGGCAAGATTTCTGCACGTATTCACTCACAGGGCCTCAATGTAGGGTCTTGTCTAAAGGGACTTTGGGACATTCAGTTTAAATTTCTCGTCAAACTGGGAAGAAAGGGCAAGGCTGGAATCAAACCCAGAACCTCTTGGTTTACTTGTTAGACAGGTGAATGTCGTAACCATCCTGCCATCTGCCTTCTTCATTCTCTATGTAAATGATTATAATTGGATTGGATTGGTTACCACCCTGTTGATGAAGTGCCCTGATGACACTGCTGTTGAAGATGGGTGAAACTGACGCTGTGTGTGTTGTGAACAAGTTGATGAGGTTTTCTTTTTAATGTATAAAAATGTTCAGAATAAAATTGTAGCAAGAAAGAAGCCTGCATGAAGTCATGATGCATTAATGTTGTACTGTGCTGTGGCTCTGATTTGTCTCTTATCTTATTTTCTTTTTTTTGTATCATTGATTTCTTTATAGAAATTCAGTTTCTCCTTTGAGATAATCCTGTATTTCTATTTGTGTCTTGGACAGAAATTCACCACAAGAACTTTACCATCACCCTGATTTCATCATCACCAGGACTGCAGTCTTCATCATTACCCAAACTTCAACATCACCAGGACAACTTCATCTTCAGAACTGCAGTCTTCATCATGAACTGAATTTTAAAAGCCAACTTGTTCCCTGCAAGGTATGGTTCTGTCATCTATCGTCTACATTTTTTCAAATATACAGTTTAAAAACGGTACTGGATGTGATAGCAGCGTGTTGACAAAGTTCTCTGAGGAAACTGCTGTTGGAGATGTGTGACACTGACACTGTGTGTATTGTAAGGAAGCTGAAGAGTTTTCTCTGCTGAGGAAAATGGTAATGATGTGTAGCAAGATAGAGGGCAACCTGAAGTCATGATGCATTGATGTGTTGTCTTGTGTGATGGTTTGTTTCTTCTTTCTGGATGTTCTTTCATTGATGGATTTTTAGATGGCTTGGTCATCACCTACAGAGATGTGCGTGTGCGTACGTGCGCGCGCATGGATTTGAAATCTGTTGTTCATTATGTTTAAGGAGAGTTGCATGCCTGTAAATGATTGAGTGCAAGCGCTTCAATTTGTTTGTTTTTTACAAGATTCAGCGCTATATAAATTCCATATATTATTATTATTATTATTTTATGTGTCTGTTTTGAGATATTACTGTATTCCTGTGTGTCTGATTGCCAGGTCTCCATCTTTGCCAGAATTTCTAGATCACAAGGACTTCTTCATTGCTGCAGAGACATCTTCATTGCAAGGACTTCAGCTTCTTCAGGATGTCTCTATGTGGAGGACGGCTTCATCACTGCATAGATTTTTTCATCACCACAAGGACATCTCTTCATCACCACATGGATTTTTTCATCACCACAAGGACATCTCTTCATCACCACAAAGACTTCTTCATCACTGCAAGGACACCTTCATTGCCAGGACTTCAGAAATCCTCTTTGACTGCTTCCCTTCAAGGTATGGTTGTGTCACCTGTCCTCTTCCTTCTGTATACAATTTGAATTGTACTGGATTGGGTGGATACCACACTGTGGAGAAAGTACCTTGATGACACTGCTCTTGGAGGTTAATGACATCACTGCTGTGTATATTCTAAACAAGTGGAGTAGTGAAGTCAAAAACACTTAAATCATCCCATGAAGGACAATTACAATACTGACAGGCAGATTGGTACCTATAATTATCTCAAAGGACACCAAAAAAATACATTTCAAATTGTTATGAACATTCCAATATAGCTTTAAAAAAAATTATCACACACACACAAAAACCCAGGCGCACGCACACGCGCATGCACACACACACACACACACACACACACACACACACACACATGCACACACACACATATACCCACACATACCATTGTAGGAATACAATATTGTAAAAACCATTGATTGGAAAAGACATAATACTTATTATTTTGTGCATGCATGTACATGCGCACTCACACACGCACACACATGTGAGCATACCCATACTCACTCACCAATATATGAACACAATTTTATAAAGACTATTGACTAGTAAACACACACACACGCCCATACACACATGTGCGCACACCATAATGACCATTGACTAGTAAAGACATAAACTTACTCACACAATTTAAAAATCATTTAAGCCAAAAGTAAGATACAGGAGTACTTATTTTCATGACCACACACCCACACCCACTTGACAATCAGGGAGGTATATCAGAGAATGTAAAACTGTTTCGTCAGTGCTGTTTTGAATTTAGAATTGGAATGACGACTGGAACAAAAGAATTTCTTTTTCTATTTGTTTTACTGTTGGAGCACCGAAAACGGTGTCCTGAAGGCAGCAACTGAAATTCCGAAGATATAGCATGGGAAGGATCAGCCAAGATGGCAGTCGCTTTGCGCACAAGCTGCTGATCACAGTACGACTTGAGATCTCTTTGTTCTTCTCCATTAAATTTTTGGGGCAGATTCTAACAATTCTCTGAAGACTATTCTTGTTTTTAACACTAAGGTTGTTGTACCCAAAAATGAAAGCAAAACTTAGAACACTCTCTAAAGTAGGACTTGTAGAACAAAGAAAGATCTTTTGTCAACAAAAAAGTTTTGGCTTCCTTAGAAAATACATACTTGTTGTCCCTTTTTGACAGTGGCGTCAGTGTTAGCATCCCAGTTTAATTTTTGATAAAAATAGTTCCCAATACTTGTACTTCGAAACATTTCAACTTCTTGACTATGGATGATAATATGCTCAGAAGTGTGACCCGGTCTTCTGAAATTGATAGAAAGATCTTTGGTTTTAGAAACATTTAGCTCCAGATACACCTCATCACACCAATTGAGAACATAAGTGCTTATTCCATTATCCTTGATATAAAAGATTTAAATAAAATAAAAATAAAAAATTTTAACTCATGAAATCGGTGAGGGCTGGACCATGCTTTTGGACAGCACGGCAGTCGTTTTCCCCCATTTTCTGCTGCACTTAGACGCTTGGAACTTGACCCCTGATGTGCTATTTTTAGCTCTGGCGCGGACCAGATGCACTGGTCCAGTTTGGTGCCATCAAGATAGCGTGGCATTCTTTCCACTGTTTCAGCGAGGGAAAGTGGCCACACGGATTTTAATTTCCAACTTTTAAGTGCTTTGTGATACGTTTGTCATTTTCTTCACGCTACATTCAGGGTTTCAGTGCAGTTTCTCTTGTTGTTTTGGGGGACGTGAATTGAACAAGTACAGCACTTTTGTGTTGGCGTTACAAACCAAAATAACAGATAGGATGTTCTCACCAGATAGCTCATCTTTGTTTAGTATTGAGAGTGATAATTTCTGTGCTAGTGACGTAAATTGATCGCAGTTTTCCTCCTGAAATGTTTAAGTTCCACTTTGGCAAAGTCAGGTATGTAATGTTAATGTTTGATTTTTCAAGCTGAATCAACTGTTGTTGTATTTAGGATCTGTTCACAGTTTTGAAGGGGTCAAATTTGGGCAAAATCTTGTCTGTCTGCTGTCTGAATCTAGCCTAGGCTGAGTGCCTGTGTGTGGTTAAGAGGATAGGCAGGCCGCACGCACGCACGCAGCGGGCTTGTCTCCTTAGGGCCCAGCCTAGCCCAGTTCTGTAGCCTTAGGCTTAGGCCTGCCGCGCGAGCATGTGTACGTGCTACTAGGCTTGAGATGATGTGAGGAGGGGGAAGGGGAGGGGTGAAGAAATGGGAGGGGTGTGGGGGTAAAAAGGTCGGGGCGCTCTAATTTTAGCACTCTGCCTGAACCTTTGACTGAGCGCTGCTGTATAGGCGCGCTGTGACAGAACATTGTCATCGGCAAATTTTATTAAAAAGGAATTTTTATAGCTGCTTCTGCAATCATCTGTGTATAGAATGTACAGAAGTGGCGAGAGAATGTATCCCTGTGGAGAACTCGTACAGGAAAATCTAACCGATGAAGATATTTTATTGGCAAAAACATGCTAGTTTTCTGTAGATAGAAACGTACTGAATAAAAGTGTAGAAATGTGTAGAAGAAAGCAAGACTGCATGAAGTCGGGATGCATTAATGTTATACTGTGCTATGGTCTGTGATGATTTGTTTCTTCTTGATGTCATTTTGTTCTTTTCTTTTTAACTACCCTGCTTGTAAGCTGCTCCAGTTTTCTCTTTTTAGATAATGATGTTTTCTTGTTGTTTTTTTTTGACAGAATCTTGTCATGGCAGAAACTTTGATCATCTCTGGGATTGCAGTCATCATCATTGGCTGAGTGTTGTCACCCTCAGGACATCATCATCAACACAAGGACTTCATCATCAACACCAGGACTTGATCATCAACACCAGGACTTGATCATCAACACCAGCACTTGATCATCAACACCAGCACTTGATCATCAACACCAGCACTTGATCATCAACACCAGCACTTGATCATCAACACCAGCACTTGATCATCAACACCAGCACTTGATCATCAACACCAGCACTTCATCATCAACACCAGGACTTGATCATCAACACCAGCACTTCATCATCAACACCAGGACTTCATCATCAACACCAGGACTTGATCTTCAGCACCAGGACTTGATCTTCAGCACCAGGACTTCATCATCAACACCAGGACTTCATCATCAACACCAGGACTTCATCGTCAACACCAGGACTTCATCATCAACACCAGCACTTCATCATCAGCACCAGCACTTCATCATCAACACCAGGACTTCATCATCAACACCAGGACTTCATCATCAGCACCAGCACTTCATCATCAACACCAGGACTTCATCATCAACACCAGGACTTCAGAAGTCGACTTGTACGTGTTCCCTGCAAGGTATGGTTCTGTCACCTATAAATATTCATTTTTTTAAAAAATTTTTCTGTAGAAACTCCAAAAAAAGAAATTTAGAAAAACAGTGTTTTCGGGAGGGGAAAGGGGTTTTGGGTAGGTGGGGGTTTGGGGAAAATTTTTGTGAAAAAGCTTTTGGTTTTGAATGGGGATTTTTTCTTTTGTTTTTTGCCTTTTTTTTAATCGTGTTTGGTTTTTATTTCTTTTGTTTGATTTTTCCCCTTTTTAAAAATTTTAAAAAAAATTATTTTTTTTTTTAAAATCTCTTTTTAAAATACCAAAAAGGCTTTTTAAAAACTTTTACCCCCCGTTTCTCAAAAAGCCTTGCTAAAAATTACTAACACAGATTTTTCCCCCTTAAATTTAAAAATTGTATCCGTTCATATCCCCAAATTTTCCTAACCCAGAATTCAAAAAACCCCAGGACTTCTCATCAAAAAATTTTGTTTTTGCCCGGGATATTTCACCCCGGGACTTCTTAAAAAATTCACAAAAGGACTTTGCCCCAGGACTTACAAAACAACACCCCCCCCTTTTCTTTTAAAAACAAGGGATTTTTTGGGCTTTCCCAGGATACCCCACCCCAGATTTCTTCAACACCAAAAAATTTGTCTTTGGGGGTACTTACCAAAAAATTTCTTTTTTTTAAAAACAAAGTTTTCTTTGTCACGGGGAAAATTCTCTGTCCATCCTAGATTTTGGGGTTTAATTTGGTTGGGGGGGGGGGTTTTTAATTAAATAAATTTTGGAAAAAGATAGAAAGGGATAATTTTGGGGGAAATTTGGGGGAACGGGGACCGGAGTCAAGTGGGATGATTGGGTAAAATTTCCTTTTCTGAAAAAAATTTTTTTTTTTTGGCTTGTCCCACACAGATTTTTTGGGGGATAATGTTTCCTGCCTTTTAAAAGGGTTGTAAATTTAAAATTTTGGTTCTTTTTTAATTTTCCTTTTTAATGAGTTTCCCCAAATTCTTAGGCAATCTTGGGGCCCAAAATTTTCTTGCCAGGTTTCAAAAATTTTTAAAACTTTTTTTTGCCGGTTTATTTTTATGCACAAAATTTTTTTGGGGGATAATTAAAAATTTTTGAAAAATTTTCTTTCCAGTTTTACCAAGACCCCAAATTTGCCAAAATTTTTGCCAAAAACTTCTTTTCTTCTGCAATTGTTAAAAAAGGGGATTTTTTTTTCCCCAACTTATCCACATTTTTCCCCCACCAAAGATCGCACACCCGTTTTTAAAAGATTTTTTAAAAAGGGGATCACTTACCGGGGGAAACCTTCACCCCGGGGCACCAAACCCTAAATCACACAAACTTCTTCCCCGAATTTTTTAAAACTTTTTTATAAAACTTTCCTCAAAAAATTTTCCTAAAAATCACCAGACTTTTCACCTTTTCCCAAGTTTCATTTTAAAACAAAATTTTTTCTCAATTTTAATCCATAAAGACTTAATAAAAATTTTTTTTTCTTCATCCCCAAAGGATTTCAAAAACTTCCATAAAATCACCTTTTGAAAAAAGCTTATCACAAAATCTTCATACACCAAGATTTCCACCAAACTTCTTCAACCAAGACTTCATCAAACTTCATCTCACCAAGATTTCATCACCCAAAGACTTCTTCACCAAACTTCATCACCAAACTTCATCACCCAAAGTTTTTCTTCATACAAACTTACACAAAAAGCTTCACCAAATTTCCCTTCATCAAGACTTCATCTCCCAATTTTTAAAACCAAAACTTTTATCAAGCCACCCCAAAGTTTTCCAAAAATTTTTAACACCAATTTTACAAAAAGTTCTAAAAGATTTAAAATTCACAAAAATTTATATCCCAAAGACCTCCCGTTCATTCCCAGCTTCTCTCCCCAAATTATAAACCGTCATCTACCAAAACCCCCCCCAAATTCTATCCCAAATTTCTAAAATTTTATTTTTTATAAACCTTTAAAATTTTTCCCCTTTTCTCAAATAAGACTACGCCCAAGATTTTAAAAACCCCTTGAACGGGAAAAGTTCAGTTTTACCATAAAACGATCTAAAGTCGAAAAAAGACCAACACACCTCCTAATTCCCGCCCAAAAATTTTCCTTTTTTTTCACTATCCCTCTTTAATAAAAAAACCCTCCAATCAAAATCTTTTCACCAACCTAGTTTTAACTTTTAAATAAAAATCTCCTTCCTTTTGACAAATATCTCCCTTTAAAAATTTCAAAACTATTCGACTTCGCTGTCGGGCACCCACACCAAAAAAAAACCTCTTTTAAAACGTTCAAAAGGGGCAATACTAATCCCCCCGGAAAATCGGGGGACCAACCCTTTCCCTTAAAATTCTCACCCGCCGCCAACAAAGGTAAAGCATTAAAATACCTTTACTGGCACAAAAAGCCCCTCTCTCTTCTTTCACTTGGGATACATCCTTCTGGTTCCCCCACCAAATCCCCTTCTTTAAACGATAAACGGGGGAAATCAAAAAAAAAAGGGCCCAAAAACCCTTCTTGGGTTTTCCCCCCTGGTGTGTGAAGAGATCTTTTAAAAATACTTTTCAAAAAATCCCCCCCCCCTATTTTTCCCAAAATCCTTCGTTCCCCCCCTCTTTGGGTCCCTTTTGCTTACAAACCGAAAACCCCAACCCCAAAGGGGGGAAACCTTTTTTTGGGGTTTTGGGTGCTGGTCGATGTTTTTAAAAAGCATTTGAATTTTAATCCCCTAAAATTTATTTTAAATTGTTTTTCCCCCTTTTGTTTTTTCAAATTCCCCGTTTAAAAGAAATCCCCCAATTCCCAAAATTTAAAAACCCTTTTTTTTTGGGCGACCATTTTTAAAAGGGAAACTTTTATTGGATTGGTTTATTTGGGTTTTTGCAAGGTTTGTTTTTTTTCAAAAATAACCTTTAAAATGTTTCTTTTTTTAAATTTTTTTTTGGGAAAGTTTCTTTTTTAATTTAACCCCTTTCACAAGGGGGGAAATTTTCCCCGTCTTCGCACAGGGACTTTGAAACAAAAAATTTTCTTTGGCAAAAAATTTTTTATTTTAAGTAAAAGGTTTCATACGACCCGTGGCCCTTTTTAAATTTTTCTCCCCCCCTAAAAAAAGGGGTTTTGTGGGGTTTTTTGGGAAAATGTTGGGGGGGGGGGGGGGTGGGGTTTTGGGGGGGGGGGGGGGGGGGGGGGGGGGGGGGGGGGGGGGGGGGGGGGGGGGGGGCGTTTGGAAAAAGGGTTTTAAAGAAAAGGGGACAGAGGGATTTTAGAAAAAAGGATTTCAGATAAAACCAGTCCACAGGGGCACTGTGTACATCTTCTTCAAAACAGAGGCCCTTCTTAATGACAGTGTTTTAGTGTGGGGGATTTGGGTTGAGGGTGTGTTTTTTTCTTTTCTTTAAAAAAAATTGATTTGTTTTTGCATGATTTGTTGGGTTTTCTTTTTGTTTTTGCTTTTGATGATGTTGAGGTGACTTTTTTTGGATGTCAAAATAAAACAAAATTTGGGAGAAAAGAGGGGGTGGAGAGCCAAAAAACAAAAAAAGGGAAAAAAAAAGGGGGGAAAAAAAAAGAAAAAAAAAAGGGGGAAAAAAGAAAGGGGGTTGGGCCCCCCTCAAAGAATTTTCAAAAAATCAAAAACAAAATATTTCTGACTCGTATTTTGTACGATTCCTTTATTACTTTATGTGAGTTTTAAAGGAAATTTCCCAAAAATCTTTGTTTTGCCCATTAAACCCTTTTGTTGTAATGGGCTGGCTGATTGAAATTTTCAAAAGCACCCCCAAAGTTTATCTTTGTGTTTGATGTTGTAATGTACCTTTAAAATGACCATACTTTTGTATGATTTTTGAAGGGGAAAAGCAGTGCCTAAGTACTAATTTTTGTTGTTTTTTGGGATCAGGAACTTGTTTTGTGGCCCTAGGCAGAAAGATGTTTTGGGTGTGTGGAGAAAAATTTGTGGGGGGGAGTCATTTGGTGGCAGGCAGGAGAAAATTTTGGTGGGGGGCAAACCCATGGGGGCCTTTAGGCGCAATAACGCGGGGGAACGGAGTCAACAGAGACAAGAAAAGGGGTGAAAGGCGTAAATTTTGGGGGTGGGGTTTTTGTGTGTGGAGTTTTGGCATTTACTAACCTGGGTACGTAATTTTTAGGCATTTGTTGGGTGGGATAGGGGGGGGAAAAAAACCCCGTGCACTGTGTTTTAGGGATTATTATTATTTTTGCCGACATATTGAACACACTTTGGTCCTTTTGAAAAACCCTCCACATTTTGCATTGTGATTCATGTTTGTTGAAGACACAATCCCCTTCTTTAATGATAACTACTTCATTTTTGTTTGATTTAAATTTTTTGGGTTTTTTTTGGTTCTTTAAAATATTTTTTACCCTTTTTTTGAAAACCTTGAATTTTTTTCGTTCTTGGGTTATTTTTATTGGGTACATGGTTTTGGGGATTCGGGAACGAAACGGGGGGGAAAAGAGGGGAGGGGAGACCTCCCCAAAAAAAAAATAAGGGGGAAAAAAATTGTTGGGGGGCCCACACATGGAAAAAGAGAACAAGAAGGGGGGAAAAAAAGGTGGAGGCCCCAAAAAAAGAAAAAATATGTCGCCTGATATTTTTTGCACCATTAACTTTTGTGTTATTTTAATCAAGACAGTTATCCAAGAACTAATCTGTATCCAAGAATCAAATCAGTGTATCTAACGTAAAAAAAATATTGTCAACAAAAATCAAATCATAAAAAACCAAAAAATCAAACATTTTCCAAAACTAAAAAACATGTATCCACTTTCAACAGAAAGTCTTTTTAACTGATGCCTACTATTTGTTTGGGTTTTCAAGGGAGAAACAGGGGCTTGATACCAGCGAGGGGGGACACATAGCTAGCTGCAATTCAAGAATGGAAACATGACAACGGGACCTTCTTTTTTGCGAATACCCAATAGTTTAGTACACACACCCCCCACCACCAAAAAAAAGGGTGGTGCTGCCGGTGGCGCCCCTTTTCCCGGGGAAGCACCCAAAACTTAAAGGTTTTTAAAATAAAGAAAAAAAAAAAAATTTCCCCATTTCAAAAATTTTTTTATTTATTTGTCCTGGGGAAAAAAAATCAGGCTTATTTTAAGTCTAATTGTGTCGGTTAATTATCTTGTATGCTAAATCAGTGATAATTTTTTGACATTTTTGGGAGTTTAGGGTTATTGCTTAAGGACTCTTCTTCCTGCAAAATTCTTCACGGCTGCTAGAATCTCTCGCGCAAGGACTACTTAATAAATAATAAAAAAAATGGAACTTTATGCGCTGTACTTGCAAAACAAATCAAAGCGCATGCTTTAAACCTAATCTTACACAGTCTTAAACCCAAGAAAAATAATCAATAGTTCCAACAGCATTAAACGGTACCCGGGGACCAAATCGGGTGGGGAAGAGAAGAGTTTATAACCGGGGGTGCTTTTGTTTTTTTTTCTTTCAGCCCGGGGTTGGTTTTTAAACCATTTTAGTAAGAAACTTTTAGATAATATTCTGTTCAAAAGGAAATCAAAATAAAATCAAAAAAATATCATTTTACCTCTGGCAACAGTTTGCACTTTGAAAAAGCAATGCTAAGGATTTTAAAGGGGGCGAGGGGTTTTGATGTTAACTGTGGTGAATTAGGAAACTTCAGGAATGAGAGGCGATGGAGAGATGTGGAAGGGGAAGCAGACAAAAGTTTGGTTTGAGGTCGGGTGTAAACGGGTAAAAGAATGGAAATTTGGGGATTTACATTTTCAACACACGCGATACACTATATCAGAAACTTTTTAAACCCCATTAACACGGGAAGAGCAGGTTGATCAGAGGAACAAACGGATTTCCTGGTTCGGTGGTAGGGCGTGATCAAAAGCAAGAGGGGGGGTTGGGGGCCAAGGGATGACGTTCCCGGCAGGGGGCCCTCTCTAGTTTTGCGGGGGTTGATTCCACTTGGGATCCCCCCCCCTTTCCCCTGTCTCCCCCTCTGTGACTTGCACACCTTGTTTTTGGGTGGCCTTTTGCGCCACCCCCTCCTCCTCCTTCCACATTCCCAAACCAAAAATCTCCAACGTCATTGGGGATGGCCTCCTCCTTCCTCCTGTTTTCAGTCTCTTCGCCTCCCCCCTCCTCTTTCCTCCACCTCCTCAAGGACTCTCTACAGATCCACGGGGAGGCCCCTTTTTTTCCCTTTTATGATTTTCCATCTCCCCCCTGTCCCCTTCTGCCTCTGCACGCCTTTTTCTCCGAGCATTCTCCCGGGGTCCATTTGGGGATTCCTCCTCTTCCCTCCTCTATGTGACTTTCGAGACCATTCCCCGTCCCCCTTTCCGCCTCTGCACCCCAAATCAGCGGGAGATTCCCCCGGTCCTTTTACAAGAGCATCCTTTCCCCGCACCCCCCCTCAGCAAACATTCCCCCGGGTTTCCATTACAAGAGCATCCGGGGTCCCCTGCACGCCACCCACGGGAGCTTTCCCTTCCCCGGGGCCCTTTTACAAGAGCACCAACCTCTCAGAGCATTGTTCTTTTTTGCAACTTTCTTTCCTTCTTTGGAGGTTCGCAAGGGCCCTCATTGCGCTATTCAACTCAACCTTTTGATCTCCTCCGTTGCGGTCCCGTTTCTTTTCAATTTTTGACATTTGGGGCCAGTTAACTCCAAAGCCTTCGAACAAAAGAGAACACACGCTCTTTCCAAACTGCAGCATCACTTCAAGGACCTCATCATGCAAGGACTACTTTACGTGAAAAAACTACTTCATCACGCAAAGGACTTCTTTATTACTGTAAGGACTTTTTCATCTGAAGGGTATTCATCAGGGGAAGGGGTTTTTCACATGCAAGGACTTTCATCTGCAAGGACTATTCTCACGCAAGCTTCTTTATCACTCAAGGACTACGTCCATCCTGCAAGACCTTTTTCATGCAAGGGTACTTTATCACTGCAAGGATTCTTCATCACTGCAAGGGCTTCTTCTTCTTTTTCGTTCCGGGTTATGTTTTGAACCAGATCTTCGAGGAATTCAGCATTGCCCCAGGGCACTACCATCCTACGTTTCGCCCAAGGCTGGGGCCGGGCCCCACTTCCAAAACCCCAAATCTGGAGGTCCCCGCCCTTTGTAGATGTGGCGTATCCGTTCTTCTTCTCCCCAGGGGGCCTGCGAGGTGTAATTTTCAAATTTTTTGGGAGGTGTTTTTTTCAGCCTTTGTGCCCGTCATAGTCTGAAAAGACCACCCGTGTGCATGAAAGGGTATAAAGGGTCTGGTTTGAGTGGGGTTGAAAAGAGATTATGTTTTTCATCCATTAGGTTGACAGGGTTGTTTCCCCTTCTCCTCTCTTGCCCATCTTGTCGCTTTTCATTTCCTTTAATGCCGCGTGGGGGGGGATCACGGAGCTCATGCTAAGGCGTTAAGACTGGCAGTGGGCCCCTCCAGACTTTTCCCGTTGCCGCATTTTAATGCAAAAGAGTGCGTCGGTCAGGGAAAACATTGGGGGTTGTTTTCCCCTCTCGTTTTATGCTTTCGCATGGATCAGGGGTCACTTCACCTTGTAGTTTTATAAAAGGCCCTTTTGGAAAGCTTCGGGCCGCCTTCTCCTTTAGGGACTGAATGTAGACCCCCCCCCTCCACACTTACAGACATCACGCAAGACTACTTCACCGCAAGGACTAAATCTACTCAAGGACTTCTTCATCACTGCAAGGGTACTTTATCACGCAAGGACTTCTTCCACTGCGGACTTTATCAATACAAGGGCTTCTTTAACCAACTTTACCAGTCAACTTCACCTTTTCCCTTTTAAGGTAGGGGGCCCCTTTTTTTTTCTTCGTCAAGGCCCCATTCCTCTGCTAAAAGTGAGTTCACCCCGGGGAGGTTTTGTGGGGGGCTCCCCCCACGTTTAGGGACCGCATTCGGGGGGGTGTGTAAACTCTGTCTGAACGCGACACCCTGGCATTCCTTTTTTAAATGTTTTTTCCCTTCCCTGCAGGGATGAAAGGGGCCCACTCCCAACAGGTGGGAAGGGTTTTATGGCGACGAATTTGTGCATTACACACACAAGCCCCCATTTATAGCTCATCAAAAAATTTTTACATTCGTTTGATTTTTTGGGCAAAGGGAAAAAGGGGAAGGCGGAATCGAACCCCCGAACCCATGGTTTCTTGTTGGTAGGTGAAACTTAACCCTCCTCCCCTTTCCCCTTTATTCTCTAGAAATGATGAAATTGGGTTGGGTTTGGGTTTCCACCCTTTGATGAATGCCCTGTGACACTGCGTTAAAAAAGGGGAACTGACGCTGTGGGTTGGAAAAATTTTTTTCTTTTAAATAGAAATGTTCAGAATAAAAGGTAATAATGTACAAGAAAGACCCCAGAAATTTTGAGCATTAATGTTATCTGTGCTATTTTGTGTTTTTTTCTCTTTTCTTTTTTTTTTTTATTGATTTTTTAAAAAATGTTTGGGTTTTCCGGATAATATTGATAAATGTTTGCTATTTTTTGGGGGATGCACAAAATTCATCACAAAACTTCACCAGGTTTTTATTTCATCACACCGGGTTTTCACTTGGGGCTTTCAGACCCCTCGCACCCAGGGCTAACACCAAATGCGTCTTCATATCACCCCGACTTCACCTCACCAGGGAAATTCATTCCAAACGCAGTTTTCATATCACCCCAAATTTACCATCACCAGGGCAACTTTACTTTACAAATCATTTCTCATCAAAGGGTTTTAAAAGCAACTTTAACTTGTTCCCGGGAAGTTTTTTTCTGCCTTCTCAATTTTTTCTATGACATTTTAAAGCTGGAGGGAAAGCTGTTGGTTTTAAAATGTTTGGGTTTTGGCACGACACTGTTCAAAAATTTTAAAATTCAAATTTAAAAACTTTATTTCTAAAGAAGAGAAATTTCCGGGGGGTTCCCCATACATAAAAACAAAAACATTTAAAAAATATTTAAAACCAAAACACGTCCCAAAATCACTACAGTAAAAAATTTCCCCAAATCGCAAATCTCAGCCACCCCAAAACCCCCCCAACAAAAAACACTTTACTCAGGCGCCAATAAACCCATACGTCCGCACTACCTCCCTCGCCACGCCGCTCCACATTTTAAAAATTCACCCTGCTCACGATTTTTTAAAATATAATCAAAGTTTTAACATGTTGTATAAAAACAAAAATTAATTTAAAATTTAAAACTAGTTCTTTTAAGATAATGAAAAAGTCTAAAATAATAAAAAACGGCCCTAAATTAAGAAAAAAAAATCATTTGTATAAAAATGTATGAAAAAAAAAATAAAAAGTTAATACTTATTCTATTAGAAACGAAAAAATTTCTGTAATAAAAGGTACCTTTATCTCCTCCTCTGCCCCCCCCCCCCCACCCCCCCCCCCCCCCCCCCCCCCCCCCCCCCCCCCCCCCCCCCCCCCCCCCCCCCCCCCCCCCCCCCAAACTTCCCCCCCCCCTCTTTCCGTCTTCTCTCCCCCCCTTTCCTCGGGCCATTTATTTTTATTGCTACACCCCCCAAATTTGCCAATTGGTTAAAATTTTTTAATTTATTTTTGGTTTTTTTAAAGCAAACCCCCAAAAAACCAAGGGAAAATAAAGCAACCAAAAAACACGGTAAAATTTTCTTTACATTTACTTTAAATCCGGGGTTTTAAAAAAAGTCTATGGGTTTTTTTTTACAAGCTGATTTCACAAAGGTTTAGGGACGTCAATAAAGACTAGAATTTGTATTTTACATTACCTTTCACCATAAGAAAGATTTGGCCCGGGGTTTTTCCGCGAAAATAATTAAAATTTTTGTTAGCTTTTTAAATTTTAAGGTCAAAACATTTTTTCTTTGCCCAAAGGAGAACCCCAACTTGTTTAAAATAAATGACAGGGGAATTTGACGATCTTCAGAGCAGGGTCATGAAATTTTATTAAAATATAAGACAGGCCAGTGCATCATTTGTTAAAGGGGAAAAGGTTGGGGGGCAAACAGTGCCTTGGGGGGAAACAGGGGAAATGTCTTAGGGGTATGGGTTTTTTAAATCGAACAAAAATTGCCGTTTCAAAAAGCTCATTTTCCAAGAATTAGCCGGACAGACACTATTAGAGCATTTGAAGTAAAAATGGGTGAAAGGTTTAAAGGGAGAAAGATCAAGAAAAAGTATGAACAAAAGAGCGGGTTTTTCTAGGGGGAATAAAATTTGCAGCAAGGGAATTTTAATCATTTTTGCTTTTTGGGTTTGATCAAAATGAAGAGATAGATAGAAAAGAGAAAAAAAGCCTTTTGGGAACGATTCGTTTAAAAAATTTTATTAAGGAGTAGAGCTATGGGGTAAGTCATTTAAAATTTGGGTGATTATTTTTTGGAACAGGAAAATTAGATTTTTTTCCAAAACTTGGGAAAAGGCATCTTTCAAAGACAGAGAAAACAATCCTAAAAAACAACACAGCGGGGTTGACAAGATTTTAAAAGCCCCACAAATACCCTCCACACCCACACCTTTCCCCAAAGCAATCTTTAATACTGATTTAACATCTGAGCATGACATAAAAAACTTTTCATTCGAATTTTTCACAGCTTTTTTGCAGGTTAGACAGAACAGTTGAAGCTCCTGTTTACTTCACGCCAAAACGGCAATAAAATCATTTAGTTCATCGCAAAACTTTTTTGTTTCCCTATGGGGTTTTACTGTGTTGAATTTTTTATTTTCTTGCCCCGAAAAGACTTTTAAAACCCTTTCCACCATTTGCCCAAAGACCCCCCGAATTTTTCTTCAACTTTCTCTTTAAAATTTTTCTTCCAATTTTTTTTTGGGTTTTTTTGATTGTTCTCAGGCCTTCTACGCCGCTCTGAAACTCTTTCTTTTTGTTTAGAGAGGGTTTTGTGTTTTTGTACCCAAGTTTTTTTGGGGGAAATATCTTTACAGTTTTTTTTGGAAAAATAAAATTTTCACAAAAGAATATATATGACAAACATCACTCGTCAAAAACACCCAGCTACACTCAAAACAAAACCCAAAACCCTTTCCCCACCCACGTCCACACTTTTTCTTTTTTTTCACAAAAGGGTCAGTTTTTTATTTTGGGGGTTTTTCAGGGATGGGAAAAGGGTGACGAGGGACCAAAGGGGCAAGCAAACAATTTAGGGGTAAAACTTCCCCCAAAAATTTGTCAAGAATTTTTTGTTTACGGTAAAACAAGTCACATTTTTTAAAAAAGGAAGAGCATGTTTTAAAAACTGGGAAAAATCGCCACACCAGGCGTCAGGAGCATTTAATTGCATTGTTTTTACTGGCGAGATCTGGGGGGGCACCAGCAAAAGGGAAAGGGGGGCACATACACCTGTCACAAAAACTTGCCAACTCCCTTGCGATTTAGACGGGGGGAAACCCCGGGAAAAAAATTCAACACTCAGAACACTTTCTTTCTGACCGACATTCGCTTTGCCACCCAAATTTTTTCCTACGCACACGCCCCACCTGGTTTTTTCCGCTCTTCTTTTCTCTTCCATTTGATTCGGGACACCAAAACCATTTAAAGCCCCCCCTTCACTAAAAAAACACTAAAAAATTTTATAAAACAAAGGAAACAAATTTTTTAAATTTAATAAAATTATGTTTTTCCCTTTTTCATCGAAAAAAAAATTGGCCTTTTGGGGCAATTAATCGCAAATTTTAAAAAAATAGAGGGTAATGCAGGGTTTTTAAATTTTTAAAGTCTCAAAACCTTTTTACTCCTCCCCCTACGCCCTTTTTTTTACGATGAGTGGGTTCCAGAGCTGGCATCTTAAAGTCCACGTAAATGGAGGAATTCAAAAACAAAACAAGTAAAACAATTTAATTTCAAAATTTCTCTCTTGAATAAAAATTTTTGTGGGTGCCGCCCTTTTAACTGGCGTCGTTTTCGAAAAGGGAACAGGGACCATAAAAAAATTCCACCACTAAAACACCCCCACCACTTTAAAAAAAAATCGCAACATCCCCACTGGGGGAGACACTTATACCTCACAAGCAACACAACACATCAAATTCTTCCTTCTTTGCACCAAAAACAAAAAAATACTAGCGTAACCCGCCCCCAGGGAACCCCTCCTCTGGTGTTTGTAAGAAGCGAAAAGGGTTTTCTCTGTGAGGGAAAAGGGGCAAGGGTTTGCAAGATAAAAGGGGGACCCCAATCATAGATTGATTTATATTGTTGATGGTATTTTTTGATGTTGTCTTCACCGCAAGATGTCTGTTTTGAGATATTATGTATTCCGTGTTTTGATTTCCAGGGTTTCCCTCTTGCCCCAATTTCTAGTACAAGGGCTTTTCATCACCACTTGGCTTCTTTATCACGCAGGAAACTTTTCAAGGGCTTCCTTCATTCGAGGGAATTTTACACGAAGATTTTTTTTACCTGAAAGGGCATCTCTTTATACCCCAAAAACTTTTCATCACTGCAAGGCCTTCTTGCCAACCCTTAGCCTCACTTTCCCCCTTTAAGGAGGTTGGTCCCTTCCCCTTCCCCCGAACAATTTAAATGGCTGATGGGGGATCCACACTGTGGAAAAGTGCCTTAGACACTGCTCTTGGGGGGTTAAGGGCCAAGGGTGTTTTTAAAATTTTAAACAATGGATTGTTCGTAGAAACCGTACGAATAAAAGGTGAAAAATTGTGGGAAAAAGTAAACGCTGAATCAAAGATGAATTATACTGTGCAGTCTTGGGTGTTTGTTTCTTTTTGAGGCATTCTGTTCTTTTCTTAATACCTTTGAAGGCCCAGTTTTTCTCTTTTGAGAAATGTTTTTTGTTTGTTTTTGGGACAAATTTTTTCATCATGGCGGAACCTTACACTCTGGATTTAGCACACAACACCGGACTTGACAACCCACTTTTTTCACACCAGACTTTACACAAAACCCGGGCCCTAAACCCAACTTTAAAAATCAACTTGGACGTGTTCCCCCAAGGGAGGTTTATCACCCCTTGTATTCACTTTTTTATACAAAAAAGGAAAACTGTCTGGGTCTTTTCACGGGGATAAAATTCTTGAGATAGGGTCTTTGGGAAATTTTTGGGTTTACAGTCTGAATCTAAAGGTGGGGGGGGTTAAATGTAGAGATTAAAATTGTAAAAACCATGTAGCAAGATAGTGGGTAGAATGAAGGTGATGATACATTAGTGTAGCACTGTGCTGTGCTCTGTGATGATTTCTTGACATTTTTTCAAATTCATTCATTTTTAAATGGCTTGCTCATTACCTAGACAGATTTGCCTTTTTTGAGATAATAATTTATTCCTGTTTCTATGATTGCCAGACTCCTCGCCAGAATTTCTTGATGGCAGGGACTTCTTCATGGCTGTAAGGACTTTGTCTTTGCCACGATAACTTCATCACAAGACTTCATCATCACCAAGACTTCATCATCACCGAGACTTCTTCATCACTGAGACTTTCTTCATCACTGAGACTTTCATCATCACCAAGACTTCATCATCACCAAGACTTCATCATCACTGAAACTTCATCTACATCAAGACTTCATCAACACAGTCTTCAAGGCAAAGACTTCTTCAAGATCAAGACTTCATCGTCGCCAAGACTTTTTCAATGCAAACAGGCACATGGTATTACAGGCACAGCCCTCATGTGGTTTACTTCATACCTTACAGGCCGATTCTACACAGTTACAGTAAAAAGACTCAATCATCACCTGCAAAACTGGAATGTGGAGTCCCACAAGGATCGGTTCTGGGCCCTGTTCTTTTCACTGTCTACGCTGCTCCTCTTTCACATGTAATAAACCGTCATCAAATCAACCATCATTTCTATGCCGATGACTCTCAGATTGTTAGTAGTGATACACCTGAAAATCTGCCTTCTCTCTTGACAAATATGGACTACTGCCTTCAAGATATTCAAAACTGGATGATACAGAGCAAGTTACAGCTAAACACAGATAAAACCGAAGCTATGCTGGTAGCGACCAAACACAAACTCTCTTCCATCACAACAGCTTCAATAGAATTTGGCAATACGTCAATTCCTCTATCCACTGCTGTGAAATATATTGGAGTCGTTATCGACAACACACTCTGAATGCAAAAATTCATCACCCAGACCTGCCAGGTATGCTACTATCAATTAGAGCAAATTAGTGCAATTCAAAAGTACCTGTCCACTGCTGCAACCTCCAAACTAGTCGCATCTCTCATTCTTTCACGTCTGGACTATTGCAATTCTCTTCTGGCTGGTCTGCCAGCATCATCAATCCACTCCCTTCAACGTATACAAAACTCTGCAGCTCGACTAGTCCTCAGAAAGAAAAAATCAGAGCACATAACTCCTCTCTTGGAATCTCTCCACTGGCTGCCTGTGCCACAAAGAGTAAGCTATAATATCAGTACCCTTTGCTACAAGTGTTTGCACAAAACAGCTCCCTCCTACCTCTGTGACTGTGTGCACCTATACATCCTTCTCGTTCCCTCCACTCTGCTGCAGATACCCTTTGCTTACGAATACCGAGAATCAACCAATCCACAGTTGGCCATCGCTCTTTCTGTGTTTCTGGTGCGGTGATCTGGAATGACGTCCCTGTCTCTTTTCGCCAAAAGCCTACTTATGACACTTTTAAATCCAGCCTCAAGATATATTTCTTCCAAAGCTAAGATTTTTCCCTCCTGTTTCATCTGAAATTTGTCCCTGCTTTCCACAGCCGAAATCCCCACCATGTGTGTTTGTGTGTGCACGCGCGAGTGTGTGTGTGCATTTGAATTTGTGAACTCTGTTAATTGGTATTGGTTGTATGTGTGTGTTGTATGCAAGTGCTTTGATTTGTTTTTGCAAGATATAGCGCTATATAAATGCCATTCATTATCATTATTATGAAGACTTTATTTTTGCGCAAAGATTTCTTCATTGTTAAGAGTTAAACAACACCTAAACTTCATCATAGTTGGGACTTAATCTTCTCCAAGATATCTCTCTGCACATGACTTTGATCATCCCTAGAATAATCTTCATTGTGTAATGTAATCCATTTCTTTTATTTCCAGAATAATGTTTGAATTGTGTTCTTTTTATACATGTAGTCCCTGTGTGCCTGCGATTTTGTAAATGTTGTCATCTGCTCCCTCAAGCACACAGTGGCCTACTCTTGCAAAAGGCAGAACTGGTTTAAACATGTGCACAAGATGTTGTGTATGGGGTCACACGTGGGACCTCGGTTTAGTCTCCTCTGATGGATGTGTGGTTTATTGTTTTTTATTGGGTGGGGGTGGGAGGGCAGTTGAAATAAGGTTTAAAGAAAAGTAACAGAAGGAAATTAGAAAAAAGGATGTTCAGATGAAACCAGCTCCACAGTGGCATTACCGATGTACATGCTTCTTCAAAACAGAGTGCTCCTGTCTTAATGACAGCACTTCAGTCTGGATGGATTTGGGGTTGTGTATGGGTTTTTTTTTCATTTAAAAAATCAAGTTGTTTGGTGCATGACTTTGTTGTGTGTTTTCTTATTGTTTTTGCTTTTTGACGAGTGTGTGTAGGTGACATGAATTTGGAATGTCAGGAAATGAAAATAGAAGTGGGAAAAAAGAGGAGGATGGAGGACCCACAAGAAAAAAGAAAAAGAAATGGGGAAAAGAAAAGGTGGTTGGAGGCCCCACAAAATGAAAAAAAGAGAAAAAGAAAAAATGGGGAAAAGAAAAGGCGGTTGGAGGCCCCACCAAAAATCCATAAAAAAACAAATCTTCTTCTTTCTTTCTTCTTTCATCTGCCGCTGGTGCCTTTCGGCGTCGCGGGGAGACACAGACGTCTGTCTGCAGCTAGGCGGGAGGCTTGATGTAGTGACAGGTCATGGGCTCGCAGGGTGTCAGCCACGGAGTCGCTCCATTGTCTCCTTGGTCTACCTCTGGCTTTCCAGCCATTGTGTTTGGTGGTGTATGCCCGTAGGGCTGGTTGGTTGGGCGGCATTCTAGTGAGGTGACCAAACCACCTGATCCTTTGTTGTTCGATATGGTGGAGAATTGGTGTTAGTCCGACCATGTCTCTGATCACCTCATTCTTGATCTTGTTGTGTCTGGTCTTGTTGACAGCTTTTCTCAGGCAGCGCATTTCACATGTGACCAATTTTCTCTCTAAGGCTTTTGTTAGGGCCCATGTTTGACACTGGTATGTGAAAACAAATCAACAATGAAATAGTGTCTGACTCTGTTGTTGTTGCTTTGATTTTACGTCTGTTCACTCAAAGTGATATTAAACGATGGGAAGGGGAGAGGAGGGGACATTGATGTTGATGGTTGTGTGCTGTGAAATTGGTATCTGTTGCTAAATATCCTAGGCAGTATACAGAAAAAGGCTAAGCAATGATAATAACAAATAAATACATAAGAAATGCTAATGCGACTTATAACTATAACAAATGCCCTATAGGATTGTTCATTAAAGATTTTGTTATACAAGATGCCAAATCAATATTTTGAATATCTTATCCAAGGACTTTTCAGAAAAGAAGGTAATAATGGTTTTAGACTCTTACATTCAAAAATTATTTTGAATGCTAGTAATTTTCTCACCACAAAACATTTTATATTTTTACTATATTTAGTGATAAAAGCATTCAGTTTTATTCTAAAGAATAAAGCGCTAACCTTTCTTGCCATGAACAACTTGTGTAGGTTTCAGAGTGATCAATATTCCTAAAAACAGGGATAGTGATTAAAGATCTGTCTGAAAGGTGCTCATTTTTGATGATAAGCTTCTTTAGCCCTGCTCCACGATGCCTCATCTAGTAAATGACAGCCCTCTTGTAAAGATAATGGAACATGTAGTTCTACAGCTGCCTCTCCATGCTGTGCACCTCTCTTTGCAGCCTTGTCAGCACACTCATTTGGTAAGAACCCCACATGCAAAGGTACCCAACAGAAGGTGACACAAATACCCCTTAAAGCTAAAACATGTATGGCATGATTGATCTCTAGTACAACTGTAGACATTTTCTTAGAACTTGTGGATTTTAAGACATAGAGTACCGATTTCGAATCAACGCATAGTAAAGTTTGAAATACATTCAGCGGATCAAGAATATAATTAAGAGCCATTAAAATTGCTATTAGCTCAGCTGTGAATATCGAATGGTGTTTACCAGAATAATAACATTTTTCTATTTTAAGCAATGGTATTACAAAAGCTGAACCTGTTTCTTGATCATCTAGATGTGAACCATCTGTAAATACTTTTAAATGATGAGAATATTTATGATGAATATGAGATCGAACTTTAGAGATCATAATATTTTGATTTTCACTCTTTGCCATATTAATGTACTCTATGTCAAAATTTGGCTTTGTTCATTTCCCATGAAGGATAAGGTAGAACTTTAGTTTGTGTGTCCATGGTATTTTGATTGATTCCAGACTTTTCAAAAAGGTCTGAAACTTTACGTACAATTGGCTTTAAAGAAGATATTTGTTTTGCTCTTTTTGGAAAATGATTTCTGATTTTATTTTTACTTCGTCTGAAGTAAAAAATTTGTGGTTTTGCTTCTGAGTACATATTTTGAAACATGCCAATTGTCGGTATTCATCTAGGGGCAATTCTCCAATTTCATGATAAGTTCCAAGAGCTGGTGCATGAAAGGTACTCGAGGGCAAGTCTGTATGCCTTACAGTCCATACTTTGTAACTTTTTGAGTAGGTACTTGGGTGCATTGAAAAAGACCTCTTGCCCATAAGACAGTTTGGAACGAATAAGGGATGTTGCTAAACATTTAAGATTTAAAGTGCTTTGTCTCCCAAAACTGCTTACTTACCATTTAAAGTAAATTCAAACTCTTTCTTGGTTGAGTTAAGGTATATTCGATATGTGCATTCCAAGCTAGTTTAGACGTAAGAATGACACCCAAGAATGTTATTATATTTTTATATTGGATGATTTCACCGCCAATCCTGAACAATGGTAACTCCTCTGGATTACTACCATTGTTAAAAAGTACTAGGTGTTTCTTTTCTGTAGAAAAAGAAAGGTCCATTCTCAAAATATAATCATTTATGTTGTCAAGTTGTTTTTGATAAATTTTTCTGATGTAATTTATAGCCCGTTTTGATGTGTTTCGCTTCATGTTAACATTCATCCATATACATATGTCGTCTGCATATTGCACTAAAATGACATCATTTGATAACTTTCTTGGAAGATCGTGTAATAAAATATTGAACAAGACAGGAGCTATTACAGAACCTTGGGGTAAACCCAAATGAAGAGACCTGAAACCTGAGTATGCGTTATTTACTCGGACTTGTATAATTCTGTTACACAGAAAACTTTTAATGTAATGATATATATGACTGGAAAACCCGAGAATTTTTTAGTTTTAGCAACAATCAAGCGTGCCAAACTTGATCATAAGCCTTTTTTAATGTAAAAAAATGTCGCTAGAACGTTTTTTTCGTCATGCAAATTGGCTTTTAATGCATGTTGAAGTTTAACCAAATTGTCTATGGCACATCGGTCTTTGTGAAAACCTGCTTGATTGACTGGGATTATGTTATTTTTATGACAGTAATATATCAATCGTTTAAGAATAATTCGCTCCATCAATTTGCAAGTATGTGAAGTCAAGGCAATAGGTCTGTAATTACTTATATCTGTTTTTTGGCTTTCCCTGCTTATGTATAGGAACAACTATAGACTGCTTCCACTTCATGGGCATGACACCATCAATCCAACATTTATTACAAAGTTTGTGCAGCAGAAATAAAAAGTTTTCCTGTAAATGTTTTAGCATTTCATTAGATACTGCGTCCAATCCGACAGATGTTTTCTTGTTGGAAAGTGAAAGTAATGCTTCTCTAACTTCATTCAATAGGATTGGACCATCTGACTCTGTATGGTTGTACTGATGTCACCATTTATTGACTTTATAGTGAGTTTTAAAATGATAATTTTCATCCTGAAATCTGTTCAGTTGTCCATTGGACCTTTGTTGTAGATGGGCTGGACTGGATGTTTGTTAATTTGTGAAAGCAGCACCAAAGTTGTAGTACTTGTGTGTATGATGTTGTAATGTAGCCTTACAATGACCATGACTTGTGTGTATGATGTGTGAAGTGGAAAAGCAGTGACCTAAGTAGCTAGAGCTTTGTTGTCATTTGGATCAGACTGAACTTGTGTTGATGGTCTCCTAGTGCAGAAATGATGTTTGTTTGTGATGTGTGAGAAAAGATTGTGGTGGTGAAGTCATGTTGTGTGGGGGGCGGAAAGAGAATAAATTGTGGTGGGGGCAAAACCCCTGGGGGCCCTTTTAGGATGACAATCCCTGGCGTTTGGGAGGCAACAGAGAGAGAGGAGAGAGGGGTAAGCAGCGTAAATTTTTTGGGGTGTGGTTTTGGTGGGAGTTGGTTAGCAAACCAGTAGTTACGTTTTTTTTTTCATTTTGCTTTGTGTGTGTGTGAGAGAGATGGGGGAGGGGGGAAACTGTGCAGGGTGTTTTAGGATTATTATTATGTTGCCGTGCATTTTGAAGCGCCTCTTTGGTCCTTTGTAAAACCAGTCCACGTTGCTTTGGGTTTTTGTACAGCTTGTTGAAGACACAATGCTCCTGTCTTAGTGATATACATTCATTTTGTTGATTTTAATTTTTGTTTGTTTTGGTCTTTAAAAGTTTTTTACCCTGTTGTTTAAAATATCATTTTGTAGTTTTTCCTTGTTTTTGTTGATTTAGTTTTTATGTGGGTGACAGGGATTTTGGATTTGGGAACTGAAATGGAAAAGAGAGGGGGTGGGGATCCACCCCCAAAAAAAAAATAATGGGAAAAGAAAAGGGGTTGGCGGCCCCACATAGAAAGAAGAGAAAAAAAATGGGGGGGGAAAAAAGGGTTTGGGGAGGCCCCACAAAAGAAAAAAGTATTTTGACCTGAGTATGTTTTATCACCATTATAATTTTGTGTTGAGTTTGTAATAAAGCAGTGTACCCCAACGTAAAATTTCGTGTATCCAAAACTAATCAAGATCAGGACCAAAGTAATAAAGATCAGTTTTTCCCAGAGAAATAAGATCAGTGTACCCAGACAAAATCAAGATCAGTTGGGGAAAACGTAATCAAATCATTATCCAGACGTAATAAAGATCGTGCATCCAAAGATAATCAAGATCTGGCCCAAATGAATAAAGATCAGTGTACCAAGACGAAATAAAGATCAGTGATCCGAGATAACAAGATCAGTGTATCCAGACGTTTTTCAAGTCAGTGATCATTTTTCCCACAGAAAGTCTATTTGTGAACTGTAGTGCCATACATCATTTGCTTCGGTTTAAAGGTGGATAGACAGCGGCTTTACCGCGAGTGGGAAAAAAAGCTGCTGCAATCTCACAGAAGGGAAAAAATGAAACGGGACGTTAAATTTGTTGCTGAAACTCAAGAAAAGGGTAGTTATAGTACGCACACAAAAAAAAAAAAAAAAAGGTGGCGTGCTCTTGTGGCATGCGTTTCCCCCCGGGGAGAGCACCCCAAATTTATGAGGAATTCTCGGACTTAAGGGGATAAAAGAAAGAAAGAAAATCCCATTTCTTTTAAAATTTTTTTTTTTTAATTGTCCTTGGGAAAAAAAATCATGGTTTGTTAGAAGTCTAGATTGTGTCTGGTTAATTATCTTTGATTGCTCAATCGTGTAGATTTGTTGACATCTACGGGATGTTAGGCGTTCTTTGTTGAAGGACTTTTTTCTCCTGCAAGGAGTCTTCACTGCTCTAAAATCTCATCACGCAAGGACACTTATAATAATATAATAAAAAAGGGAACTTATAGTGCATATCTTAAAAAGCAAATAAAGGCATGCATTCCCCTAATTTTACACAGTCTACAACCAATGCAAATATTCAATATTCAAAAGATATTAAAAAACTGGTACGTTCCCGCCCCAAAATCTGGGTCGGGAAGAGAAGAGTTTAACCCGGGTGGTGTCGTTTTTTTTTTTCAGTTCAACCTGGGGTTTTAACCAGGTTTATGAAAGAAACTTCGATCAATATTTGTTCAAAAATGAAATCAAATGAGATCGCTTTACCTTTGGGCAGACGATTGCACATTGACAACACTTGAAAGGGAGTTTAAAGGAGTCAGAGAGGTTGATGTTAATGTGGTGTTTTAGGATAACTGCGAGGAATGGATGAGCATGGAAGAGATGTGGGAGTGGGAGAGCAGAAAAAATTTGGGGGCGGGGAAAAAGTCAGTGTAGAGCTGTTGAAAAAACGGGGGAAAGTTTGGGGTTTTTAACAGTTTCATACCATCGCGATACACAAAACTACAGAAACGTTTTGTAAAAGTCTTTTACACGGAAGAAGCGGGTTGATAAAGGGGGAAGAAAAGCGGAGTTGTCCTTGGTTCGGTGGTACGGTAGTGAGTCGAAGCAAGGGGGGAACGGATTGGGGGGGCCACGGGCGATGACTCTGGGCAGGGGTTCCTCGTTATTTTTTTTTTTTTCGGCTTTTGATCCCTTGGGATGGCTTCTTCCGCTCTGCCCCCTCTGTGATTGCCACCTTGTTGTTGGGGGGCCTTTTGCTCCCACGCCCTCCTCTTCTCTTCCACATTACCAACCCAAAAAGATCTCCCCTTCATTGGGAGGGCCTCCTCTTCTTTTTCCCCTCCTTTCGTCTTTCTTGCTCTTGCCCCCTTTTCTCCTCCACCCCCTGGGGACTGCCCCCAGATCCACTTAGGATGGCCTCCTCTTTCCTCCTTATGTGACTCCAGATCTCTCCCCTTTTCACCCTTCTCGCCTTGCACGCCCCTCAGCGGAGATTCTCTCCGGGTCCATTTACAAAGATCCATGCCCCTCTGCAGCCTCCTCGCAGGGATTTTCTCCCGGGGCATTAACAAAGCATCCCGTCCCTTGAGGCATTGTTCCTTTTCTGCAATTTCTTTTCTTCTTTGGAGGGTCTCAGGGCCCCCATTGCGCTACTTCAAGCTCAAACCTTTTTATTTCCTCAGCGTTTTTTCGGTCCGTTTCTTTGTCAGGGTTTGACATTTTGGGTCCAGTTAATTTACGAAGCCATTGCGAAACAGACGTAGACCCTGCCCCTTTTCCCCAACTCAGTCATTTAAGGGCAAATCATCAGTGCAAGGACTACTTCAGACTGCAAGGACTCTTCAACGCAAGGGCTTCTTTTCCTGTAAGGACTTCTTTATATGCAAGGGGCTACTTCATCAGGGAAGGACTTCTTCATCAGTGCAAGGCTCTTTTATCATGCAAAGGTTCTTCTTGCAAGGACTACGTCATCACTGCAAGGACTTCTTATCAGTGCAAGGCTACTTCTCATGCAAGGAATTCTTTACCTGCAAAGATTCTTTCTGGCAAGGCTTCTTCATCAGGCAGGATACGTATCACTGCAAGGCTTTTTCTCAGCAAGGATATTATCACTGCAAGGATTCTTCATCATGCAAGGACTTTTATCACGGGAAGGACTTTTTCATCTGCAAGGATCTTCACCCACTGAAGGATTTTTCATCCTGCAGGACTTCTTCATCACTGCAAAGGACTTCTTCTTCTTTTGGGTTCTGGGTTGTTGTGGAACAGATTTTGGGAAATTTACAATTGCGTGCAGGTCACCACCGGGGCCCTACAGTTTTGCTCCAGAGGGTTGGGGCTCAGGCCCCACTCCAGCCTTGCGTTGGAGGGTCCTGCGTCTTTGTAGGTGTGGGCCGTATCTGTTCTTCTTTTCCCCCAGGGCACATTGAGATGGTAATTTCAAATTTCGTGGAGGTGTTTATTCAGCCTGTTGGCCCCGTGTAGTCGAAAAAGACCCCCTGTCTTGTCATGAAAACTGGTGATAAGGGGGCGGGGTTTTAGTGGGAACTGAAGAGAGATTTTATTTTTTTCTCCCTTAGGTTTTACAGGATTGTTCTCTTTTCTCCTCTCTTTCCCCCTCTTGTCTGCTTTTCATTTCCTTTTAAAGCCGCAGTGGGAGGGGTCCATGGGGGCTCTATGGTAAGGGTTAAGACTGTGCAGTGCCTTTTTCCAGTTTTTTCAGTTGTCCGGTTATAGGGGCACACAAGAGTTGTCGTCAGGAAGAGACTTGGGTTTTTGTCCCCTCGTGTTGAGACATTTGCTGCATGGATCGGGGTTCTACTTCAGCCTTGTTTTTAGTACAATTTCGGCTGTTGGTACTTCGGCCTGCCATTCCCTTTTGGGTACTGAAAGTGACCCCCCCCCCCTCCACATTGGCATCACACTGCAAAGGGTAACTCACGCAAGGGGTTTTTTCACTGCAAGGCTATTCATCACTGCAAGGATTCTCTCACTGCAAGGTTTTTCATCACTGCAAGGGCTACTTCATATCACGCAAGGGTTCAACACTACAAGGGCTTTTCTTGCCAGGCTTCACAATCAAATTCACCGGTTCCTTTCAAAAATATGGGTCGTCCCCTGTGTTGTTCATTCTTTCAAAGTTGCCCCATTCCTTTAGAACTGTGAGCTTCACCCGGGTGAGGTTTTTGTGGGGGGACCCCCCACACGTTTAGGTGCGCATTCCGGGGATGGTTGTTTAAACTTGGGAAAGCGCACCCCTGTGCATAAAATCCTCTTGCAACAGGTGGAATGGGATTTTAATGTGCGCACGATATGTTGTGCATGTATTCACACACAGAGCCTCAATTTATAGTCTCATCAAAAGGACTTTGACATTCAGTTTGATTTTTTTGTCAAACAGGGAAGAAAGGGCAAGGGTGGAATCAACCGAACCTCGGTTTTTTGTTAGGCAGGTGAATGTCTTAACCATCCCGCCACCTTCCTTTTTTATTTCCAAAAGAAAATGATTTAATTGGGTTTGGGTTTAAGTGCCTGATGACAGCTGTTGAAGAGGGTGAAACTGACGCTGTGTGTTGGAACAAGTTGATGAATTGTTTTTTTTTTTAAATAGCAAAGTTCAGAATAAAATGGTAATTATGAGCAGAAAGCGCTGCATAAATTCATGATGTTAATGTTTACTGTGCTATTTTGTTATTTAATTTCTTTTGTTTTATTCTTTTTTTTTTAAAAGAATGTTGGTTTCTCCCTTTAGATAATATTGATAAAATGTTTTGCATTTTGTATCGACGAAAAAACATCACAAAAACTTTAATGGCTTTGATTTCTCATCCCAGGGTTTTTAGTCTCGGGCTTTCAGCCCTCGCACCCGGACTTAACACCAAACTGCAGCTTTCATCACCCAAATTCACATCACCGGAAACTTCATCTTCAAACGCAGTCTTTATCTTCATAGGACTTTAAAAATCAAATTTAAATTGTTTCCCGCAAGGGATGGTTCGTATCTGCGTCTACATTTTTTTTCTATAGACACTCTAAAGGGTACTGGGTTGATACAGGTGTTACAAAGTTTCTGGGAAACTGCTGTTGGGGATGTGTGACATGTTGTTTTTGAGCCAGAAGGCCCCCGAGCCGGGGGCTTATCCCCGGGTTTTTGTAGGTTAAGCGAAATGATGGTTTTTCACCCCCCCGTGAAGGACGCAGTCTGTCGCAAAACTTCCCAGCAGAGCTGTACCACTTGTACACTGGTGGAGGAGGAAAATAGGGGTTTTAAAAGGGCTTCCCAAGGACCAACCCCCAGCCCAGCGGGGATCGAACCCGGGGACCTGGATCACGAGTGACCCCCTAAACACTCGCCCCGGGGCCTCCTTTGCCGGATAACTTCTCAAAATTTTTCATTGTCCAGGGCTTTGTCTTTTCCCGGAACTTCATCACAAGACTTCTTCATTGTCACAAGGACTTTGTCTTTTCCGGGTAACTTCTATCAAGATTTTTCACTTCCCAAAGGGCCCCTTT
>CM054145.1:2252241-2306023 GCA_028751875.1 Rapana venosa
CATTGGGGAAAGAAGAAGAGGAGCCCAAGGAAAAACTGGGGGATAAAAACAGTGAAGGGAAAGGGCCCGAATCAAAAAAAACCCGGAAAAAGGGCAAAAAACAGAGAGAGGAATGGAGGGAACTGGTTGTTGGTCTTTGGGGTGCCCCCACGGTCGTAGCTAGGGACAGATAGATGATGTAGTGTTAAGGGGGGGAGGGGGGCTGGGAGTTGGGGAGGGGGGGGGGGGGGGGGGGTGTAAATGTAGAGTTAAAATTGTAAAAAAAGCTGTAGCGTAGTGGGCGAAGAGGTGATGTTTATTTAGTGTGGACTGTGCTGTGTTTGAGATTTCTTTTTTTAATCCAAAAATTTAATTCATTAGTAAATGGCTTGCTCATTACTTACCGATTTTTTTTTTTTTGGATAATAATGTTTTCCTGTTTTCTTTGATTCCCAGACTCTTCGCCAGAATTTCTTGATGGCAAGGACTTTTTTCCCGTAAGGACTTTCCCTTTTTGCCAGGAAAATCAAAAAGACTTTTTTTGTCAAAAGGTTTTGTCTTTCCCGGGATAACTTCATCACAAGATTTTTAATTGTCAAAGGATTTCTTGTCACTGAAAAACTTCATCGTTTTTTTCCTCAGCAGATTTCAAGGTTCACAAAGGGGTGGTGTTTTGTTGTTTTTTTTTTCAATTTTCCACCCATTTTTTCCTTGCACCTAAAGATAGCGCACCCTTCCGCTTTGGGGAATGGGTTTTGGGTTGGAACGACCGAGGAAGTGGTGATGTGACTGCAGGTAAAATTTCCTGAAACGGCGTTTGTGGTGCCTTTTGCCCGCCTCAGTCAAAGCACCACTACTGTCCTGCCCTGATTTTATGTAGATAATTTTTATATGACGTAAAAATTTCTTTTTTTTCCTTAAAAAAGGGTGTTTCCGCTTTTAAAAAGTCCTGATGATTGATGCGTATGCCCCATTTTCCCCGTGAAATTGTTTCATATTTTTAAACAATATTTGTTTTCTTTTTTTTGTTTATTGACATGTTTTTTCTGTTTTTTAGGTAATAACTTTATTTTTACATCCTAGGTCTTACACCGGGCTTCAAATTGACCATGGTGAGACGCATCTTTCTGCATTGTGGCCAAACTTTTATCCACCAAAACTTCTCATCAAAGACTTCATCATCACCGGAGGTCCATCACCAAGACTTCATCATGCCAAATTTATCATCACGGAAAAATTTTACATCGTTCATCAAAAAAGGCTTCAAGCAAAGATTCCTCAAGATAAGATTCTTTGTCGCCAAAATTTTTAAAGCAAAAACGTTTTGGGATTACGGACGTCATTTGGTTTATTCATACCTTACGGCCATTCTACACAGTTTTAGTAAAAAAGATCAATCATCACCTGCAAAAAAGGGAAAATGGAGTCCCCCCAAAGGTTTTGGGTTTGGGCCCTGTTTTTTTCATCCTTTCCTGCTCCTCTTCAATATTTAATCCATCATCAATCAAATCATTTTTAGCCGATGACTCTCGATTGTTGCAGTGGGTACCCTGAAAAACTGCCTTCTTCTTACAAAAATTTGGCTATGCTGTTTCGTAATCAAGATAAAAAAGAAACCATGTTGTAGGGACCAAACAAAAACTCTCTCCATCACAACGCTTCAAAAGAAATTGGAATACTCTTCCCCTTCCATAAGTGAAATATTTGGGTCGTTATCGACAGCACCTCTCAATGCAAAAAATTCATACCCCGACCTGAGGTATGCTATATCAATTAGAGCAAATAAGTGCAAATTTAAAATACTGTCCATGTGCAACATCCAAAACTGTCGAACTCTCATTTTTTAATTGGACTATTGCAATTTTTTCTGGCTGGTCTGCCCCGCTCATCAAACCACTCCCTTCAAAGTATTTAAAATTGTATCTTGACTAGTCCTCGGAAGAAAAAAACAGAGCACCTTAAATCCCCTTTGATTCCTTCCCCTGGGTGCCTGTCCACAGAGATAAGCTATAAAATCAGTACCCCCTTTTTCAAGTGTTTGCAAAAAACGCTCCCCTCCTCTGGATGTGTGCACCCAACTCCTTCTCGTTCCTCCCTCTGCTGCAAACCCTTTTTTTATGAATACGAGGTTCAACCATCACGTTGGCCGTCGCTCTTTTCTGTTTCTGGTGCGGTGTTTGGGATGAGCACTCCTCTTTTCGCCGAAAGCCACTTATGCACTTTTAAATCCAGCCTCAAGATTATTTATTAAAAAGTTAAATTTTTCCCCCCTGTTTATCTCAAATTTGCCCCCGTTTAAGGGGCCGAAATCCCCCACTCTCCCAAAGTGTATAACCTGCATGTGTGTGTGTGTGTGTGTCCAACGCGCGATGTGTGCCACGCGGGGTGTGTGTGTACTTTTGAATTTGTGAACTTGTTAATTGGTATGGTTGTATGTGTTTATTGGTTTTGGGTTGTATGTAATGGGGTTTTTGTTGCAAGTGCTTTGATTATTTTTCAAGATTAGGAAAAAAAATTTCCATTCTTATTATTACGATTTTTCACGCAAAGATTTTTCTTTGTTAAGAGTTAAAAACCCCTAACTTCTCATTTTTGGGTTAATCTTCCCCAAGATATCTCTCTGACATGACTTTGATTATCACTGAAAAATCTTATTGTGCAATGTAATGGAATTCTTTTTTTCCAGAAAAATGTTTTTAATTTTGTTCTTTTTACATGTAGCCTTGTGCCTGCGATTTTGTAAATGTTGTCATCGCTCCCTTAAGCCCGGGCCCATTTGCAAAAGGCAGAACGGTTTAAAACATGTGCACAAAATGTTTTTTATGGGGTGACACGTGGGACCCCGGGTTTTGTCTCCTCTGTGGATGTGTGATTTTGGGGTTTGGTTTTTTTTTTTTATTGGGGGGGGGGGGGGGGGGTAAGTAAGGTTTAAAGCAAAGGGGGCGGGGACTTTAGAAAAAAGGATGTTCAGATGAAAAAAAGTCACAGTGGCATTATGATGTACATGCTTCTTCACAACAGAGTGCGCCTTGTTCTTATGACAGTGTTCAGTCTGGATGGATTTGGGGTTGTGTGTGTGTTGTTTTCTTTTCATTAAAAAATTCGAGTTGTTGGTGCCATGACTTTGTTGTGTGTTTTTCTTATTGCCTTTTGCGTTTTGATGGGTGTGTGTAGGTGACATGAATTTTGGATGTCAGGAAAAATGATAATTGAAGTGGGCAAAAAGAGGAGGATGAGAGGACCCACAGAAAAAAGAAAAAAAAATGGGAAAAGAAAAGGTGGTTGGAAGGGCCCCATCAAAATGATAAAAAAGAGAAAAAGAAAGGAAAAAAACAAAATGGGGAAAAAAGAAAAGGTGGTTTGGAGGCCCAACAAAATAAAAAAAAGAAAAAAAAAAAATGGGGAAAAGAAAAGGTGGTTGGAGGCCCCCCCAAAAAAAAAAAAAAATCAACAATGAAAATGTGTCTGACTCTGTATATGGCTGTTCTGATGTCACATTTATAGACATTATAGTGAGTTTCAAATGATAAATTTTATTCCTGAAATATGTTGTGTTGTCATCCATTGAATACCTTTGTTGTAAGATGGGCTGACTGGATGTTTGTGAATTTATCGTGATGGAAAGCAGCCCAAAGTTGTAGTACTTGTGTGATATGATGTTGTATGTGCCTTACAATGACCATGACTTGTGTGTTATGATGTGTGAAGTGGATAAAGCAGTGACCTAAGGGGTGTAGCTAGTGCTTTGGTAGTCATGTTGTCACTGTCCTGTTGTCTCACAATGCCTTCCACAATTCGGATCCTGTTACCACTAAAATAGTATATCATCTATTCTGTCGGGAAATTTACCATAAGCTCTAAACTGCTATTGTCACACCTCTACTGAAAAATGCCAACCTTTGATCAACATTCTGAAGAATTATGACCTGTCGGGAAATTTGGGTGGATATCCACACTTGTGGTGAAAGTACCTTGATGGACACTGCTCTTGGAGGTTATATGACATCAAGCTGTGTATATTTAAACAAAGTGGAGTTGTGTTCTGTAGAATGAAACGTACTGAATAAAGTGCAGAAATGTGTGGGAAGAAAGTAAGACTGCATGAAGTTCAGGGATTGGCATATAATGTTATACTGTGCTATGTTGTGTTGATGTTTCTTCTTGATGTCATTTCTATTAATTCTTTTTATTGGCCCTGCTTATATGCTGTCTCCAGTTTTCTCTTTTAGAATGATGTTTTCTTGTTGGTTTTTTTGGACAGAATTCATCATGGCAGGAATTTGATTCATCTCTGGGATTGCAGCATCAATTCATGGCTGCAATGTTGTACCCTCGGAACATCTTCATAACATAGGACTTGACATTCAAACACCAGAGACTTGATCATCAACACAGGACTTGATCACAACACCAGGACATCAGAAGTCAAACTTGTATGTGTTCCCTGAAAGGGTATGGTCCTGGTCACCCATTCTATTCACTTTTTTATACAAACAGTGAAGACTGTACTGGATCTGATAGCGCTGTGTGATAAAGTTCTCTGATGATACTGCTCTTGGAGACTTTTGAGATTTACAGTCTGTATGTTCAAGAGTAACCATGTAACCCAGTACACCTGCCACATGTGGGGAGTAAAAAAAACCAACCAAAAATCCGACTGGAGAGGATGGGCTCCGCAGGTTTGATTTGCCCAAGATACACCAATGTAAAGACAGCCAGAATCTCATACGGATCGGTCGTCGCGGGTTACCAAGGAGGCTTCTCGTTGCTCATCATGGACAGGATGTCGAAAGTATGCTACTGATGTAAAACGCAGCAAATTCGCGTGCAGAAACAACACCATCATTGCACATGGAATGTACGGACACTAAGAGCTGCAGGGCAAAGTGGAAGAACTGACACATGAGATGTCCAGATATCTATGCCAATCCTTGGGCTCTGCGAAGTCAGGTGGGAAAAACATGGGAGAGAGAAACAACGACCCAGGAAGACCACAAATTATACTACAGTGGAAAACGGATAAACATGAAACGGCGTGGGTTTTCGTTCACAAAGGACACCGTGAACACCGTCATGAGCTGTCAGCCTGTGTCAGCAGACTTATTACCATCCGCCTGAGAGCAACCTCTTTAACATAACTATAGTACAGGCATACGCCCCTACATCAGACTGCACAGATGAAAGCGTAGAAGAATTTTATGACCAGCTACAAAGAGGTTCTTGAAATCAAAACCAAGAAAGACATCTCGTTGTGCAAGGCGTCTGGGGAACGCCAGGTAGGAGAAGATGCATGAAAGACTGGGAGGCGTTTGTGGGCCACATTGTAATTAACCTTCAATGAAAGAGGCTTGGAGACTCCTGGAGTTTGCCAGTAACAACCACTCCAGCTAGTGAATACACTTGGCCCACACAAGAATCAGATAATTGGACATGGCATAGCCCAAATGGGAACACCACCAACCAAATAGGATTACATCAATGGTGAAAACGACGGTTTCAGTTGCGTTAACATGGCACAGACACAAAGTTTTCCAGGGAGCAGACATAGGAGTGATCATTGATCTTGTGATGATGACTTTCCGATACGTCTAAAGAAAATCCACAAGCGGAACAACATCGGATCAAATTTGACCTCGAGATGCTGAAGGACCAGAGATATAGAATTTTTCAAGGCAAGGATAGGTGGAAAGTTTGCCAGACTCACTGTGAATAGACTCAGACATAGATACACTGACGATAGTTTCAATACAGCGGTGACCTGAAACAGCAAGCGAGCTTCTTGGCAAAACAGCGACAGTCGAAAAACCATGGGTCACACCTAACATCCTACACTATGCGCAAGCATAGAGAGTTGAAGAAAAAAGAAAAATGAAAACAAAAGAACGAGCTGAAACAATATAGGGCAGGTCAACAAAAGAATCAGGAAGTCCATGAGGAGGCAAAAGAGAAAAGGATCGGTGACAGTGCAAACATTGAGAGAACATCAAGGAAAAACAATAGGCAGAAAGCATATCAGCTGGTGAAAAGACCTGACTGCACGTAAACAGAGAAAAAGGTTTAACAATCCAAGACAAAAATGGGAGTGTCTCACTGACGACCAGGATATTCTGAAAACTGATGGACAGAATACTGCTCGACCTGTATATCTATAGAAAGAGGTGATCCAGAAGTCGTAATTGTACCCGAAAGCAAAGGACACAGACAGTCACCCTTTCCTCGAGGAAAGAAGTGGAAAAATACTGCAGTCGGATCGCTGGAAAAAGGGGAAGTCAAGCAGGGGATAACTACATTCCAGCTGTGTTGGTCCAAGCTGGAGGGGAAAGCCATGATCAGCGCCCTACTATGAATCTGCAACAAGATTGGCAGACAGAAAATGGCCAACCCTGAGACGCAGTCACTCATCACACCCTCCCCCCCAAGAAAGGAATTCTACAAACAATGCCATAATTACTGCACAAATCGCCTCATATGTATCCCAGCAAGGTCCATGCTGCAGATAATATTGAATAGGACTGAAGCCACAGCAGAGACCATCATTGCTGAGGAACAAGCAGGTTTCAGAGCAGGGCGCAGCAAACAGAACAGCTATTCAACCTCAGAATATATGTGAGCTCAGTTCCTTCAAACATCAACAAAGACCTTTACACGTATTTATCGTTATTAAAGAAGGCATTTGACAGGGTGTGGCATGCAGCTTTGTGGGCAACATGAATTTGTACAGCATCAATGCAAACCTGATCAGAATCTTCAAACAGCGCTACAGCGAGGCCACCAGTGCAGTGTATACAACAACATATGGAGATTGGTTCGAACAAACAGTTGGAGTAAGGCAGGCTGTCTACTCTCACCACTCTTGTCAACATCTTCCCTTGAGAGAATCATGGCTGATGCTGCACTGGAACATCATGGAAGGATCAGTCAGCATTGGTGCAGAACGATCACAAACTCCGCTTCGCAGATGACATTGATGGAATAGCAGAGATAGAAAAAGAGCTTGCCAGCCTAAAGAACACTTGGATAAGGCCTCCAAAAATACGGCATGGAAATCATTGCAGAGAAGACCAAATGATGATAATACACAACGGATTAGCCACTGATATCCCAGGGTTAATGACTCCAGAAGCTGGAAACAGTTCAAAGCTCTTCAGTACCTGGGAGCCATTGTATCCGACCAGGGATACAAGCCAGAAGTAGTATGCAGGACTGCACAGACAATAACAGCTTTGTCAAAACTAAACACCATCTGGAGAGATAAGAATATCTCATTTATCTCCATGATCAGGACTAATGCGCTCCCTTGTCATATCATATTTCTGTATGCTGTGAATCAGGACCCTGGACTTGCAGATTGGAGGAGAGTAAGGCAGTGGAGATGAGATGCTTTTCGAGGACTCCTTGGCATCTCTACAAATGACCAACAAAGCAACGAACGAAAAGCGTGCATAAACAGAATCCAGCAAACATTTGGACCTATGAGAACCTTCTAACGATCGTGAAAAGCATAAACTTATGTGGTATGGGCATGTCACAAGAATCCCAAGGAATTACAAAAGACAGTTTTGCAAGGCACATGTCCAAGGAGGAAGAATAAAGAGGCAGACCAAGGAAGAGTGGGAGGATAACATCAGTGAATGGACAGGCCTTAGAAACTCAACAAAACCCTGAGAAAGGCAGCAGAACAGAGAGAGAATGGAGGGAACTGGTTGTGGAGTTTTGAGGGTTGATGCCCCCACGGTCGTCAGACTACGGGACAGATAGATAGATTGATAAGGGATGTTCAAGAGGGGGGAGGGTGGCTGGGAGTTGGGGAGGGGTGGGGGGGGGGGGGGGAGGTGTAAATGTAGAGATTAAAATTGTGAAAAAGCATGTAGCAAGGTAGTGGGCAGAATGAAGGTGATGATACATTAGTGTAGGACTGTGCTGTGATCTGTGATGATTTCTTTTTTTACATCCAAAAATATTAATTCATTAGTAAATGGCTTGCTCATTACTTACACAGATTTGTCTTTTTTGAGATAATAATGTATTCCTGTTTCTATGATTGCCAGACTCTTCGCCAGAATTTCTTGATGGCAAGGACTTCTTCATGGCCGTAAGGACTTTGCCTTTGCCAGGATAACTTCATCACAAGACTTCTTCATTGTCACAAGGACTTTGTCTTTGCCAGGATAACTTCATCACAAGACTTCTTCATTGTCACAAGGATTTCTTCGTCACTGAAAAAACTTCATCGTCTGTTCCTCAGCTAGAGTTTCAAGGTTCACAAATGGTGAGTTTTTTGTGTGTTGTTTTTTTTCACACTTATCCAGCCATTTTTTCCCTGCACCATGAAGATAGCAGCAGCACTCCAGCTTTGGGGATAGAGTTTGGATTGGAACTGACCAGAGGAAATTTGAGGAAAAGTCAAGTATTATAAAACGTCAACAAAAAGAAAAAGAAGTAGTGCTGATGTGAACTGCGGGTGAAAATCCTCTGAAACAGGCGTCTCTGTGGTTGCCTTGATCCCAGACCTCAGAACAACAAGGCACAAAACATACTGTCCTGCCCCCTGATATTATGTAGATACATTTTTATATGATCGTAAACATTTCTTTTTTTTCTCTTAAAAAAAGTGGATGTTTCCTGCATAAAAGTCCTGATGCATTGATGCTGTATTGCACCATTTTCTGTGCCAATTGTTTCATATTTTAAAACAATATTTGTTTTCTCTGTTTTTGTTTATTGCACATGTTTTTTCTGTTTTTGAGGTAATAACATATTATTTTTATCATCTCAGGTCTTACACCAGGACGTCTATCAAAACTTGTCCATGGGTGAAGAGTCATCTTCTGCATTGTGGCAAGACTTTCTTCATCAAAAGGACCTTCACTCATCACCAAGACTTCAATCATCACCGAGACGCGTCGTCACCAAGACTTCATATCGCCAAGTCTTCACTAATCACGGAAACTTCTTCTACATCAAGACTTCATTCAACACAGGCTTCAAGGCAAAGGACTTCCTCAGATCAAGACTTCATCGTCGCCAAGACTTTTTTCAATGCAAACACGTTTGGCATTACAGGCACAGCCCTCATGTGGTTTACTTCATACCTTACAGGCCGATTCTACACAGTTACAGTAAACAAGACTCAATCATCACCTGCAAAACTGGAATGTGGAGTCCCACAAGGATTGGTTCTGGGCCCTGTTCTTTTCACTCTCTACACTGCTCCTCTTTCACATATAATAATCCATCATCAAATCAACAATCATTTCTATGCCGATGACTCTCAGATTGTTAGCAGTGATACACCTGAAAATCTGCCTTCTCTCTTGACAAATATGGACTACTGCTAGTTACAGCTAATCACAGATAAAACCGAAGCCATGCTTGTAGGGACCAAACACAAACTCTCTCCCATCACAACAGCTTCAATAGAAATTGGCAATACATCAATTCCTCTATCCACTACTGTGAAATATCTTGGAGTCGTTATCGACAGCACACTCTCAATGCAAAAATTCATCACCCAGACCTGCAGTATGCTAATATAATTTAGAGCATATAAGTGCAATTCAAATGTACCTGTCCACTGCTGACATCCAAATAGTCGCATCTCTCATTTTTTCACATCTGGACTATTGCAATTTCTCTTCTGGCTGGTCTGCCAGCATCATCAATCACTCCCTTTCAACGTATTCAACACTCTGTATCTTGACGAGTCCTCGGAATGAAAAAATCAGAGCACTTAACTACTCTCTTGGATTCTCTCCACTGGACTGCCTGTGCCACAGAGTGTAACGCTATAATAATCAGTACCTCTGCTCAAAGTGTTTGCACCAAAAAGCTCCACTCCTACCTCTGTGACTGTGTGCAACTATACATCCTTCTCGTTTCCTCCACTCTGCTGCAGATACCCTTTGCTTATGAATACCGAGGTTCAACCAATCCACAGTTGGCCGTCGCTCTTTCTCTGTTTCTGGTGCGGTGATCTGGAATGACGTCACTCTCTCTTTTCGCCGAAAGCCTACTTATGACACTTTTAAATCCAGCCTCAAGATATATTTATTCCAAAGTTAAGATTTTTCCCTCCTGTTTCATCTCAAATTTGTCCCTGCTTTCAACGGCCGAAATCCCCACCACTCTGCCAAAGTGTATAACCTGCATGTGTGTGTGTGTGTGTGTGCACACGCGCGAGTGTGTGCACACGCGCGAGTGTGTGTGTACATTTGAATTTGTGAACTCTGTTAATTGGTATTGGTTGTATGTGTTTATTGGTATTGGTTGTATGTATATGGGTGTGTTGTATGCAAGTGCTTTGATTTATTTTTGCAAGATATAGCGCTATATAAATTCCATTCATTATTATTACGACTTTTTCACGCAAAGATTTCATCATAGTTAAGAGTTAAACAACACCTAAACTTCATCATAGTTGGGACTTAATCTTCTCCAAGATATCTCTCTGCACATGACTTTGATCATCACTAGAATAATCTTCATTGTGCAATGTAATGGAATTCTTTTATTTCCAGAATAATGTTTGAATTGTGTTTCTTTATACATGTTTTAGGTCCTTTACATGTGTGCCTGCGATTTTGTAAATGTTGTCTCGCTCCTTAAGCACACAGTGGCCTACTCGTGCAAAAGGCAGAATGTTTAACATGTGCACAAGAGTTGTGTATGGGGTGACACGTGGACTCGTTTAGTCTCCTCTGATGGATGTGTGATTTGGTGTTGGTTTTTTTTTTTTTATTGGGGGGAGGGGGGGGGGGGGGTAGGTATGAATAAGGTTTTAATGCTAAGGAGGACAGAGGGGACTTTAGAAAAAAAGGATGTTCTGATGAAACCAGCTCCACGTTGGCATTACTGATGTTACATGCTTCTTCACACTGAGTGCTCCTGTCTTACTGGACAGTGCTTTAGTCTGGCATTGGATTTGGGTTTGTGTGTGTGTTGTTTTCTTTCATTAAAAAAAAATCGAGTAGTTGTTTGGTGCATGACTTTGATGTGTGTTTTCTTATTGTTTTTGTACTTTTTGATGAGTGGTGTGTAGGTGACATGAATTTTGGATGTCAGAAACTGAAACCAGAAGTGGGAGAAAAGTGGAGGGATGGAGGAGCCACAAACAATAAAAAGAGAAAAAGAAGGGAAAAAAGAAGAAAAAAAAAAACGGGAAAAGAAAAGGTGGTTGGAGGCTCCCCTCAAAAAAAACAAAACAAATCAACAACAAAATAGTGTCTGACTCTGTATGTTTTGTATGATGTCACTATTTATTGACTTTATAGTGAGTTTTAAAGTGATAATTTTCATTCCTGAAATCTGTTTGGTGTGTCCATTGAACCTTTGTTGTAGATGGGCTGGAAATGGATGTTTGTAATTTGTGAAGCAGCACCAAAGTTGTAGTATCTTGTGTGTATGATGTTGTAATGTAGGCTTACACATGGAACATGATTGTGTGTATATGTGTGAAGTGGATAAAGCAGTGACCTAAGTAGCTAGAGCTTTGTTGTCATTTGGATCAGACTGAACTTGTGTTGATGGTCTCCTAGTGCAGAAATGATGTTTGTTGTGATGTGTGGAGAAAAGATTGTGGTGGTGAAGTCAGTGTTGATGTGGGCAGGCAGGAAGAGAATGAATTGTGGTGTGGGCAAATCCATGCTGTGGCCTTAGGACTGACAATAACGACATGGCAGACTGGAGTGCAACACAGATTTGGATTCGGATTCGGATGTTTATTCATTAGGCCATAGCCCATAATGAAGAGGAAAGTGAACAAAAAACCAAATCATCAGAAACATTAAAAACAAACATACAATCAACAATATGAGAATCATAATAATGAACTATGATGTTGCAATTTCTCTCAGCTTGAAGGCTTTGTGAAGGAAGTGAGACAAGTTCCAAATATCGTTATGTCTTGCAGAGGACATCAGCAAAGTTAATTTGAACGTGCAAGGTGTAGAAAATTATTTAGGTGAAATAAACTTATCTCTGAGCTCTTAAGAAATGGAACAGCACAGATAACGGAAATGTTTAATCTCATCTTTTACCACTTTTACTGAGGAGACATATCAAATCAATGTCATTACAATCTCTATATCGAAAGTGATGAGTGGCTAAACTTGAAATACCCAACCTAAACCTTGTGGTTACTATTTTCAAATGCCTGTCCATATCTGAAATCAAATACAACTTCATCTCATGTGAGCTACAAAATAATCTATAAAAATCAAACCTCGTGCTATTTTGAACATGTTCACTCCACTTCTGCCATCTGCAGTCAACTAAACGTTGACGAAAAATTCTTAGAAGAATGTCTGATTGATTGTTTACTGAAGTATGATGCTTATGTCATCCTGAGTGGAGATTTGAATTGTAGAACGGCTAATATTGGTCAAAATCACATGGGAAATTCTGTTCTTGACATGCAATGTGAAAGTCAGGCACTCAGTGCTGTTCGCTGTTCGCAAGATTTTAAGTTAAATAATTATGGAAAACTGTTATTGAATATGTGTACAACTTTAAGTCTAAGTATTTTAAATGGTGTATGTAACGGCGACCGTGAGGGTTGCTCATGCATAGTATAGAATTCTGGAAAGTAGTGTGAATGATTTTTTTTTTATTTTCTGTCAGAATTATTTTCCGCTGTGTGTGACACGGTGTGATGTGGCTCATTATCTGAAAACAAATAGTCTCCGATCACATGCCTCTTTCGCTTAATGTGAACTTTCCAAACAATAATTCTGTAATACTCGTGGGGAATCAGTCGTAACACAATCATTTCAGAAAATGGTATGGATTAATGAGCAAGTACTGTCTTTAAAGATACTCTATGTGTTCATATATAGTTCACGTAAAACATTTATACACAATCGATTTGATTGATTTGGCATTAATGCGCTTTAAATATGTTTATTGAATCTTTAAAGAGGTGTGCGAGTGTATGACGAAATGTGTGTCTGTATATAACCATAAAAGATCAGGTGGTTGGTTTGACAATGAATGTGTTAACAGCAGAAGACATGTGAGAAGGTTATTGAAAAAATATTGACGTACTTTGGACGTACAAAGGCAACACAGAGAGACATAGAGAGAGAGGTGGAAGCAGTGTGAAATTTGGGGTGTGGTTTTGTGTGTGGAATTGACAGTTAGTAACCATTATTTACTGTATAATTTTCAGTTTGCGCATACATATATATTTATAGATATATATCTATGTGGGGGTGGGGGACATGCACTGATGTTTCCACGGATTATCTTGAACATGTAGCCAACATATTTGAAGCCACGCTCTTTGGTCTGTTGTAAAACCAGCTCCACAGTTGTATTGCTGATGTACATGCTTCTTCAGGACACAATGCTCCTGTCTTAATGATAGGACTTGAGTTTGTTTCAGTTGATTTATTGATGTATTTTTTAAATCCTGTTGTTTGGTACATCACATTCTTGTTGATTCATTGTTATGTGTGGTGACATGAAGTTTGGCCACCTAAACCTTCATTGTAGTTTGGACGTCAGAAACTGAAACTAGAAGGAAAAGTGGGGAGAAAAGAGGAGGATGGAGGACCTAAAAAAAGTAATAATGGGGATAAGAAAAGGTGGTTGGGGCCAGGCCCCCAGACATTAAATAAGATGAGAGAAAAAAGTAAAGGTGGGGGTGGTGGGGAGTGAAAAAGAAAAATCTTGGTAATATGTGATGAGAGTATTGTTTTTCCACCATTAGCATTTGTATTGAGTGGTAATTCATTCTTGTATGTAAGATCAATTTATTTGTCCATTGAAAAATAATCATGGTCTTAAGGTGGCAGTATAGTTTGTGTTTGTGGCTGCTAATCTGTGTATTGATGTACTTACTGATAGATTTGACATGTGCTGGAAAATTGAGGTCTTCATGGCTGTAAGGACTTCTTCTGGAACAACCTTCCTCTCGCTCTTTGACAAAGGCCTACATATGACACATTTAAATCCAGCCTCAAGACATATTTGTTTCAAACCTAAGTTTTTTCCCTCTTTTCATCTCAAAACTGCCCCTGCCTTCAACAGCCAAAATCCCATTACCCTGTCAAAGCCTACAACCTCGTGTGTGTGTGTTGCGTATGTGCGTGTGTTGTTATATTATAGGTCGCGTACATTTTGAATTTTGTCTAAGCTTTGGATAGTTATTGGCTGCATGACTCTGTTAGATATGTTGATTGCAAGCGCTTGATTAGTTCTTTGCGAGATTTAGAGATATACAAATTCATTTTTATATTATTATTTTTCATCGTTGTTAAGACATCTTTTGGCTTACAAGGACTTTTTTCATGGCAGCAAGGACTTTTTCATCAGCACTACGGTGATCTTCATTCATTTTAAGGACATCTTCATCACTTTAAGCAGTTATTCAACACTTCAAGACTTTCTTCATTCACTTTAAGCAGTTCTTCACACTTCAGGACTTCTTCATCACATAAGGACTTTTCATCACCATAAGGGGACTTTCATCACCATAAGCTTCTTCATCACATAAGGACTTTCTTTATCACCATAAGAATTCTTCATCACCATAAGGATTCGTTCATCACCATAAGGACTTCTTTATCACCATAGGACTTCTTCATCACCTAAGGACTTCTTTCTATCACCATAAGGTTTTTCTTCATCATTACAAGGACTTGTTCATCAGGACTTCTTCATCACCACAAAGATGACTTCATTACTGCAAGGACTTCTTACTTGCATGGACGTCTTCATTATAAGGACTTTACAAATTTTTACTAGAATAAAAACACTGCAAGGACTACTTCATCACTGCAAGCACTACTTCAACACTGCAAGGACTTCTTCATCACTGCAAGGACTTCTTCATGACTGCAAGCACTACTTCATCACTGCAAGGACTACTTCATCACTGCAAGCACTACTTCATCACTGCAAGGACTACTTCATCACTGCAAGGACTACTTCATCACTGCAAGCACTACTTCAACACTGCAAGGACTTCTTCATGACTGCAAGCACTACTTCAACACTGCAAGGACTTCTTCATGACTGAAAGGACTTCTTTATCACTGCAAGGACTTCTTCATGACTGCAAGGACACCTTCATTGCCAGGACTTCAGAAATCCTCTTTGACTGCTTCCCTTCAAGGTATGGTTGTGTCACCTGTCCTCTTCCTTCTGTATACAATTTGAATTGTACTGGATTGGGTGGATACCACACTGTGGAGAAAGTACCTTGATGACACTGCTCTTGGAGGTTAATGACATCACTGCTGTGTATATTCTAAACAAGTGAAGTAGTGTTCTGTAGAATGAAAGGTAGTGAATAAAAGTGTAGAAATGTGTAGCAAGAAAGTAAGACTGCATGAAGTCAGGATGCATTAATGTTGTACTGTACTATGGTCTGTGATGATTTGTTTCTTCTTGATGTCATTCTATTCATTTCTTTTTAATGGCCCTGCTAATATGCTGCTCCAGTTTTCTCTTTTGAGATAATGATGTTTTCTTGTTTGTTTTTTTTGGACAGAATGTCATCATGGCATGAACTTTGATCATCTCTGGGATTGCAGTCATCATCATTGGCTGAGTGTTGTCACCCTCAGGACATCATCATCACCACCAGGACTTCATCATCAACATCAGGACTTCATCATCAACATCAGGACTTCAGAAGTCAACTTGTACGTGTTCCCTGCAAGGTATGGTTCTGTCACCCATTGAATTCATTTTTTATACAAACAGTGAAGACTGTACTGGATCTGATAGCGCTGTGTGATAAAGTTCTCTGATGATACTGCTCTTGGAGACTTTTCAGATTTACAGTCTGTATGTTCAAGAGGGGGGAGGGGTGGCTGGTGGAGAAGTAAAGTAGAGATGAGGGTAGTTAGTTGATGAGAAAAGAAGTAGTGGGAGAGGATTTAATGAGAGAGCAATTGAGAGAGTAGGAGACAGAAAGACTGAGTGAAGAGAGAAATGAGAGAAGAAGAGAGTAGAGAGATAAGAGTAAGAGATGGAAGTAAGAGGACGAGAAGAGGGAGGAGAGAAAGAAAGAGGAGAAGAGGAGAGGAGTTTAGTTGAGATGAGAGAAGTAGAGAAGTAAAGTAGTAGTGGAGATTCGAATGAAATAGAGGTGAGAGTAGAACTGAAGGAAAGAAGTTGGGGAGGGAGGGGGGGGGGGGATGTGTAAATGGAGAGTTAAATTGTGAAAAAGCATGTAGAAAAAAACAAGGTAGTGGGCAGCAGAATGAAAGTGTTGATAACATTTGTGTGGTACTGTGCTGTGATCGTGATGATTCCTTTCATTAATCCAAAAATATGAATTCATTTAGTAAATGGCTTGCTCATTACTTACACAGAATTTGTCTTTTTGAGATAATAATGTATTCCTGTTTCTATGATTGCCAGACTCTTCGCCAGAATTTCTTGATGGCAGGGACTTCTTCATGGCCGTAAGGACTTTGTCTTTGCCAGGATAATTTCATCACAAGACTTCTTGATTGTCACAAGGACATTGTCTTTGCCAGGATAACTTCATCACAAGACTTCTTGATTGTCACAAGGACTTTGTCTTTGCCAGGATAACTTCATCACAAGACTTCTTCATTGTCACAAGGATTTCTACGTCACTGAAAAAACTTCATCGTCTGTTCCTCAGCTAGAGTTTCAAGGTTCACAAATGGTGAGTTTTGTGTGTGTTGTTTTTTTTCACACTTATCCCGCCATTTTTTCCCCGCACCATGAAGCTAGCAGCAGCACTCCAGCTTTGGGGATAGAGTTTGGATTGGAACTGACCAGAGGAGTTAGTGCTGATGTGAACTGCAGGGTGAAATCCTCTGAAACAGGCGTCTCTGTGGTGCCTTGATCCCAGACCATCAGATCACTAGCACAACACTCTACTGTACTGCCCCTTGATATTATGTGGATACACTTTTATATGATTGTAAATATTTCTTTTTTTTCTCTTAAAAAAAGTGGATGTTTCCTGCATAAAAGTCGTGATGCATTGATGCTGTATTGCACCATTTTCTGTGCCAATTGTTTCATATTTTAAAACAATATTTTTTTTCTCTGTTTATCTTTGTTGCACATATTTTTTTTCTGTTTTGAGATAATAACGTATTATTTTAATCATCCTCAGGTCTTACCGCCAGGACTTCAAAACTTGACCATGGCCAAGACGTCATCTTTCTGCATTGTGCCCAATACTTTCATCGAGACTTCATCATCACCGAGACTTCATCATCACCAAGACTTCATCATCACCGAGACTTCATCATCACCAAGACTTCATCATCACTGAAACTTCATCTACATCAAGACTTCATCAACATCAAGACTTCATCATCACCAAGACTTCATCATCACTGAAACTTCATCTACATCAAGACTTCATCAACACAGTCTTCAAGGCAAAGACTTCTTCAAGATCAAGACTTCTTCGTCGCCAAGACTTTTTCAATGCAAACATGTTTGGTATTACAGGCACAGCCCTCATGTGGTTTACTTCATACCTTACAGGGCCGATTCTACACAGTTACAGTAAACAAGATCAATATCACCTGCAAACTGATTGGGGATTCCCACAATGGTTCGGTTTCTGGGGGCCTGTTCTTTTCAGTCTCTTACACTGCCCTCTTTCACATATTATTAACCGTCATCAAATCAACCATCATTTCTATGCCGATGACTCTCAGTATCGTAGCAGTGATACACCTGAAAATCTGACTTCTCTCTTGATAAATATGGACTACTGCCTTCAAAGATATTCAAAACTGGGATGTTACACCCCCCCCCCCCCCCCCCCCCCCCCCCCCCCCCCCCCCCCCCCCCCCCCCCCCCCCCCCCCCCCCCCCCCCCCCCCCCCCCCCCCCCCCCCCCCCCCCCCCCCCCCCCCCCCCCCCCCCCCACCCCCCCCGAGCAAGTTCTACAGCTAAACACAGATAAAACGAAAGCATGATGGTAGGGACCAATCTACAAACTCTCTCCCATCACAAAACAGCTTTCAATAGAATTTGGCACAAGACGTCAATTCCTCATATCACTGCTGTGAAATATCTTGGAGTCGTTATCGACAACACACTCTCAATGCGAAAATTCATCACCCAGACCTGCCAGGTTATGCTACTTATCAATTATGGTTGGAATTAGTGCAATTCAAAATACCTGTTCACTGCTGCTCATCCTAACTAGTCGCATCTCTCATTCTTTCATTGTATGGACTATGGCAATTCTCTTCTGGCCTTTTTTTGGTCTGCAGGGCTCATCAATCACTCCTTCTATGTATACAAAACTCTGCAGCTCGACTAGTCCTCAGAAAGAAAAAATCGGAGCACATAACTCCTTTCTTGGAATCTCTCCACTGGCTGCCTGTGCCACAGAGAGTAAGCTATAAGATCAGTACAAGTGTTTGCACAAAACAGCTCCCTCCTACCTCTGTGACTGTGTGCACCTATACTTTCTTGTTGTTCCCTCCGCTCTGCTGCAGATAATCTTTGCTTATGAACACCGAGAATCAACCAATCCACAGTTGGCCATCGCTCTTTCTGTGTTTCTGGTCCAGTGATCTGGAATGACGTCCTGATCTTTTTCGCCAATAGCCTACTTATGACACTTTTAAATCCAGCATCGAGATATATTTTTCCAAATGCTTTGATTTTTCCCTCCTGTTTCATCTCAAAATTTGTCCTGCTTTCAACAGCGAAAATCCCCACCACTCTTGCCAAAGTGTATAACCTGTGTGTGTTGTGTGTACACATGTGTGTGCACGCGTGCGAGTGTGTGTGTGCATTGAATTGTGAACTTGTTCATGGTATTGGGTTGTATGTGTTTGGGTGTGTTGTATGGGGAAGGCACTTTGACTTGTTTTTGCAAGGATAAAGCGCTATATAAAGTTCCATTTTTATTATTATTATTAATATTTTTTTATGCAAAGATTTCATCATAGTTAAGAGTTAAACAACACCTAAACTTCATCATAGCTGGGACTTAATCTTCTCCAAGATATCTCTCTGCACATGACTTTGATCATCGCTAGAATAATCTTCATTGTGCAATGTAATGGAATTCTTTTATTTCCAGAATAATGTTTGAATTGTGTTCTTTTTATACTACCCCTGTGTGCCTGTGATTTTGTAAATGTTGTCAACCACTCCCTCAAGCACACAGTGGCCTACTCTTGCAAAAGGCGGAACTGGTTTAAACATGTGCACAAGATGTTGTGTATGGGGTCACACGTGGGACCTCGGTTTAGTTTCCTCTGATGGATGTGTGGTTTGTTGTTGTTGTTTTTTTGTTGGGGGTGGGAGGGGGAGGGTTAGGAAAAGGGACAGAGGGACTTAGAAAAGGATGTTCAGATGGGAACCAGCTCACAGTGGCATTATGATGTACATGCTTCTTCACAACAGAGTGCGCCTTGTTCTTATGACAGTGTTCAGTCTGGATGGATTTGGGGTTGTGTGTGTGTTGTTTTCTTTTCATTAAAAAATTCGAGTTGTTGGTGCCATGACTTTGTTGTGTGTTTTTCTTATTGCCTTTTGCGTTTTGATGGGTGTGTGTAGGTGACATGAATTTTGGATGTCAGGAAAAATGATAATTGAAGTGGGCAAAAAGAGGAGGATGAGAGGACCCACAGAAAAAAGAAAAAAAAATGGGAAAAGAAAAGGTGGTTGGAAGGGCCCCATCAAAATGATAAAAAAGAGAAAAAGAAAGGAAAAAAACAAAATGGGGAAAAGAAAAGGTGGTTGGAGGCCCCACAAAATAAAAAAAGAAAAAAAAAAAATGGGGAAAAGAAAAGGTGGTTGGAGGCCCCACCCAAAAAAAAAAAAAATCAACAATGAAATAGTGTCTGACTCTGTATGGCTGTACTGATGTCACCATTTATAGACATTATAGTGAGTTTCAAAATGATAATTTTAATCCTGAAATCTGTTGAGTTGTCCATTGAACCTTTGTTGTAGATGGGCTGGACTGGATGTTTGTGAATTTGTGAAAGCAGCACCAAAGTTGTAGTACTTGTGTGTATGATGTTGTAATGTAGCCTTACAATGACCATGACTTGTGTGTATGATGTGTGAAGTGGAAAAGCAGTGACCTAAGTAGCTAGTGCTTTGTTAGTCATGTTGTCACTGCTCCTGTTTTCTCACAATGCCTTCCACAATTCGGACCTGTTACCACTAAAATAGTAAACTCATCTCTTCTGTCGGGAAATTTACCATCAGCTCTTAAAACTGCAATTGTCACACCTCTACTGAAAAAGCACAACCTTGATGCCAACATTCTGAAGAATTATAGACCTGTCTCAAACTTACCCATTGTCTCTAAAGTACTAGAAAAAGTTGTTCTGAAACAGCTCAACAGTCGCCTTCAATCCATTGATCTCCTTCCCCCTTTTCAATCTGCCCATCGCCCCAACCACTGCACCGAAACCACCCTAGTCCACGCTTAAAATACACTTCTACTTGCTTCTGATGCAGGAAAAATCTCCTTCCTCACTCTTCTTGACTTATCTGCAGCCTTTGATACCATAGATCACTCAATTCTTCTTTCTCGCCTCCAAACTACGTTTGGTATTTATGGCACAGCCCTCACCTGGTTTACTTCATACCTCACAGACCGATTCCAGAAAGTTATTGGAAACAAAATTCAATCAAAACCTGTCAACATGGAATGTGGAGTCCCACAAGAATCCGTCCTGGGCCCTGTTCTCTTTACTCTCTACACTGCTCCATGCTCACATATAATAAACAACCACGATATTGATCATTTCTATGCCGATGATACTCAGCTTCAGTGCAGTGATACTTTTGAAAACATGCCTTCCCTCCTAACAAATATATCCTACTGCCTTCAAGACATTCAAAACTGGATAACTCAGAACGAGTTACAACTTAATACCGATAAAACTGAAGCCATGCTCATAGGGACCGAACATAAACTTTCCTCCATCACAACAACTTCAAGAGAATTCGGCAATACATCAGTCCCTTTGTCCAGCTCTGTGAACTATTTAGGTGTAGCTCTTGACAACACACTCTCTATGAAAAAATTAATCACCCACACCTGCCAGTCTTGCTACTTACTATCAATTATGGCGCAATTTGCTAGTATCTGTCCACTGATGCAACTTCCAAGCTTGTCACATCTCTCATTCTTTCACGTTTAGACTACTGTAATTCTCTTTTGGTTGGCCTACCAGCACCAACCATCCATTCTCTTCAACGCATACAAAACTCTGCAGCTTGACTGGTCCTAAGAAAGAAAAAATCTGAACACGTCACTCCTCTTCTGCGATCTCTTTACTGGCTGCCTGTCTCACAAAGACTGGAGTATAAGATCAATACCCTCTGTTTCAAATGTCTCCACAAATCTAACCCCTTCCTTTAATGACTAGGTTTCCTTCGACGGTATGGTTCTGTAACCGCTTTCGTTATTCTTTGAATGTGGATTCTTTTATGTTCCTCAGCTTGAGCTCCACATGGTTCACAGATGTAGTGAGATTTTTGCTTGGTGGCGACCCCCGTCACCCTCCGTCATATTCTCTCATCAAATCCTCCAGTTTAGGGTTAACCGCATTCTGAATGTTGGGGTTGGTGTCTTATTTAAGTGAAGCCTGTGTGCGTGGGTTTTGATAGTGGTGATTATACGTATCCTATGGCATGGACCATGGCCTACTCTCTTACAATTAGGCCTAAACATGTTTTTAATCTTGTGTTGCAAGAGGGTCTGAACGTTTTCACACATCTCATGGGCATCCAATGTATGGTATGTTGTCTTTGATGGAACTTTGGACATTCAGTTTAAATGTCTCGTCAAACTGGGATAGAAGGGCAAGATGGGTCAAACTCCAAAGAACCATATTGGTATCTTACTTCGTTCAGACAGTGTGAGGTCTGTTACCATACGGACTTTGCGGCATTCATTCATGCTCGATTCAGTAAGGATGAGTATTAGGATTGGATTGATGTGAACAACCGCAGTGTTGTTGAAGGGGACATGATGACACGGACGAGGTTGTAGTTGGGTGAAAAACGGCGCTGTGTGCTGTGTGTACATGTTGATGTGGGGGTATTGGGATTTGTTTGTTTTAATAGGTCTGAAGTAAAATGTGGAGCATAGAATTAATAGTTGAATCGAATTGAAGGATTGTGGAGTGTTTGGTCGTAGTGCTGTGCTCATGTATGTGGATCGTTGAATTATGGGGACGTTTGGGCTGGTAGAAGTGATGTATATTTGAGACTAATTCCATGTTTTCGCACTTTGAGATATTTGCCTGTATTTCCTATTTGTGTCTAGGAAATGATAATTATTTACAACACTCCAAGAACTGTTAAATTCACCTGATGTGTCATGTTCAAGCTACAGGTGAGATCTGTCTTCAGATTGTACCACTTAATTCTACAAGTCTAATGTGATTAAGGAGCGGATGTACTGCAGTCTAATTCAGGATCTGTAATTTTAAATTGCCAACATGGGTCCTGCTAGAGGGTTGGGTGTAGGATATTAGAGCTCGTACTTTCTTTTTTAGTAGTGTTAGTTGGTATATGGTATACCCTATCAAAATATTGTGTTAAGATACCGATATTTTATCAGGAGTAGTATTTTAATTTCGTTTTCTTATTTGAGATATATTATATTTTTTATGCTCTATCTATTTATGATCTTAATTCTTTACATTTATATTTTTTTATGTTATATGATTATGGTTTTATATTAAATAATGGATGTGCTTGCAGCCGTGTTGATCATAGTTCTCTGAGTGAAATCTGCCTGTTGGAAAGATGTTTTGGTTGGTCACTGACACTGTGTGTATTGTAGGAAAGCTGAAAGAGTTTTCGACGGATGAGGAAAATGGTAGTAATGAGAGTGTAGCACGAATTGAGGGCAATTTGAAGTCATGATGACATGGTTGGGCTTGTCTTGTTTGGTGCATGGTATGGTTTTGCGTCTTTTGTAGTTGTTTCTCTTTTCATTGATGAGGATTATTTTGTAGATGGGCTCTTGGATTAACCTTACAGAGAGGTGAGTGGGCGGATAGTGACGTGGTACGCGTGTATCAGTGCTGAGCGCGCCTTGGCATTTGGAAATAAGGTGGTCATTCTGTTTAATGGGAGAGTTGCCTATACATGCCTGTAATTGATGTGAGTGCAGGCGCTTCATTTGTTTGTTATGTTTTCATAGAATTTTGCAGAGCGTTATAAATTCAGATATATTATTTATGATTTTGATTGTGTCGGTGGGAGTGTTTTGAGTTATTGACTTGTATTCACGGTTGTTGGATGATGGACATGGTAGACTTTGACAATTGGACTGATTCTTCTCTGTTGCAGTCATGTATGAGGTAGGGATGAAGTGTCTGCGGCAGGAGCCTGGGTAGGCAAGATTCGTTCTTGAATGTCTCTTTGTGTGGAGGACGGCTTAATCGACTGCATAGATTTTTTTCATCTCCACAGTGGTCTTTCTATTCATATGACTTCTTGGATTTTGAGCCTGCTACAAAATAGGACAAGCTCGTCATAACCATCTTATATTAGTTAAGTGCCTTCATCACTGACTTGGACTCCTTCGATTGCACATGGACTTCTGATATCCTATTTGTGTCAGGCTTCCTAGTGTCAAGGTATGGGTTTGTGTCTCTGTACCTCTGTTCTGACGTCTGTAGACAAATGTTGAAATTGTTACTGGAGTGGGATGGATACCACACCTGTGGAGTGAAAGTACTCTTGAATGACATCTGCTCTTGGAGGTAATTAGTCAGTCTCTGCGGTGTCTTGATTCTTAAACAAGTGGAGTAGTGAAGGCAAAAACATTAATTAATATTCATCACACAGGTATTGGGTACAATTAAAATTCTGACAGGCAGATTATGGTACCTCATCAACGTAATCTCAAGGACTCCAAAAAAAATATGCATTTCAATATTGATTTATGAACATTCAATATAGCTCTTCTTTTTAAAAAAAAATTATACTCTCACACATCAAAAACCAGGCGCCCCGCACTCGCGGATGCCATCAACACACTCCAAACACTACACACACACACACACACATATATACATACACACACTACAACACACATCTTCCCACTCAGACATGGGGACGGAATAACAATATCCGCGCAAAAACCCATTGATTGTGGAAAAAAGACATAATACTTTTTTATTTTGTGTCAAATGCAGGTATCTATGCGCAATCAAAACATCGCGACACACATGTGTGACTTCCCATATCGCACAGCACAAATTTCATTGATACAAAATGTGTTGATAGATCTTTTGATAGTGAAGCACACACTAAAGCCCATACACTCATGTGTGAGCTGAACAACCTTAATGACCAGTGACTAGTTAAAGACATTAAACTTACTCAAACATTTAAAAATCATTTAAGCCAAAAAGGAAGAATATTAGGATGTACTTATTTTCATGACCACTCTCCAACACCACACCAAACGTGGACACTATCAGGGAGTGTATTATCAGAGAATGTAAATCACTGTTTCGTCAGTGCTGTTGTTGATTTAGAATTTGGAAATGAAGAACTGGAACAATAAGAATTTTTTTTTATTTGTTGTAAAGGGGGAGCGCCATCCGAAAAAACGGCTTTTTGTCCGAGAAAGGCATAGCAGAACTGAAATTACCGAAGAATATAGCAATGGAAGGATCAGCCCATAGAATGGGACCAGTCGCTTTTGCCGCAACGCCAAGCTGCTGATCACATGTAGACTTGAGAATATTCTCTTTTGTTACTTCTCCGATCTATTTGGGAGCAGAATTCTCAACATGGTCTGAAAGGGACTATTGCTGGTTTTTTAACGCACTAAGGTTGTTCTTACCAACAGGATGAACAGCAAAAATTTTATGAACACTTCTTCTATGTTGGGGACTTGTTAGAACAATGAATAGTATATCTTTTGTGTCTGTGAACCAAAAAAATGTTAGGCTTCGCACTTTGAGAAAAATAGTACATTGTTGTTGTCGCTTTTGACGCAGTGGCGTCAGTGTGTAAGAATTACAAGCTTTAAGTTTCGGATAAGAAATATTCCCTGATATTGTACTCGAAACAATTTTAAACTTCTTGACTATGGATGATACATATGCTTAGAAGGTGTGACTACTTTGGTCTTCTGAAAGATTGTTTAGGAAGATCTTGTGGTTTTGTATCGTTACAATGGAGCCTCCAATGATACACTCTCAATTACACACAATTTCGAGAAATAAGTGCTGTTCATAATCCTTTGATATAAAAGCATTTTAAATTAAAATAAAAATATAAATTTGTTGAACTTTCTTGAAACTGGTGAGGGCCTTAGGAACATGCTTGTGCTTACGGACAGCACGGACATGTAGTTTACCCGCATTGTGCATTGACTTAGGAGACGCTTGGAATCGGGATCCATGATTGGGCCCTATTTTTAGCTTATGGCCGCGGAACGATGCAATCTGGTCATCCAGGTTTGGTGACACAAATGATAAGGATAGTTGTGTGCCATTCGTTTCCACTGTTTTCAGCGAGGGAAAAAGTGGCCACAGGATTTATAATTTCCTACTCTTGTAAGTGCTGATGTGATAAGTGTGGACAATTTATCTTCAGCGCTACATACAAGGTTGTTGTTCAGTCGCCACGTGTTCTCTTGTTGTTGGCGGAGACTGTAAGAATTGGGTATAATGTTATCAGCACCTTTTGTGGTGGAGGGTACCAATAATTAAGACAAAAGAAGATTAGGATGTTTATCTAAAGATTGCTCATCTTTTGGGGTGTATGGGAGTGTTTAAGGTATGGGCGATGTGGACGTAAAATAGATGCGCTCGCTTTTTTCTCATGAAATGTTTTATGTTCACACTTTGGGCAGAGGTTGGGAGGGTATGGGGTTTAAGGTTTGAATGTTTCATGACGGAATCATATGTTGTTGTATTTAGTGATACGTGTTTCATCAGTTGTTGCGGGTGCTTGTCTCTAATTTGGGCAAAATCATGTCTGTATGACTGTGTCGGTATTATTGAGTGATGAGTGGCCTTGTGGGGTGTAAGAGGATAGGCATGGCCGCTACAGCTCGCACACGCAGCTGGGCTTGGTCGCCGTAGGCCTAGCCTAGCCCTGGTGCTGTTGACTTTAGGCTGAGGCCCTGCGATTGAGAGGCATCGGGTACGTGCTACTAGGCTTGAGATGTGTTTGAGGAGATGTGGGGAAGGGGGTGGGTGAAGAAATGGGAGGTAGGTGATGGGTGGTTGTTTGAATGAAAGGTCGGGTGCGCTCTAATTTTAGCACCTTGTAACTGGTATCCTTTTGACAGAGAGCTGCTTGGATAGGCGCGCCTTTGTTGACTGCATTGTGGTCAAGCGGCAAATTTTATTTAAGTAGGGAATGTTTGATCGATGCTTCGGCAATCCATTTGTGTATCGAATGTACAGATAAAAATGTGGCGTGCATGAATTGTTGAAAGGGGGTGTTTCTCAGTCGCAGGATAAATCTAGAAACGTTGATAAGTTTTAGTTTATTGGCAATATAACTCTATAGTAGAGTTTTCTGTTATATAAGTGATACGATTACTGAATAATAAGGGTAGAATATATGTGTGAGAGTAGAATGCAAGACTTGACATGAAGTCGGGATGCATTAATGTTAGTATTAGTATTCTTGTGCTAATGGTATGTGAATGATTTTGCTTGTCTTCGTTGAAGGCATTTGTTCGGGGCGTTTTTATTACAGTCACATGTCTTCTGGATGCTGGTCTCCTAGTTGTCGAGGGGGCGAGTGAATGTGGGTTTGAGTCGATGGTCATGTGGGGTGTTTTTGGTCAGATAGATTGTCTGGTCATGGGCTGAATACTTTGAATAATCATCTGGTGATTGCTCAGTCATCAGCATTGGGCTGAGTGTTCCATGTCGCCCATCAGGACATCTATCATCTAACTCACTTTTGGGTTTCACTCATCTACACCCTGGATAATTTTTTTTCTATATCAGCACAAGGAATCTCTGGAGTACATCCCAAACGCAGCACTTGATCATCACACCAGCACATTGATCTATGTCACATGCGACACCAGCACTGGATTCATCAGACACTAGGACTTGTTCAGCAACACCAGCGCTTGATTTCATCTTACACCAAGCACTTGCAGCATCAACACAGCACTCTCGATTCGCAACTATCATGGTCTTGATTATCTACACCCAGCGACTTTCAAAACATCATCACCAGGACTTCTGCATCAACACCAGACTGGAGCTTTCAGCTCACTGTCTTGTGCATTCTGCACTGGTCCTGTTAATCAAACTCGAATTGGTGCTTCGAGAAATTGATTGAACAAAGGACGCCTCATCGTCAACACCAGGACTTCATACAAAACGCTACTGACACTTATCAGCAGCTTCCAGCACTTCAGATATCTACACCCAGGTTATTAATCATCAACTCCGAGGACGTTACTATACACTCATGCTCCCAGCACTTGCTTAAATCAAAACTCAAGGTTTCACCGGATAGGATGAATCTAAAGCGAAGGCAGAAGGTTAGATCGAGTACGGTGTTCCCTGCTGAGGTTTGGTTCTGTACGCGATTATATATTTCATTGTTTTATACATAAACAGTGAAGAATGGTACAGGATCTGATAGCTCTGATGTGATAAAGTTCTCTGAATGACACTGCTGGGGAGTTATGTTGAAGATTGACTTTGTGTGTGGTTCTCATGAGGGGGGAGGGGTGTCTGGGACTTGGGGAGGGGGAAGGGGGGGGGGAGGTTGTAAATGGAAGAGAGATTAAAATGTTTGGTAACATATAAGAAAAATATGGAGGATTGTAAGTGGGCAGATGTTGAAATGTGATGATATCAATAGGGTAGGTTACTGTGCTTGTGATCGTGATGATACATTTCTGTGTGGTACTCGTGTTATTGTTTGATGATTCCTTTCTGTACATGTTAAAAAATTTTTTTGATTTCTCTAATGGCTTGATCTAGATTAGCCCTACAAGCAGTTGTCTTTTTGCTGAGATAATAATGTAGTCATGTTTCTATTTTAAATTGGCTTACTTTAGCTGAATATTAAGATTTGTCTTTTTGGAGCTAATAATGTATTCCGGTTTATATGATTGCCAGGACTCTTCGCCAGAATTGTATGGGAAGCGGATGGTGTACGGCGGTCATGGCCATTAAGGATCTTTGTCTTGCCAGGATTTAACTTCATCGACAAGATCTTTACTTCTAATTGGTCACAAAGGGACTGGGTCTTTTGCCTGTGCTTACTTCGGCTAAACACTGTATTTGCATTGTCACAAGGACTTGGTCTTTGACCTTCTAATATGTGTTCTTAGGTTTGTGCCTGGAACTCTTCGCGCAGAATTTCTCGTTGGCAGGGACTTCTTACCGTGGCAGGTAAAGGATCTTGTCTTTGCCTGGTTATATATTCAGCACAAGTCTTCGCTTCTTTGTCTAATATGGACTTTGCATGGAGAAAGATCAGTTTGATCTAAGTTGTCTCCAGATGTCACAATAAGGGACTTGTGTCGGTGACAGGATAACTTGTCATAATGAATCGAAGTATTACCTTTGACACATGGATTTCTCGTCTACAGACTAAATAACTTCGAACGTTCTTGTTTCCTCAGCTTGAGTTTCGCATAGGTTCAGCAAATGTGTGAGTTGTTTTGGTGTGTTTTTTTTTTTAAACACATCACTAGCATTGTTTCCACGCAGCATGAGCTGTTAGCAGCAGCACTCTAGCTTTGGGATAGTGTCTTGGATGTGGAAAACTGACAGAGGGGAGTCAGTGTGATTTGAACTGCGCGCAACGGGTGAAATTCTGCACGCTAGAATACAGGCGGTCTCTGTGGTGCCTTGATCCCAAGACCATTCAGATACACTAGCAAATAACAATCTACTGTCCTGCCGCCCGGATATTATGTGGAAGTCTTTTGTTGGAGTGATGGTAAGACAATTTCTTTTTTGTTTCTTCTTAAAAAAAGTGGATGTTTCCCTGAATTAACAAGTCATGATGTCTATTTGTTTGCTTGTATTGAACATTGTTCTGTTGCCAATTGTTTCATATTTTTGAAAACAAGTATTTTTTTACTTGTGTATGTTTAATGCACTTATTTTGTTTTTGCTACTGATGGATAATAGCGTATTTATTTGGATCATCATCAGTTCTTTTCCTCACCGGACTTCAAAACTTGACACATGGCCAGAAGACGTTTTCTGCTTCTGCATTGGGCCAAGCACGGTGCATCATACCTATGACTTTCTGCAACTCCAATGACTTCTTCATCACCGAGAATCTTCATCAATCACCGAGACTTCATCATGCACCGAATATACGTCGTCATCACCAAGAATTCTCTCTTCACGCTCCAAGGAATTCTATCATCACTGTAGACGTATGTCTTATACACCAAGACGTGGCGGTCATCACCAAGAGTTCTATGGCAGATCACTGAGAACTGATCTACATAAAGTATACTTCATACAAACAGTCTTCAAGTGCAAAGACTTCTTTCAAGTTCAAGACTTCATCGTCGCCAAGATCTTTTCTGTAATAACGTAAACAGGCACATGGTTTTAACAGGCAACAGCCGTCCTACATGGGGGGGGTGGTTTACTTCATACTCTTACAGGCTCGTTACTGTACGCCAGGCACAGTAAAAAAGACTGCAATCATCACCTGGAAAATGGAATGTGGGGTCCACATGGCTCGGTTCTGGGCCCTGTTCTTTATCACTCTCTATCGCTGCATCCTCTTTTCACATATAATATAACCTTCATTCAAATCAACCTTCAATTTCTTCCCGATGATCTTCTCAGTTTTCTTAGCAGTGTACACCTGATAATAATCTGCCTGCTCTCGGGACAAATTATGGACTACTTGCCGTTCATGATATTCTTATAACTGGTATGGTTGAGACAGAGACAAGTTACAGTTCTAAACACTCACGATAAAACGAGATAAGCTATGCTTCGTAGCTGACCTAACACAAACATGTCATCTCCCATCACAACAGCTTCATTTAGAGAATTTGTCAATACCGTCTATTTCTTACAATCCATGACTGTGAAATATCTTGGAGTCGTTATCGACATACCACCTCTCTCAATGCTTAAAATTCATCATCCTCAGAGACCTGGCCGCAGGCATTGCATATATCAGGTTTTAGCCATTTAATTAATGGTGGTTTAGTTGCCTCATATCTTATAGTAACCTTGTAACTCATGCTGCAACATCCAAAACTCAGGTCGCCATCTCTCATTCTTTCATGTCTGGACTATGACGATTCTCTTTTCTGGTGTATCTGCTCTGAAGTAATCAATCCTAAGTCCCTTAAACGTTTACCAAGACTCTGCGCAGCTTGACTTATGCCTCAGAACAAGATAAATAAAATTCGGAGCTCTACATAAATCCTCTCTTTGAATATCTCCACTGGTGACTGTGAAACCGGAGTGTATGCTATGTAATTGCAGTTCGTGATAGTGTTCTGCATACATAAAAGCAGACCTCCTTAAGCGACTGTGTCTGTGTGCTTCCATATAATCCTTCTCGTTCCCGACACTTCTGCATGCAGATCCCGCTTTGAGGATTTCGAATACATTAGATTAAATCCATATCACAGTTTGCCGTCGCTCTCTGTTTTGTGTGTTCTGGGCGGTGTGATTCTGGTATGACGTCCCTGTCTCTTTTCGCGCCAAAAGCCTAATTATGACAATTTTGTTAATTCCAGGCCTCATGTTGTACTATCTTCCAAAGATAAGATTTTTACCTCTGATTTTCTTCTCTAAATTTGTCACCTGCTTTCATCAACGCACCGAATCGTTCTCACACACTATCTGACACAGTGTTGTATAACCTTGCGTGTGGCGTGTGAGTGTTTTGTGTGGGGTTTTGCGCGCACGTCTGCTGAGCTTGTGTGTGCCATCGTTGAATTTGGGTAAAACTCTGTTCATTGTACTTGGTTTGTTTGTTTATGGGATGTGTTTGTATGGATGCAGACTTGGATTTGTTTTTGCAGTTTATAGCAGCAGTAAAATTCCATTCCATTTTATTATTACTATGATTTTTTTCAATTGCAAAACGATTTTCTTCATGGTATAAGTTTAAACGATAATCTCTCCTTCATTGCTATTGTGGGGATTTAATCTTCTCCAAGATTTTCTCTTCGATGCAATACGTTGGACTTTGATGATCAGCATATTAGAAATAATCTCATGGGGCAATGTATGGGCAATTCTTTTTTATTTTCTGAATTATGTTTTGTAATTGTGTTCTTTTTATACTATCACCTGTGTGCCTAGGTTGGTAATTTTGTAAATGTGTAACCACTCCCTCCAAGATCACAGTGGCCACTACTTTGCAAAAAGGCGGAACGGTTTAAGCACATGTGCCACATGAATGTTGTGTATTGGGGTCACACGTGGGGCTGGGACCTCGGTTTAGTCTCCTCTGGATGGATTGGTGTGGGGATTGTTGGTGATTGTTTTGTTTATCGTTTCGGGGGTGGGAGGGGGGAGGACGGTTAGGAAGAAGGGACTAGAGGGTACTTTTTTTAGAAAATAAGGGATGTTTTCAGATTTGTAACACAGCTCCACGTGGCATATACTGATGTGACATGCTTATCTTCACTCAACAGTAGGGCTCCTGTCTTATATGACAAGTGCTTCAGTATGGATGGATTTGAGGTTGTGTTTAGACTAGTGTGTGTTGTTTTTCTTTTCATTTAAAAAATTCAGAGTTGTTTTGGTGCATTGACTTTGTTTTGTTGTTTTCTTATTGCTTTTGCTTTCTTGTGTGTCGGGTGTAAGGTGGGACATGAATATGTTGCGGATGTCAGAAATATGACAAATTAGTTAGTGGGAAATATAGGGTGAGGAGGGAGGGATTCCTCAAGAAAAATAATGAAATAACATTGGGAAAGAGAAAAGGTGGTTGGAAAGGGTCCAGACCACAAAATGATATAATAAGAGATAAGTTTAGATAGATGTTTAAATAATTAATACGGGGAAATGAATAGGGGTTGGATTTCAAAGCCACACTCAAAATAAAAAATAAGAAAAGAGGAAAAAGAGGGGGGGAAGTATAAGAAACGATAAAAAATGGTGGGAAGAAGAAAATTGTGGTTTGAGGCCCCACCCGCCCAAATGAAATAAATCAACAATCGTATAATAGGGTCTGACTCTGTATGGCTGTACTTGTCATTAAGGGCACCTGTTTTGTTTTTTTTTTTTTTGTGGATTATGGGGGGACTTTAATAGGGAGTTTAAATATGATAATTTGTTATTAATGAATCTGGGGAGGTTGGCCCTTTTGTTAATTTGTTGTGATGGCTGGACGTGGATGTTTGTTAATTTGTTCGGAAAGCAGAACCTATAAAGTTGTAAAAATAAATGGACGGGTGTGTTTGCAGGTTCGTGAATGTAGCCTTTTACATAAGAACCTGATGACTTGAGGGGTATGGTGTTTGAAGTTTGGGCTCTAAATCAAGTGACTATAGTATTGTATTAGTGCTTTGTTAGTAATGTTGGCAATGCTCCTGTTTTCTTTCCATTCAAGTGGCACCTTCATTCCACAATTCTGGTCCATGTTCCCTTCTAAAATAGGAAACTCATTCTCTTCTGTCGGGATAATATGTACCTTTAAGCTCTTAAAACTGGCAATTGTACACACCTCTACTGAAAATAGCACAAAACCTTGTTGTCCAAATCATTTGGAAGAATTATAGACCTAGTCTCGAAATCTTCACCCTATTGTCTCATAATTGTGTATATGAAAAAGTGGTTTCTGAAAACAGACTCAACAATTCCACTTCAAATCCATTGCTCTCCTTCCCCCTTTTCAATCTGCCACTCGCTCTCTCCCTACTTCTTCAACTTCCCACTTGCCCCCCCCACCCCCACCCCATCACCCTCCCACCACTGCACCCGATATCCATCCCCTAGTCCCGCTTTTAGTATAATATACACGCTCTCTACTTGCTTCTGATGAGGAAAATCTCCTTCCTCACTCTTATTGATTATCTGCAGCCTTTGATACATGTAGATCAATCTCGCAATTCATTCTTTTCTCGTCCTCCAAACTAACGTTTGGTATTTATGGCAACAGCCCTCACTGGTTTTTACTTAATACATGTCTCCTCTGAAATCCGATTCCAGAACATGTGATTGGAAACAATAAATTCAATAATACCTTGTCAACTGGATGTGGAGTCCACAAGAATCCGTCCTGGGCCATGTTATCGATACTCTCTACACTGCTCCATGCTAACTTATAATAAACAACCACTGATAGCTTGATCAATTTCTATGTCGATGATGACTCATTCTAGGGGGTTGCATCCCTCATGTGATTCTTTGGATTATACGATTGAGATATGCCTCCTTACCCTAACAAAATATACCTTATCTGCGCCTTCATATAGTCATTTACACAGCTATTATGGATTCTAAGAAATCGCTGCTTGGTGTACATCTTAATACCGATTTATATATAATAAGGAGAAAGCTTAGGATATTAGTGGGACCGGAACAATTAAACTATGCCTCGCCATAAAACAACGCTGCAAGAGTATTAGGCATAACATCTTAGTCCCTGTGATCTGGATCTGTTCGATACTATTTAGGTGTAGCTACTTTGACAACACAGTTCTTTGAAAAATATATTAATCACTCCACACCTGCGCTGTAATCTTGATTACTTACTATATATGTGGGAGCAATTGGATTGGTGCTGTAACTAGGATTTGATAACTGCCATATGCTTGTCTATTTCGTATACTTTAGTTCCACGTTTAGACTACTGTATTTCGCGGTTGGGGGGAGCGTAAAGACAGCTACAAATTCAGCCATTATCTTTCAACGTGCATACACAAAACTACTGCAGTCTGACTGGTCCCAGAAGATACTACGTAATATTGATGAACTGTCGTCATCTTCCTATTTCTGCGAATCTCATTACTGGCTGGACCTGTCTCACAAAGACGCAATGGAGTATAATGCAGCTATGTACACAGAGGTTTAAAATTGTCTCCTTAATCTACTAATTCTATATCTAGGTTATCTTGTCTTCACATGTACACTCACATACCAGTTTACCATATTCGTTCAAAAGCAAACGATTACTGTGGTGCGTAATTTGAACACACAGATTCAAATTAACAAAACATGTTGGCTGTTGCTTTTCTCTGTTTCTTGGTCACTTCCTCAGGATTTGTACTCACCTACTTTCACTTTGCCGTTATAGCCGTCATTTGTTTACTGAATAGAGCATGAATACTTAACACTACTTATAGTTTATTCGACTGCAGGTACACTCCCCGATGTTCTGGTCCCTACATTTTGTTCAACAGCAACATCCCCTCATGATCCCCTAGATTGTATGTTCGTGCGTGTGTTTAGTGTGCATGCAATGCATGCGTGTGCGTGACATAAATATTAGAAGTCTGTTATTTCATTATATGTGATGTGGTAAGTTGGCTTGTATGTAAATTATTTGTGTGCAAGCGTTTCAATGTGCTTCTGTATTTATAAAGCTATGTCAGCGCTATATAAATATTTTCCATAATCAGGATTATTATTATTGGTATACTGAACTGATATTGTGTTGGATGTGCTCCGTAGCTGATGAAAGGAGGTTTGGAGTGTGTGGTCTGTGGTTGATTAATGATTGTGGTGGGTGATGTCTGTTGTTTGATTGTTGGGCTGCAGGGAAGAGAGATGAAAATTGTGGTGTTATATGGGAAATTCCCTTGCGTGTGGTCTTGAAGGACTGACTCAAGATAACGCCATGGCAACTGGAGTGCTACCCAAAGTTTTCGGATTCTGGATGTTTATTCATTAGGCCATAGCCCATATTGAAGGGGGAAAAAGTGAAACAAAAGAGATACCTAAAATACATCAGTATACATTAAAAACAAACAATACAATCATCTAATAATGAGAATCATATATAGATGTTCTATTGAGGTTGAGTCTTTTTATACTCTCAAGCATGATGGCTTGTGAAAATGAGAAGTGAGACAAGTTCCTTATTTCGTTATGTCTTAGCATGAGGAAAGCTGGCGCAAAGTTATTTGATACGTGCTACAGGCTTGTCGAAATAAATTCTTTTAGGTGATAATGAAAATTATCGTTCTGAGCTCCTTAGAACATGGGAAATGCACAAGATTGTAATGTTACTCCTCATCGCGCTTTTACACTCTTTCCTTTTACGAGAAGTTGACATTTCGAAAATCATGTCATTACACAATCGCTATATCGAAAGTGATGAGTGGATAAACTTGAAATACCCTCAACCTTAATACTTGTGTGTTTACTATTTTCTGCCTGTCGCATATCTGATATATCAAATACAACTCTTCCTCTCATTTTGATGCATACTCAATATTATCTTTTAATAAATCTATACGCGCTGCTATTTTGAACATGGGTCACTTACCTATTCTGCATCATGGCCAGTCTTCTAAACGTTTGCACGATAATTGTCTTGAAGAACCTGTCAGTTTGAAGTGTTTTATTGAAGTATGATGATTACTGTCATCCTGAGTGGATGATTTGAATTGTTAGAACGGATAAGTGTGGGTCAAAAAATCTCATGGGAAGCGACTGTATCTTGATCTTGCAATGTGAGTAGTCAGCACTACTCTCAGTGTGTTCGGCTTTGTGTTCGCAAGATTCTAGTTACAATAAATTTATGAAAAACTGTTAGTGAATAGGTTGTACTCAACTTTAAGTCTAAGTATTTTATATAGTGTCGTATGTAATCGGCGAATCGGGGAGGGTTGCTTTTACATAACAGTTTTGCTGATTATGGAGAGAGTGAGTGTAGGTATGATATTTGTGTTGATGTGCATAGAAACGAAGGATTGGTCCGCTGTGTGTTTTGTGACATCGTTGGAATTTGCTTTCATATTGAACATAAAGTAGACTCGGATTCACATGCCTCTGTGTGCTGTAATGTGATACATATTTCCAAACTATTAATTCTGTAATACTGGTTTGATTCAGTCGTTACACAGATAACACATTCAAGAAAATCGGTTATGGGAATTAATGAGCTGATATGTCTTTGTAAAGATGCTCTATGTCAGATTTTATTAGTTCACGAAAAAATTAATATAAGCAATCAGTTTGATTTGACTTTTGACATTAATTGATGAATGTAATGATGTTTAATGAATTATTAAGAAGGGTGCCTAGAGTAGGTGTTATGAAGAAAATGTGTGTCTGTACAGTACCATTAAAAGATCAGGTGGTTGGTTATGACAATGAAATGTCGGTTTACAAGAAGAAGTACATGTGAGAAGTGTGATTGAAAAAAAGATCAACGTTACTTTGGACGTTACAAAGGAATAATAAGAGAGTCATAGTGTGTGAGGTGGAAGCAGTGTGAAAATTGGGGGTGTTGGGTATGGTGCTGTGGAATGTAGTGTGGGAACCATTTTATTTACTGTAGTATTTTCAGTTGCACATTACATATATATTTTTATAGATTATATTATGCTATGTTGGGTGGCGGGGGACTTGCACTGATGTTTTCCAGGATTATCTTGGAAACAGGCTAAGCCAACAATATTTGTAAGCCACTCACTCCTTGGTTCTGTTGTAATACCTGCTATCAACCTGTTGTACTAATTACTGCTTTACATGCATTCGTTACAGGACACATTGTATCCCTGTCTTATATGTGTAGGAAGTGAGTTATTGGTTTCAGTTGAATTTTTTTTTTGAAATTTTTTGAAATTTATTTAGATCATCTGTGGTTTGTGTACATTCAATTTCTTGGTTGATCAGTGATTATGTGGGTTGAGTGAACATGAAGTTTGGACGTTACAGAATTACTGAAACTAGAATGCAATGTGGGCAGAATAGAGGAGGATGGAGGACCTTCTTTAAGAAATGTGTAATGTAGGGGGATTAGAAAGGTGGTGGAATGGCACCTGACTTATAATAGATGAATGAGTGATAAAAAGTTAGTGGGGGTCGGGGGAGTGAAAAAAGAAGAAAAATGTACTATTATGTTTATGTGTTTGAGAGATTATTGTTATTTGTCACCATTTATTACATTTGTAATTGAGTGGTGTATTTGTTATATTGTATATTAAGTTTCCATTTATTTTGTCATTGTAAAAATAATCATGTCCTTAATCGGTGCAGTATAGTTTTGTGTTTGTGGCTACTTGGCTAATCTTGTGTATTGATGTATCTTACTGATAGATTTAGACATGTGCTGGATTAGTAGGTATTCTTGGCTTGTAAGGACAATTGTCTTCAATACATTGTTAGATGTCTTATGGCTACATAGTGACTTTTGTAATGGCAGCGCAAGGACTGATACTTCATTCCACTGCAAGGACACTCTTCTTCACTTTGCTAGGATTCTTGTCATCACTGCAAGGACCTTTTTTCATCACTGTCAGGGACTCACTTTCTGCACCGCCTCTAAAAAAGGACTCTTCATAGCTGAAGGACTTCTGTCATCATCTACTCTCATGGAACTTCATCACATAAAAGAACGCTTCATTCATCGCTGGCAAGGACTTCTTCATCACTGCTATGGGATGACTTCTTCATCAGACAAGGGACGGTACTGATCACAACTGATAAGGTACTTACTTTCTGCTTAAGGCTAGGATGACGATCGGTCATCACGCTGCATGAGGTCTTCTTCTACTTCAATGACAGGAGACTTCTTCAGTGCCAGGACTTCAAATCTGTCAATGTGGACAGTGTTCCCTTCAAGGGCTAGGGTTACTGTCACCGACTGTTACGTTTTTATGTGGTAATGTGTGACTAGGTTTCCTTCGACGGTATGGTTCTGTAACCGCTTTCGTTATTCTTTGAATGTGGATTCTTTTATGTTCCTCAGCTTGAGCTCCACATGGTTCACAGATGTAGTGAGATTTTTGCTTGGTGGCGACCCCCGTCACCCTCCGTCATATTCTCTCATCAAATCCTCCAGTTTAGGGTTAACCGCATTCTGAATGTTGGGGTTGGTGTCTTATTTAAGTGAAGCCTGTGTGCGTGGGTTTTGATAGTGGTGATTATACGTATCCTATGGCATGGACCATGGCCTACTCTCTTACAATTAGGCCTAAACATGTTTTTAATCTTGTGTTGCAAGAGGGTCTGAACGTTTTCACACATCTCATGGGCATCCAATGTATGGTATGTTGTCTTTGATGGAACTTTGGACATTCAGTTTAAATGTCTCGTCAAACTGGGATAGAAGGGCAAGATGGGTCAAACTCCAAAGAACCATATTGGTATCTTACTTCGTTCAGACAGTGTGAGGTCTGTTACCATACGGACTTTGCGGCATTCATTCATGCTCGATTCAGTAAGGATGAGTATTAGGATTGGATTGATGTGAACAACCGCAGTGTTGTTGAAGGGGACATGATGACACGGACGAGGTTGTAGTTGGGTGAAAAACGGCGCTGTGTGCTGTGTGTACATGTTGATGTGGGGGTATTGGGATTTGTTTGTTTTAATAGGTCTGAAGTAAAATGTGGAGCATAGAATTAATAGTTGAATCGAATTGAAGGATTGTGGAGTGTTTGGTCGTAGTGCTGTGCTCATGTATGTGGATCGTTGAATTATGGGGACGTTTGGGCTGGTAGAAGTGATGTATATTTGAGACTAATTCCATGTTTTCGCACTTTGAGATATTTGCCTGTATTTCCTATTTGTGTCTAGGAAATGATAATTATTTACAACACTCCAAGAACTGTTAAATTCACCTGATGTGTCATGTTCAAGCTACAGGTGAGATCTGTCTTCAGATTGTACCACTTAATTCTACAAGTCTAATGTGATTAAGGAGCGGATGTACTGCAGTCTAATTCAGGATCTGTAATTTTAAATTGCCAACATGGGTCCTGCTAGAGGGTTGGGTGTAGGATATTAGAGCTCGTACTTTCTTTTTTAGTAGTGTTAGTTGGTATATGGTATACCCTATCAAAATATTGTGTTAAGATACCGATATTTTATCAGGAGTAGTATTTTAATTTCGTTTTCTTATTTGAGATATATTATATTTTTTATGCTCTATCTATTTATGATCTTAATTCTTTACATTTATATTTTTTTATGTTATATGATTATGGTTTTATATTAAATAATGGATGTGCTTGCAGCCGTGTTGATCATAGTTCTCTGAGTGAAATCTGCCTGTTGGAAAGATGTTTTGGTTGGTCACTGACACTGTGTGTATTGTAGGAAAGCTGAAAGAGTTTTCGACGGATGAGGAAAATGGTAGTAATGAGAGTGTAGCACGAATTGAGGGCAATTTGAAGTCATGATGACATGGTTGGGCTTGTCTTGTTTGGTGCATGGTATGGTTTTGCGTCTTTTGTAGTTGTTTCTCTTTTCATTGATGAGGATTATTTTGTAGATGGGCTCTTGGATTAACCTTACAGAGAGGTGAGTGGGCGGATAGTGACGTGGTACGCGTGTATCAGTGCTGAGCGCGCCTTGGCATTTGGAAATAAGGTGGTCATTCTGTTTAATGGGAGAGTTGCCTATACATGCCTGTAATTGATGTGAGTGCAGGCGCTTCATTTGTTTGTTATGTTTTCATAGAATTTTGCAGAGCGTTATAAATTCAGATATATTATTTATGATTTTGATTGTGTCGGTGGGAGTGTTTTGAGTTATTGACTTGTATTCACGGTTGTTGGATGATGGACATGGTAGACTTTGACAATTGGACTGATTCTTCTCTGTTGCAGTCATGTATGAGGTAGGGATGAAGTGTCTGCGGCAGGAGCCTGGGTAGGCAAGATTCGTTCTTGAATGTCTCTTTGTGTGGAGGACGGCTTAATCGACTGCATAGATTTTTTTCATCTCCACAGTGGTCTTTCTATTCATATGACTTCTTGGATTTTGAGCCTGCTACAAAATAGGACAAGCTCGTCATAACCATCTTATATTAGTTAAGTGCCTTCATCACTGACTTGGACTCCTTCGATTGCACATGGACTTCTGATATCCTATTTGTGTCAGGCTTCCTAGTGTCAAGGTATGGGTTTGTGTCTCTGTACCTCTGTTCTGACGTCTGTAGACAAATGTTGAAATTGTTACTGGAGTGGGATGGATACCACACCTGTGGAGTGAAAGTACTCTTGAATGACATCTGCTCTTGGAGGTAATTAGTCAGTCTCTGCGGTGTCTTGATTCTTAAACAAGTGGAGTAGTGAAGGCAAAAACATTAATTAATATTCATCACACAGGTATTGGGTACAATTAAAATTCTGACAGGCAGATTATGGTACCTCATCAACGTAATCTCAAGGACTCCAAAAAAAATATGCATTTCAATATTGATTTATGAACATTCAATATAGCTCTTCTTTTTAAAAAAAAATTATACTCTCACACATCAAAAACCAGGCGCCCCGCACTCGCGGATGCCATCAACACACTCCAAACACTACACACACACACACACACATATATACATACACACACTACAACACACATCTTCCCACTCAGACATGGGGACGGAATAACAATATCCGCGCAAAAACCCATTGATTGTGGAAAAAAGACATAATACTTTTTTATTTTGTGTCAAATGCAGGTATCTATGCGCAATCAAAACATCGCGACACACATGTGTGACTTCCCATATCGCACAGCACAAATTTCATTGATACAAAATGTGTTGATAGATCTTTTGATAGTGAAGCACACACTAAAGCCCATACACTCATGTGTGAGCTGAACAACCTTAATGACCAGTGACTAGTTAAAGACATTAAACTTACTCAAACATTTAAAAATCATTTAAGCCAAAAAGGAAGAATATTAGGATGTACTTATTTTCATGACCACTCTCCAACACCACACCAAACGTGGACACTATCAGGGAGTGTATTATCAGAGAATGTAAATCACTGTTTCGTCAGTGCTGTTGTTGATTTAGAATTTGGAAATGAAGAACTGGAACAATAAGAATTTTTTTTTATTTGTTGTAAAGGGGGAGCGCCATCCGAAAAAACGGCTTTTTGTCCGAGAAAGGCATAGCAGAACTGAAATTACCGAAGAATATAGCAATGGAAGGATCAGCCCATAGAATGGGACCAGTCGCTTTTGCCGCAACGCCAAGCTGCTGATCACATGTAGACTTGAGAATATTCTCTTTTGTTACTTCTCCGATCTATTTGGGAGCAGAATTCTCAACATGGTCTGAAAGGGACTATTGCTGGTTTTTTAACGCACTAAGGTTGTTCTTACCAACAGGATGAACAGCAAAAATTTTATGAACACTTCTTCTATGTTGGGGACTTGTTAGAACAATGAATAGTATATCTTTTGTGTCTGTGAACCAAAAAAATGTTAGGCTTCGCACTTTGAGAAAAATAGTACATTGTTGTTGTCGCTTTTGACGCAGTGGCGTCAGTGTGTAAGAATTACAAGCTTTAAGTTTCGGATAAGAAATATTCCCTGATATTGTACTCGAAACAATTTTAAACTTCTTGACTATGGATGATACATATGCTTAGAAGGTGTGACTACTTTGGTCTTCTGAAAGATTGTTTAGGAAGATCTTGTGGTTTTGTATCGTTACAATGGAGCCTCCAATGATACACTCTCAATTACACACAATTTCGAGAAATAAGTGCTGTTCATAATCCTTTGATATAAAAGCATTTTAAATTAAAATAAAAATATAAATTTGTTGAACTTTCTTGAAACTGGTGAGGGCCTTAGGAACATGCTTGTGCTTACGGACAGCACGGACATGTAGTTTACCCGCATTGTGCATTGACTTAGGAGACGCTTGGAATCGGGATCCATGATTGGGCCCTATTTTTAGCTTATGGCCGCGGAACGATGCAATCTGGTCATCCAGGTTTGGTGACACAAATGATAAGGATAGTTGTGTGCCATTCGTTTCCACTGTTTTCAGCGAGGGAAAAAGTGGCCACAGGATTTATAATTTCCTACTCTTGTAAGTGCTGATGTGATAAGTGTGGACAATTTATCTTCAGCGCTACATACAAGGTTGTTGTTCAGTCGCCACGTGTTCTCTTGTTGTTGGCGGAGACTGTAAGAATTGGGTATAATGTTATCAGCACCTTTTGTGGTGGAGGGTACCAATAATTAAGACAAAAGAAGATTAGGATGTTTATCTAAAGATTGCTCATCTTTTGGGGTGTATGGGAGTGTTTAAGGTATGGGCGATGTGGACGTAAAATAGATGCGCTCGCTTTTTTCTCATGAAATGTTTTATGTTCACACTTTGGGCAGAGGTTGGGAGGGTATGGGGTTTAAGGTTTGAATGTTTCATGACGGAATCATATGTTGTTGTATTTAGTGATACGTGTTTCATCAGTTGTTGCGGGTGCTTGTCTCTAATTTGGGCAAAATCATGTCTGTATGACTGTGTCGGTATTATTGAGTGATGAGTGGCCTTGTGGGGTGTAAGAGGATAGGCATGGCCGCTACAGCTCGCACACGCAGCTGGGCTTGGTCGCCGTAGGCCTAGCCTAGCCCTGGTGCTGTTGACTTTAGGCTGAGGCCCTGCGATTGAGAGGCATCGGGTACGTGCTACTAGGCTTGAGATGTGTTTGAGGAGATGTGGGGAAGGGGGTGGGTGAAGAAATGGGAGGTAGGTGATGGGTGGTTGTTTGAATGAAAGGTCGGGTGCGCTCTAATTTTAGCACCTTGTAACTGGTATCCTTTTGACAGAGAGCTGCTTGGATAGGCGCGCCTTTGTTGACTGCATTGTGGTCAAGCGGCAAATTTTATTTAAGTAGGGAATGTTTGATCGATGCTTCGGCAATCCATTTGTGTATCGAATGTACAGATAAAAATGTGGCGTGCATGAATTGTTGAAAGGGGGTGTTTCTCAGTCGCAGGATAAATCTAGAAACGTTGATAAGTTTTAGTTTATTGGCAATATAACTCTATAGTAGAGTTTTCTGTTATATAAGTGATACGATTACTGAATAATAAGGGTAGAATATATGTGTGAGAGTAGAATGCAAGACTTGACATGAAGTCGGGATGCATTAATGTTAGTATTAGTATTCTTGTGCTAATGGTATGTGAATGATTTTGCTTGTCTTCGTTGAAGGCATTTGTTCGGGGCGTTTTTATTACAGTCACATGTCTTCTGGATGCTGGTCTCCTAGTTGTCGAGGGGGCGAGTGAATGTGGGTTTGAGTCGATGGTCATGTGGGGTGTTTTTGGTCAGATAGATTGTCTGGTCATGGGCTGAATACTTTGAATAATCATCTGGTGATTGCTCAGTCATCAGCATTGGGCTGAGTGTTCCATGTCGCCCATCAGGACATCTATCATCTAACTCACTTTTGGGTTTCACTCATCTACACCCTGGATAATTTTTTTTCTATATCAGCACAAGGAATCTCTGGAGTACATCCCAAACGCAGCACTTGATCATCACACCAGCACATTGATCTATGTCACATGCGACACCAGCACTGGATTCATCAGACACTAGGACTTGTTCAGCAACACCAGCGCTTGATTTCATCTTACACCAAGCACTTGCAGCATCAACACAGCACTCTCGATTCGCAACTATCATGGTCTTGATTATCTACACCCAGCGACTTTCAAAACATCATCACCAGGACTTCTGCATCAACACCAGACTGGAGCTTTCAGCTCACTGTCTTGTGCATTCTGCACTGGTCCTGTTAATCAAACTCGAATTGGTGCTTCGAGAAATTGATTGAACAAAGGACGCCTCATCGTCAACACCAGGACTTCATACAAAACGCTACTGACACTTATCAGCAGCTTCCAGCACTTCAGATATCTACACCCAGGTTATTAATCATCAACTCCGAGGACGTTACTATACACTCATGCTCCCAGCACTTGCTTAAATCAAAACTCAAGGTTTCACCGGATAGGATGAATCTAAAGCGAAGGCAGAAGGTTAGATCGAGTACGGTGTTCCCTGCTGAGGTTTGGTTCTGTACGCGATTATATATTTCATTGTTTTATACATAAACAGTGAAGAATGGTACAGGATCTGATAGCTCTGATGTGATAAAGTTCTCTGAATGACACTGCTGGGGAGTTATGTTGAAGATTGACTTTGTGTGTGGTTCTCAAGAGGGGGGAGGGGTGGCTGGGAGTTGGGGGGGGGGGGGGGGGGGGGAGGTGTAAATGGAAAAGATTAAAATTGTGAAAAAGCATGTGAAAGGTTAGTGGGCAGAATGAAAGTGATGATACATTAGTGTGGTACTGTGCTGTGATCCGTGATGATACATTAGTGTGGTACTGTGATCTGTGATGATTCCTTTCTGTACATTTTAAAAAATTTATTTATTTTTAAATGGCTTGCTCATTACCTACACAGACTGGTCTTTTTTGAGATAATAATGTATTCCTGTTTCTCTTTTTAAATGGCTTGCTCATTAGCTACACAGATTTGTCTTTTTTGAGATAATAATGTATTCCTGTTTCTATGATTGCCAGACTCTTCGCCAGAATTTCTTGATGGCAGGGACTTCTTCATGGCCATAAGGACTTTGTCTTTGCCAGGATAACTTCATCACAAGACTTCTTCATTGTCACAAGGACTTTGTCTTTGCCAGGATAACTTCATCACAACACTTCTTCATTGTCACAAGGACTTTGTCTTTGCCAGGATAACTTCATCACAAGACTTCTTCATTGTCACAAAGACTTTGTCTTTGCCAGGATAACTTCATCACAAGACTTCTTCACTGTCACAAGGATTTCTTCGTCACTGAAAAAACTTCATTATCTGTTCATCAGCTAGAGTTTCGAGGTTCACAAATGGTGAGTTGTTTTTTTCACACTTATCCAGCCATTTTTTCCCCGCACCATGAAGATAGCAGCAGCACTCCAGCTTTGGGGATAGAGTTTGGATTGGAACTGACCAGAGGAGTCAGTGCTGATGTGAACTGCAGGGTGAAATCCTCTGAAACAGGCGTCTCTGTGGTGCCTTGATCCCAGACCATCAGATCACTAGCATAATGCTCTGCTGTCCTGCCCCTTGATATTATGTTGATACATTTTTATATGATTGTAAACATTTCTTTTTTTTCTTTAAAAAAGTGAATGTTTCCTGCATAAAAGTCATGACGCATTGATGCTGTATTGCACCATTTTCTGTGCCAATTGTTTCATATTTTAAAACAATATTTTTTGTCTCTGTTTATGTTTAATGCACATATTTTTTATGTACTGAGATAATAACTTTATTTTTTAATCATCCTAGGTTCTTACCACCAGGACTTCAAACTTGACCATGGCCAGACGTCATCTTTCTGAAATGTGGACCAAGACTTTGATCATCACCAAGTCTCTCATCACCAAGACTTTTTTCTTAACCAGACTTCTCTCACCAAGACTTCATCACCAAGACTTCATCATCCCCAAAGACTTCTCATCCCAAGACTTCATCATAAACCAAGACTTCATCATCACAAAGACTTCATCATCACCAAGACTTTTCTCACCAAGACTTTATCTCACCAAGACTTCATCATCCCAAGACTTCATCATCACCAAGACTTCATCATCCCAAGACTTCATCATCACCAAGACTTCTTCATCACCAAGACTTCATCATCACCAAGACTTCATCATCACAAAGACTTCTTCATCACCAGGACTTCATCACCAAGACTTCATCATCACCAAGACTTCATCATCACAAAGACTTCATCATCACCAAGACTTCATCACCAAGACTTCATCATCACCAAGACTTCATCATCACCAAGACTTCATCATCACCAAGACTTCATCATCACCAAGACTTCTTCATCACCAAGTCTTCATCATCACCAAGACTTCATCATCACCAAGTCTTCATCATTACTGAAACTTCATCTACATCAAGTCTTCAACGCAAAGACTTCTTCAAGATCAAGACTTCATCGTCGCCAAGACTTTTTCAATGCAAACACGTTTGGTATTACAGGCACAGCCCTCATGTGGTTTACTTCATACCTTACAGGCCGATTCTACACAGTTACTGTAAAAAGACTCAATCATCACCTGCAAAACTGGAATGTGGAGTCCCACAAGAATCGGTTCTGGGCCCTGTTTTTTTTAATTCTCTATGTTGCTCCTCTTTTCACATATAATAAAACGTCATCGATCAACCATCATTTCTATGCCGAAGACTCTCAGATTGTTAACAGTGATACACCTGAAAATCTGCCTTCTCTCTTGACAAATATGGACTACTGCCTTCAAGATATTCAAAACTGGATGATACAGAGCAAGTTACAGCTAAACACAGATAAAATGAAGCTATGCTCGTAGCGACCAAACACAAACTCTCTTCCATCACAACAGCTTCAATAGAATTTGGCAATACGTCAATTCCACTATCCACTGCTGTGAAATATCTTGGAGTCGTTATCGACAACACACTCTCAATGCAAAAATTCATCACCCAGACCTGCCAGGTATGCTACTAACAATTATGGTGAATTAGTGCAATTCAAAAGTACCTTCTACTCTGCTGCAACATCCAAACTAGTCGCATCTCTCATTCTTTCACATCTGGACTATTGCGATTCTCTTTCTGGCTGGTCTGCCAGCATCATCAATCCACTCTCTTTAACGTATACAAAACTGCAGCTTGACTAATCCTCAGAAAGAAAAAAATCGGAGCACATAACTCCTCTCTTGGAATCTCTCCACTGGCTGCCTGTGCCACAGAGAGTAAGCTATAATATCAGTACGAGTGTTTGCACAAAACAGCTCCCTCCTCCCTTGTGACTGTGTGCACTATACATCCTTCTCGTTCCCTCCATTGCGCGATACCCTTTGCTTACGAATACCGAGAATCAACCAATCCAGAGTTGGCTGTAGCTCTTTCTGTGTTTCTGGTCCGGTGATCTGGAATGACGACCCTGTCTCTTTTCGCCAAAAGCATACTTATGACACTATTAAATCCAGCCTCAAGATATATTTATTCCAAACCTAAGATTTTTCCCTTCTGTTTCATCTCAAATTTGTCCCTGCTTCCAACAGCCGAAATCCCCACCACTCTGCCAAAGTGTATAACCTGTGTGTTGTGTTTGTTGTTCGCATCGCGAGTGTTGTATGCATTTGAATTGTGACCTTGTTAATTGAAATGGTTGTATGTGTGTTGTATGCAAGTTGCCCTTTTTTGTTTGCAAGATATAGCGCTATATAAATCCCATTCATTATATTATTATGAAGACTTTATTTTTGCGCAAGATTTCTTCTTTGTTAAGAGTTCAACAAACACCTAAACATTCATCATAGTTGGGACTAATCTTCTCCAAGATATCTCTCTGCACATGACTTTGATCATCACTAGAATAATCTTCATTGTGCAATGTAATGGAATTCTTTTATTTCCAGAATAATGTTTGAATTGTGTTCTTTTTATACATGTAGTCCCTGTGTGCCTGCGATTTTGTAAATGTTGTCATCCGCTCCCTCAAGCACACAGTGGCCTACTCTTGCAAAAAGCAGAAACTTTTAAACATTGGCACAAGATGTTGTGTTATGGGGTCACACGTGGGACCTCGGTTTATTTCTCCTCTGATGGATGTGTGGTTTGTTGTTGTTTTTTTTATTGGGGGGGGGGGGGGGGGGGGGGCAGTTGGAATAAGGTTTAAAGCAAAGGGACAGAGGGACTTTAGAAAAAAGGATGTTCAGATGAAACCAGCTCCACAGTGGCATTACTGATGTACATGCTTCTTCACAACAGAGTGCTCCTGTCTTAATGACAGTGCTTTAGTGTGGATGGATTTGGGGTTGTATGGTGTGTTGTTTTCTTTTCATTAAAAAAATTGAGTTGTTTGGTGCATGACTTTGTTGTGTGTTTTCTTATTGTTTTTGCTTTTTGATGAGTGTGTGTAGGTGACATGAATTTTGGATGTCAGAAAATGAAAACAGAAGTGGGAGAAAAGAGGAGGATGGAGGAGCCACAAAACAAAAAAAGAGAAAAAGAAGGGGAAAAAAGAAAGAAAAAAAAAACGGGGAAAAGAAAAGGTGGTTGGAGGCCCCCTCAAAGAAATTTTTCAAAAAATCAACAACAAAATAGTGTCTGACTCTGTATGTTTGTACTGATGTCACTATTTATTGACTTTATAGTGAGTTTTAAAGTGATAATTTTCATCCTGAAATCTGTTGAGTTGTCCATTGAACCTTTGTTGTAGATGGGCTGGACTTGATATTTGTTAATTTGCGAAAGCAGCACCAAAGTTGTAGTACTTGTGTGTATGATGTTGTAATTAGCCTTAAAATTTGACCTGACTTGTGTGTATGATGTTTGAAGTGGAAAACCCATTTGACCTAAGAAAGCTAGAGCTTTGTTGTCATTTGGATCAGACTGAACTTGTGTTGATGGTCTCCTAGTGCAGAAATGATGTTTGTTGTGATGTGTGGAGAAAAAGATTGTGGGGGTTGGTGAAGTCAGTGTTGATGTGGGCAGGCAGGAAGAGAATGAATTGTGGTTGTGGGCAAATCCATGCTGTGGCCTTAGGACTGACAAAAAACGCCATGGCAGGACTGGAGTGCAACAGAGACAGGAGAGGGGGTGAAAGCAGCGTGAATTTTGGGGTGTGGTTTTGTGTGTGGAGTTGGAAAGTTAGCTAACAGTAGGTATGTATGATTTTTCAGTTTTGCATTTGTGTGTGTGTGTGAGAGATAGGGGAGGAAGGAAACCTGTGCACTGGTGTTTTTATGGATTATTTATTATGTTGCCTGAACATATTTGAGCAGCACTCTTGGTCCTGTTGTAAAACCAGCTCCACAGTTGCATTGCTGATGTACATGCTTGTTGAAGACACAATGCTCCTGTCTTAATGATATACTACTTCAGTTTGTTTGAGTTAATTTTTGTTTGTTTTGGTTCTTTAAAAGTATTTTTACGCCTGTTGTTTAGAATATCACCTTGATATTTTTTCTTTGTTCTTGTTGGTTCAGTGTTTATGTAGGTGACATGGATTTTGGATGTCGGGAACTGAAACTGGAAGGAAAAGAGAGGAGGCTGGAGGATCCATCCCCCAAAAAAAAAATAATGGGGGAAAGAAAATGTGGTTGGCGGCTCCACACATGGAATGAAGAGAAACAAGAATGTGGGGAAAAAGGTTGGAGGCCCCACAAAAGAAAAAAGTATGTCTGACTCTGAGTATGTTTCTGTCACCATTATACATTTTGTGTTGAGTTTGTAATCAAGATCAGTGTATCCAGATGTAACTATTATCAGTGTATCCAGACGTAATCAAGATCAGTGTATGCAGACGTAATCAAGATCAGTGTGTCCAGACGTAATCAAGATCAGTGCATCCAAAGATAATCAAGATCAGTGTATCCAGACGTAAACAAGATCAGTGTATCCACTTTCAACAGAAAGTCTGTTTGTGAACTGTAGTGCCATACATCAGTTGCTTGGGTTTTCAAGGTGAGATAGACAGCGGCTTGATACTCAGCGATGTGCGGAGCACATAGCTAGCTGCAATCTCACAGAATGGAAACAATGACAACTGGACCTTCAATTTTTGCTGAATACTCCAAGTAGTTATAGTATCACACACACACACACACACACACAAAAAGGGTGGTGCTGCTCGTGTGGCGACACGCTTTTCCCGGGGAGAGCAGCCCAAACTTAAAGTGGTATAAAATAAAAGAAAAAGAAAATTCCCATTTCATATAATTCTTTTTATTTATTTGTCCATTGGGGAAAAAAAATCATGGTCTTATTATTGAAGTCTAGATTGTGTCTGGTTAATTATCTTTGTATTGCTCAATCAGTGATAGATTTGATTGACATCTGCTGGGATGTTTAGGCGTTCATTGCTTGAAGGACTTCTTTCTCTCTGCAAGGATGTCTTCACTGCTGCTAGAATCTCATCAGCGCAAGGACTACTTAATAATAATAATAATAATAAATGGAACTTTATAGCGCTATATCTTGCAAAGACAAATCAAAGCGCATGCATTAAACCTAATCTTACACAGTCATACAACCAATGACAAATAATCAATAGTTCCAACAGACATTACAAACATGGTACGCTGCAGACCAAATCTGGGTCGGGGAAGAGAAAGAGTTTTATAACCAGGTGGTGTCAGTTGTTTTATTTTCGGTTCATGACCGTGTGGTTTTAACCAGGTTTATGTAAGAAACGTTAGATCAATATTCTGTTCAGAAATGAAATCAGAAATGAAATCAGAAATGAGATCAGCTTTACCTTCTGGGCAGACAGATTGCACGTTGAACAAGCACATGCTAAGGAGGTTTGAAGGAGGCAGAGAGGTGATGTTAACTGTGGTGAATTAGGGATAACTGTCAAAGGGAAGTGGATGAAGGCGATGGGAGAGATGTGGGGTGGGGAGAGAGACCAAAAGTTTGGAGTGAGAGTCAGGTGTAGAAGCTGGTGAAAGAACTGGGCAAGTTTGGGGATTTACAGTTTCATACACATCGCGATACACATAACTATCAGAACACGTTTTGTCAAAGTCATTAACACAGGAAGAAGCAGGTTGATCAGAGGGAAGCAAAGCGGAGTTGTCCTTGGTTACGGTGGTAGCGGTAGTGACGTCAGAAGCAAGGAGGGAGACGGATGTAGGGGGCCACAGGCGATGACGTCTGCCGGCACGGGTTCCTCGTCTAGTTTTGCGGCGGTTGATTCCACTTGGGATGGCCTCTTCCTGCTCTGCCTCCCTCTGTGACTTGCACACACTTGTTGTTGGTGGCCTCTTGCTGCCACGCTCCTCCTCTCTCTCTTCCACATTACCAAAGCCAAAAAGATCTCCAACGTCACTTGGGATGGCCTCCTCTTCTTCTCTCCTGCTTTGCAGTCTCTTCTTGCCTCTCCGCCTCCTCTTCTCCTCCACCTCCTCAGAGGACTGCTCTACAGATCCACTTAGGATGGCCTCCTCTTCTCCTCCTCTATGTGACTTTCCAGATCTGCTCCCCTGTCCACCTTCTTGCCTCTGCACTGCCTCTTCTCCAGGAGCATTCTCTCCGGGTCCACTTGGGATGTCCTCCTCTTCTCCTCCTCTATGTGACTTTCGAGATCTCATTCCCCGTCCACCTTCTCGCCTCTCACTGCCACCCCAGCAGGAGCAATTCTCTCCCGGGTCCATTACAAGTGCATCCAGTCCTCTGCACTGCCACCTCAGCAGGAGCATTCTCTCCGGGTCCATTTACAAGAGCATCCATGTCCCTCTGCACTGCCACCTCAGCAGGAGCATTCTCTCCGGGTCCATTTACAAGAGCATCCATGTCCCTCTGCAGAGCATTGTTCTCTTTCTGCAACTTTCTTTTCCTTCTTTGGAGGTTCTGCAGACGAGCCCTCACTTGCGCTACTTCAAGCTCAATCCTTTTGATCTCCTCAGCGTTGCGGTCCCGTTTCTTTGTCAGATTTCTGACATTTTGGGGTCCAGTTAATCTCACAGAAGCCATTGCGAATCAGATCGTAGAACACACTGTACTTTCCACAACTGCATGCATCACTTCAAGGACTACTTCATCAGTGCAAGGACTACTTCATCAGTGCAAGGACTACTTCATCACTGCAAGGACTTCTTCATCACTGTAAGGACTTCTTCATCAGTGCAAGGACTACTTCATCACTGAGGACTTCTTCATCACTGCAAGGACTTCTTCATCAGTGCAAGGACTACTTCATCACTGCAAGGACTTCTTCATCACTGCAAGGACTACGTCATCACTGCAAGGACTTCTTCATCACTGCAAGGACTACTTCATCACTGCAAGGACTTCTTCATCACTGCAAGGACTTCTTCTTCTTTGCGTTGCCTGGGTTATGTTGTGAGACCAGATCTTCTGAGGAATTCAGCAGTTGCCTGCAGGTCATCTACCGTGCCGTACAGTTTCTGCTCCAGAGGCGTGGGCTCAGGCCACACTTCCAGCCCTTTGAGTCTGGAGGGTCCCGCCGTCTTGTAGGATGTGGGCCGTTATCCTGTTTTCTCTCCCCAGGGGCACATAGCAGATGGTGTAATTTTCAATTTTTCTGTGGAGGTGTTTATTCAGCCTGTTGTGCCTGTGCATAGTTGAAATACCACCTGTTTCTTGTCATGAAAACTGGTGATAAGGGTCTGGTTTGGTGGTGATCTGAAGAGAGATTTGATGTTTTTCATCTCCCATTAGGTTGACAGGATTGTTCTCTTGCTCCTTCTTGCCCATCTTGTCTGCTTGTTCATTTCCTTTAATGCCGCCGTGGGAGGGGATCCACTGGAGCTCTATGCGTTTAAAGGGGTTAAGACTGTGCAGTGCCTTCTCCAGATCTTTCAGTTGTCCGGCATTATAGGACTGCAGCACAGAGAGTGCGTCGGTCAGGAAGACGACTTGGGTGTTGTTGTCCACTCTGCTGTTGATGACATTTGCTGCATGGATCAGGGCTTCTACTTCAGCCTTGTAGTTATTATAATGCAGGCCTGTTGGAATAGCTTCGGCCTGCCATTCTCCTTTAGGGTACTGAATGTAGACCCCCGCACCTCCACACTTGACAGCATCATCACTGCAAGGACTACTTCATCACTGCAAGGACTTCATCATCACTGCAAGGACTTCTTCATCACTGCAAGGACTACTTCATCACTGCAAGGACTTCTTCATCACTGCAAGGACTTCATCACTACAAGGACTTCTTCATTGCCAGGACTTCACCAGTCAACATTCACCGGTTCCTTTCAAGGTATGGGTCTGTCCCTGTGTTGTTCATTCTGTCAATGTTGCCCCATTCCTCTGCTAGAACTGTGAGCTTCACCAGTGGTGAGGTTTTTGTGGGGGGACCTCCCACCACTGTTTAGGTAGCCGCATTCCGGGGATGGTGTGTAAACATCTGTCTGAACGCGACACCCATGTGCATTCCTTTTTGAAATGTTGTCATCCGTTCCTGCAGGCATGAAATGGCCTACTCTTCCAACAGGTGGAATGGGATTTTTTAATGTGCGCACAATATGTTGTGCATGTATTCACACACAGAGCCTCAGTTTATAGTCTCATCAAAAGGACTTTGACATTCAGTTTGATTTTTTTGTCAAACTGGGAAGAAAGGGCAAGGCTGGAATCGAACCCAGAACCTCATGGTTTACTTGTTAGGTAGGTGAATGTCTTAACCATCCTGCCACCTTCCTTCTTCATTCTCTATGTAAATGATGATAATTGGATTGGATTGGTTACCACCCTGTTGATGAAGTGCCCTGATGACACTGCTGTTGAAGATGGGTGAAACTGACGCTGTGTGTGTTGTGAACAAGTTGATGAATTGTTTTTTTTATAAATAGAAATGTTCAGAATAAAATGGTACATATATGTAGCAAGAAAGACGCCTGCATGAATTCATGATGCATTAATGTTATACTGTGCTATTTTGTGTGATTTTATTTCTCTTTTCTTTTTTCTTTTTATTGATTTTTTAATAGAATGTTGGTTTCTCCTTGAGATAATATTGATAAATGTTTTGCTATTTGTGTATGCGACAGAAATTCATCACAAGAACTTCACCTGGCTTTGATTTCATCATCACCAGGATTTCAGTCTTGGACTTCAGACTCCCTCGTCACCAGGACATAACACCAGAACTGCAGTCTTCATCATCACCCAGACTTCACCATCACCAGGACAACTTCATCTTCACAACTGCAGTCTTCATCATCACCCAGACTTCACTTCACCAGGACAACTTCATCTTCACAAAATGCAGTTTTCATCATTTACTAGGACTTTAAAAGTCAACTTTAAATTGTTCCCCGCAAGTTTTTTCCATCGTGTTCATTTTTTTTTTAGACACTTTTAAAAGGGTATGGATGTGATAGCAGGTGTTGATAAAATTTTGAGGAAACTGCTGTTGGGATGGTGACATGAATGTTCAAATT
>CM054145.1:2306523-2365743 GCA_028751875.1 Rapana venosa
AAGACACCTGCATGAATTCATGATGCATTAGTGTTACGCCACGCCAGCAAGATCATGCTCAAAGTTATTTTGAATCGACTAAAGAAGGAGGCAGAAGAACACCTTGCAGAGGAACAAGCTGGGTTCAGGGCAGGCAGGAGCACAATCGAACAGATTTTTAACTGCCACATCCTGATGGAAAAACATCTTCAACATCAGAGAGACCTGTTCCACAACTTCATCGACTTTAAGAAGGCTTTCGACAGAGTATGGCATGAAGGCCTGTGGCAGGTCCTCAGAATGTTTGGCATTGAAGAAGGACTAGTGCAAACCATTCAAGCACTATACAACACCGCAAGCAGTGCAGTCCTTCTGAACAATCAGGTCGGAGACTACTTCAAAACCACAGTTGGGGTCCGACAAGGATGCCTGTTATCTCCAGTCCTGTTTAATCTGTTCTTGGAAAACATTATGAGAGAAACCCTCCATGACTTCCACTCTACCATCTCCATTGGCGGCAGACCCCTCAACAACTTGCGGTTTGCCGATGACATTGACCTCATGGGCGGAAGTAACACAGAGCTGCAAGATCTTACGACCAGACTTGAGAACAGAGCTGGAGCATATGGCATGGAGGTGAGCTCGGAGAAAAGTTAAGTACTTGTGAACAGCACGAGCAACGCCACTGCTAAAATTTACATGAACGGCCAACAACTGGAGGAGGTAGACGCTTTTAAATACCTTGACGCTACACTCACAAAGGACGGGCGATCTACGACAGAAATCAAAGTCAGAATAGCCATGGCAACATCTTCCATGACAAAACTCACCACATATGGAATGGTAAAGAGATCAGTTTCCCAATCAAACTAAAGCTCTACAAAGCCCTAATTCAGACTATCCTGCTGTACGGAAGTGAAACCTGGACATTGACTGCTGAAACAGCAAAGCGAATCCAGTCATTTGAAACAAAATGCCATAGAAAACTACTGGGCATATCCTGGAGAGAACGAAAGACCAATGAATTTGTCAAGAGTCAAATAACACGGCTGGCAGGTCCACAGGAACCCCTTCTCACCATCGTCAAGAAGAAAAAGCTGACATGGTTCGGCCACGTCACCCGCCACAACACTCTGCCAAAAACGGTACTGCAGGGAACACTCGAAGGTGGCAGAAAGAGGGGAAGACAGAACAAGTCATGGATGGACAACATCAGAGAATGGACCAGGATGAATGACTCGGCACTACTGCGCAGAGCCGAGGGCCGAGATGGATGGAGGAGGCTTACCAGGGCATCGTCTTTCGTGTCTCCCCCACGACCGCCAAGGTCACAGGTCTGATGATGATGATGATGATGATGAATGTTATACTGTGCTATTTTGTGTTATTTTATTTCTCTTTTCTTTTTTCTTTTTATTGATTTTTTTAATTTATAGAATGTTGGTTTCTCCTTGAGAAAATATTGATAAATGTTTAGCTATTTGTGTATGCGACAGAAATTCATCACAAGAACTTCACCATGGCTTTGATTTCATCATCGCCAGGATTTCAGTCTTGGACTTCAGACTCCCTCGTCACCAGGACTTAACACCAGAACTGCAGTCTTCATCATCACCCAAACTTCACCATCACCAGGACAACTTCATCTTCACAACTGCAGTCTTCATCATCACCAGGACTTTAAAAGTCAACTTTAACTTGTTCCCTGCAGGGTATGGTTCTGTCATCTATCGCCTACATTTTTTCTATATACAGTTTAAATGGTACTGGATGTGATAGCAGCGTGTTGATAAAGTTCTCTGAGGAAAACTCTGTTGGAGTGTGTGACACTGACCCTTGTGTATTGTAAGGAAGCTGAAGAGTTTTCTCTATGAGGAAAATGGTAATGATGTGTAGAAGATTAGGAGGGCTGCCTGAAGTCTATGATGATTGATGTGTTTCTTGTGGATGTTTTGTTTTCTTCTTTCTGAGTTCTTTTCATTGATGTATTTTGAATGGCTTGTCTTCACCTGCAAGATTTTCTGTTTTGAAGATATTTACGTTATTCCCTGTGTGTCTGTGGCAGTCTCCATCTTTGCCAGAAATTTCTAGATCAAAGGACTTGTTCATCACCACGGGACTTCTTCATGCCGCAGAGACATCTTCATTGCAAGACTTCAGTTCTTCAGGATGTTCTCTTGGGGAGGATGGCTTCTCACCACATGGGACTTTCATCACCACAAACATTCTTCATGACCCATGGATTTGTTCATCACCACAAGGACATCTCTTCATCACCACAAAGATTCTTCATCACTGCAATAACCCCTTCATTCCAGGACTTCAGAAGTCCTCTTTGACTGCTTTCCTTCAAGGTATGGTTGTGTAACCTGTCCTCTTCCTTCTGTATACAATTTGAATTGTACTGGATTGGTTAATGACATCAATGCTGTGTATATTCTTAACAAGTGGAGTAGATTTCTGTAGACAAAAGTGCAGTGAATAAAAGTGTAGAAATGTGTAGCAAGAAAGCAAGACTGCATGAAGTCAGGATGCATTAATGTTATACTGTGCTATGGTCTGTGATGATTTGTTTCTTCTTGATGTCCGTCTGTTCTTTTCTTTTTACCTACCCTGCTTGTAAGCTGCTCCAGTTTTCTCTTTTGAGATGTTTTTTGTTTTTTTTGACAGAATCAGCAAGAACTCTTCATCATCTCTGGGATTTCAGTCATCATCAATACCAGGACTTGATCAGCTTCAGGACTTGATCAACACCAGGACTTGATCAACACCAGCACTTCATCAGCACCAGGATTTTATCATCAACACCGGCACGTCATAAACACCAGCACTTCAAAAGTCAACTTGTACGTGTTCCCTGCAAGGTATGGTTCTGTCACCCATTCTATTCACTTTTTTATACAAACAGTGAAGACCGTACTGGATCTGATAGCACTGTGTGATAAAGTTCTCTGATGATACTGCTCTTGGAGACTTTTGAGATTTACAGTTTGTATAGTCTAAAGGTTGGGGAGGGGTTAAATGTAGAGATTAAAATTGTAAAAACCATGTAGCAAGATAGTGGGTAGAATGAAGGTGATGATACATTAGTGTAACACTGTGCTGTGCTCTGTGATGATTTCTTGACTTTTAAAAAATTCATTCATTAGTAAATGGCTTGCTCATTACCTACACAGAGTTGTCTTTTTTGAGATGATAATTTATTCCTGTTTTTTTTTTATTGCCAGACTCTTCGCCAGAATTTCTTGATGGCAGGGACTTCTTCATGGCCGTAAGGACTTTGTCTTTGCCAGGATAACTTCATCACAAGACTTCTTCCTTGTCACAAGGACTTTGCCAGGATATCTTCATCACAAGACTTCTTCCTTGTCACAAGGACTTTGTCTTTGCCAGGATAACTTCATCACAAGACTTCTTCATTGTCACAAAGACTTTGTCTTTGCCAGGATAACTTCATCACAAGACTTCTTCATTGGCACAAAGACTTTGTCTTTGCCAGGATAACTTCATCACAAGACTTCTTCATTGTCACAAAGACTTCTTCGTCACTGAAAAAACTTCATTATCTGTTCCTCAGCTTGAGCTGCAAGGTTCACCAATGGTGAGATTTTTACTTGTACAACCAGTTTTTCACATTATTAAGATAGCAGCAGTTACTTTGGGGACACAGTTTGGATTGGAACTGACCAGAGGAGTCAGTACTGATGAGAACTGCAGGGTGAAATCCTCTGAAACAGGCGTCTCTGTGGTGCCTTGATCCCAGACCATCAGATCACTAGGATAATGCTCTGCTGTCCTGCCCCTCAATATTATGTATATACATTTTTATATGTAAACATTTCTTATAAAAAAGGGATAGTTTCTGCTTTAAAGTTTTTAATACATTTATTAATGGTGTATTGCACCTTTTTCTTTGGTAAATTGTTTCATATTTGAAAAATGTTGTTCTTTGTTTCTGATTAATGCACATAAGTTTTCTGTTTTAAAGATAAAAAAAGGGGTTTTTTTTTTAAATTTTGTCCTAGGACTTCAAAACTTGACTATGGCCAAGACGTCATCTTTCTGCATTGTGGCCAAGACTCATCGTCACAAAGACTTCATCATCGCCAAGACTTAATCATCACCAAGACTTCTTCATCACCAAAAATTCATCATCACCAAGACTTAAATTCATCACCAAGACTTCATCATCACCAAGACTTCGCAACACAGACTTCAACACAAAGACTTGATCATGGAAAAGGGTTTTTTTTACAAGGCAAAGATTTCATTCATCGTTATGAAGAGTTCAACAATGCCAAGACTTTGTCATCGTTGGGAAAAGTTATTGCTTCAAGCAAAACGTGGGCTAGACTTATCATGGATTATCACAGACATGTTGCCACGGCATATTTGAAGCCACACTCTTGGTTCTGTTGTAAACCAGCTCCACAGTTTGTATTGCTGATGGACATGCTTCTTCAGGACAAAAATGCCCTGTCTTAATGATAGGACGTCAGTCTGGATGAATTTTGGGTTGTATGATTTTTGTTTTAAAAAAAATCTGTTGTTTGAGGCATGACTTTGTTTTTGTGTTTTCTTCTTTTTTTTTGTTTCTTGTTTTTGATGAGTGTGTGTAGGTGACATGAATTTTGGATGTCAGAAAATGGAAGTGGGAAAAAAGAGGAGGATGGAGGACCCACAAAAAAAAGAAAAAGAAATGGGGAAAAGAAAAGGTGGTTGGAGGCCCCACAAAAAAAAAATAAAAAAAGAGAAAAAAAGAATGGGGAAAAGAAAAGGTGGTTGGAGGCCCCACAAAATAAATTTTAAAAAAGAGAAGAAAAAAAAAAGAAAAGGGGAAAAGAAAAGGCGGTTGGAGGCCCCACAAAATTTTAAAAAAAAAAAAAAAATCAACAACGAAATAGTGTCTTGACTCTGTATGGCTGTACTGATGTCACCATTTATTGACTTTATAGTGAGTTTTAAAATGATAATTTAATCCTGACATTGTTGATTGTCCATTGAACCTTTGTTGGGAGATGCGCTGGACGGGAAATATTTTTTTAATTTGCGAAAGCAGCACCAAGTTGTAGTACTTTGTGTGTATGATGTTGTAATGTAGGCTTAAAAATGACCATGACTTGTGTGTATGATTTTGAAGTGGAAAAGTATGCCCTAAAGTAGCTAGAGCTTTGTTGTCATTTGGATCAGACTGAACTTGTGTTGTGGTCTCCTAGTGCAGAAAATGATGTTTGTTGTGATGTGTGGAGAAAGATTGTGGTGGTGAAGTCGTGTTGATGTGGGCAGGCAGGAAGAGAATGAATTGGGGTGTGGGCAAATCCATGCTGGGGCCCTTTAAAGACGGGACAATAAACGCCATGGCAGATTGGAGGCAACAGAGAGGAGAGAGGAGGTGAAAGCAGCGTGAATTTTGGGGTGTGGTTTTGTGTGTGGGGTTGGCAGTTAGCTAACCAGTAGTTACTTTTATGATTTTCAGTTTGCATTTGGGTGTGTGTGAGAGAGAGATAGGGGGGAGGAAGGAAACCTGTGGCACGGGTTTGTTTTTATGGATTATTATTATGTTGCCGTGACATATTTGAAGCAGCATTTCTTGGTCCTGTTGTAAAACCAGCTCCACAGTTGTATTGCTGATGTACATGCTTGTTGAAGACACAATGCTCTGTCTTAATGTTATACTATTCAGTTTGTTTGATTTAAAATTTTTTGTTTTGGTTCTTTAAAAGTATTTTTAACTTTTTGTTAGATATCACTTTGATATTTTTCTTTGTTCTTGTTGATTCAGTGTTTATGTGGGGGACATGATTTTGGGATGTCGGGAACTGAAACTGGAAGGAAAAAAGGGGAGGCTGGAGGATCCACCCCCAAAAAAAAAATAAATGATGGGGAAAAGAAAATGTGGTTGGCGGCTCCACACATAGAAAGAAGAGAAACAAGAATGTGGGGGAAAAGGTTGGAGGCCCCACAAAAGAAAAATTTGTCTGACTCTGAGTATGTTTCTGTCACCATTATACATTTTGTGTTGAGTTTGTAATCAAGATCAGTGTATGCAGACGTGATCAAGATCAGTGTGTCCAGACGTAATCAAGATCAGTGCATCCAAAGATAATCAAGATCAGTGTATCCAGACGTAAACAAGATCAGTGTATCCACTTTCAACAGAAAGTCTGTTTGTGAACTGTAGTGCCATACATCAGTTGCTTGGGTTTTCAAGGTGAGATAGACAGCGGCTTGATACTCAGCGATGTGCGGAGCACATAGCTAGCTGCAATCTCACAGAATGGAAACAATGACAACTGGACCTTCAGTTTTTGCTGAATACTCCAAGTAGTTATAGTATCACACACACACAACACACACACAAAAAGGGTGGTGCTGCCATGTGGCACACGCTCCCCCCGGGGGAGAGCACCCCCAAACTTAAAGTGGTATAAAATAAAATAAAAGAAAATTCCCATTTCATATAATTCTTTTTTTTTAATTGTCCATTGGGGAAAAAAATCATGGTCTTATTATTGAAGTCTAGATTGTGTCTGGTTAATTATCTTTGTATTGCTCAATCAGTGATAGATTTGATTGACATCTGCTGGGATGTTTAGGCGTTCATTGCTTGAAGGCTCTTTCTCTCTGCAAGAATGTCTTCACTGCTGCTAGAATCTCATCAGCGCAAGGACTACTTAATAATAATAATAATAATAAATGGAACTTTATAGCGCTATATCTTGCAAAGACAAATCAAAGCGCATGCATTCAACCTAATCTTACACAGTCATACAACCAATGACAAATAATCAATAGTTCCAACAGACATTACAAACATGGTACGCTGCAGACCAAATCTGGGTCGGGGAAGAGAAAGAGTTTTATAACCAGGTGGTGTCACTTGTTTTATTTTCGGTTCATGACCGTGTGGTTTTAACCAGGTTTATGTAAGAAACGTTAGATCAATATTCTGTTCAGAAATGAAAACAGAAATGAGATCAGCTTTACCTTCTGGGCAGACAGATTGCACGTTGAACAAGCACATGCTAAGGAGGTTTGAAGGAGGCAGAGAGGTTGATGTTAACTGTGGTGAATTAGGATAACTGTCAGAGGAAGTGGATGAAGGCGATGGTAGAGATGTGGAGAGTGGGAGAGCAGACAAATGTTTGGATTGAGAGTCAGGTGTAGAAGCGGGGAAAGAACTGGACAAGTTTGGGGATTTACAGTTTCATACACATCGCGATACACATAACTATCAGAAACACGTTTTGTCAAAGTCATTACACAGGAAGAAGCAGGTTGATCAGAGGGAAGCAAAGCGGAGTTGTCCCTTTGGGTTTCGGTGGGTAGCGGCAGTGACGTCAGAAGCTAGGGGGAGACGGATGTGGGGGCCACAGGCGATGACGTCTGCCGGCACGGTTCCTCGTCTAGTTTTGCGGCGGTTGAAATTTCACTTGGGAATGGCCTCTTCCTGCTCTGCCCCCCCTCTGTGACTTGACACACTTGTTGTTGGTGGCCTCTTTCTGCCACGCTCCTCCTCTCCTCTCTTTCCCCATTACCAAAGCCAAAAAGATCTCCAACTTCACTTGGGATGGCCTCCTCTTCTTCTCTCCTCCTTTGCAGTCTCTTCTTGCCTCTCCGCCTCCTCTTCTCCTCCACCTCCTCAGAGGACTGCTCTACAGATCCACTTAGGATGGCCTCCTCTTCTCCTCCTCTATGTGACTTTCCAGATCTGCTCCCCTGTCCACCTTCTTGCCTCTGCACTGCCTCTTCTCCAGGAGCATTCTCTCCGGGTCCACTTGGGATGTCCTCCTCTTCTCCTCCTCTATGTGACTTTCGAGATCTCATTCCCCGTCCACCTTCTCGCCTCTGCACTGCCACCTCAGCAGGAGCATTCTCTCCGGGTCCATTTACAAGAGCATCCATGTCCCTCTGCACTGCCACCTCAGCAGGAGCATTCTCTCCGGGTCCATTTACAAGAGCATCCATGTCCCTCTGCACTGCCACCTCAGCAGGAGCATTCTCTCCGGGTCCATTTACAAGAGCATCCATGTCCCTCTGCACTGCCACCTCAGCAGGAGCATTCTCTCCGGGTCCATTTACAAGAGCATCCATGTCCCTCTGCAGAGCATTGTTCTCTTTCTGCAACTTTCTTTTCCTTCTTTGGAGGTTCTGCAGACGAGCCCTCACTTGCGCTACTTCAAGCTCAATCCTGTTGATCTCCTCAGCGTTGCGGTCCCGTTTCTTTGTCAGATTTCTGACATTTTGGGGTCCAGTTAATCTCACAGAAGCCATTGCGAATCAGATCGTAGAACACGCTGCTACTTTCCACAACTGCATGCATCACTTCAAGGACTACTTCATCAGTGCAAGGACTACTTCATCAGTGCAAGGACTACTTCATCACTGCAAGGACTTCTTCATTACTGTAAGGACTTCTTCATCAGTGCAAGGACTACTTCATCAGTGCAAGGACTTCTTCATCAGTGCAAGGACTTCTTCATCAGTGCAAGGACTACGTCATCACTGCAAGGACTTCTTCATCACTGCAAGGACTACTTCATCACTGCAAGGACTTCTTCATCACTGCAAGGACTTCTTCTTCTTTGCGTTGCCTGGGTTATGTTGTGAGACCAGATCTTCTGAGGAATTCAGCAGTTGCCTGCAGGTCATCTACCGTGCCGTACAGTTTCTGCTCCAGAGGCGTGGGCTCAGGCCACACTTCCAGCCTTAGAGTCTGGAGGGTCCTGCCGTCTTGTAGGATGTGGGCCGTATCCTGTTCTTCTTCTCCACAGGGGCACATAGCAGATGGTGTAATTTTCAATTTTCTGTGGAGGTGTTTATTCAGCCTGTTGTGCCCTGTGCATAGTCTGAAAATGACCACCTGTGCTTGTCATGAAAGCTGGTGATAAGGGTCTGGTTTGAGTGGTGATCTGAAGAGAGATTTGATGTTTTTCATCTCCATTAGGTTGACAGGATTGTTCTCTTGCTCCTCTCTTGCCCCATCTTGTCTGTTTGCTCATTTCCTTTAATGCCGCAGTGGGAGGGGATCCACTGGAGCTCTATGCGTAAGGCGTTAAGACTGTGCAGTGCCCTCTCCAGATCTTCCAGTTGTCCGGCATTATAGGACTGCAGCACAGAGAGTGCGTCGGTCAGGAAGACGACTTGGGTGTTGTTGTCCACTCTGCTGTTGATGACATTTGCTGCATGGATCAGGGCTTCTACTTCAGCCTTGTAGTTATTATAATGCAGGCCTGGTGGAATAGCTTCGGCCTGCCATTCTCCATTAGGGTACTGAATGTAGACCCCCGCACCTCCACACTTGACAGCATCATCACTGCAAGGACTACTTCATCACTGCAAGGACTACTTCATCACTGCAAGGACTTCTTCATCACTGCAAGGACTACTTCATCACTGCAAGGACTTCTTCATCACTGCAAGGACTTCATCAATACAAGGACTTCTTCATTACCAGGACTTCACCAGTCAACATTCACCGGTTCCTTTCAAGGTATGGGTCTGTCACCTGTGTTCTTCATTCTTTCAGTGTTGCCCCATTCCTCTGCTAGAACTGTGAGCTTCACCAGTGGTGAGGTTTTTGTGGGGGGGACCTCCCACCACTGTTTAGGTAGCCGCATTCCGGGGATGGTGTGTAAACATCTGTCTGAACGCGACACCCATGTGCATTCCTTTTTGAAATGTTGTCATCCGTTCCTGCAGGCATGAAATGGCCTACTCTTCCAACAGGTGGAATGGGTTTTTAATGTGCACACAATATTTTGTGCATGTATTCACACACAGAGCCTCAGTTTATAGTCTCATCAAAAGGACTTTGACATTCAGTTTGATTTTTTGGTCAAACTGGGAAGAAAGGGCAAGGCTGGAATCGAACCCAGAACCTCATGGTTTACTTGTTAGGTAGGTGAATGTCTTAACCATCCTGCCACCTTCCTTCTTCATTCTCTATGTAAATGATGATAATTGGATTGGATTGGTTACCACCCTGTTGATGAAGTGCCCTGATGACACTGCTGTTGAAGATGGGTGAAACTGACGCTGTGTGTGTTGTGAACAAGTTGAAAAGTTGTTTTTCTTATAAATAGAAATTTTCAGAATAAAATGGTACATATATGTAGCAAGAAAGACGCCTGCATGAATTCATGATGCATTAATGTTATACTGTGCTATTTTGTGTGATTTTATTTCTCTTTTCTTTTTTCTTTTATTGATTTTTTAATTTGAATGTTGGTTTCTCCTTGAAAATAATATTGATAAATGTTTTGCTATTTGTGCATGCGACAGAAATTCATCACAAGAACTTCACCATGGCTTTGATTTCTCATCACCAGGGTTTCAGTCTTGGACTTCAGACTCCCTCGTCACACAGGACATAACACCAGAACTGCAGTCTTCATCATCACCCAGACTTCACCATCACCAGGACAACTTCATCTTCACAACTGCATCTTCATCATCCCCCCAACTTCACCCATCACCAGGGAACAACTTTCACCACAACTGCAGTTTTCATCATCACCCAGACTTTAAAAGTCAACTTTAACTTGTTCCCTGCAAGGTATGGTTCTGCCATCTGTCGTCTACATTTTTTTCTATAGACACTTTAAAGGGTACTGGATGTGATAGCAGCGTGTTGATAAAGTTCTCTGAGGAAACTGCTGTTGGAGATGTGTGACACTGACACTGTTCAAATTTCAAATTCAAATTCAAAAACTTTATTATCTCAAAGACAGAGAAATTCCGGCGGGTTACTCGCCATACATAAAAACAATAAACATTTAAACATAATATTTAAAACACACACACTGTCCAACATCAGCAAAACAGATAAAAAAGCACCACAAATCAGCATATCTCAGCCAGCCACAACCCCCCCCCCCCAAAAATCACTTTAACTCATGTGCGCACAAGTAAACCCATACGTCCGCACATACACAGTCACTCGTGCATGCACGCTCGCACATTTTTAAACATTCGTACCCATGCTCACGCCATTTTATAATTATAAGTCAAAAATTTTTTAAACATGTTGTATAAGACAAATATTAATTAAAATACTATGTTCTTTTAAGATATTGAACAGTCTAAAATAAAAAACACGCGCACGTATTTAAAAAAAAAAAAATCATTTGTATAACATGTAAGATAAGACAAAATATCAGTAAAAATTAATACTCTATTCTATTAGAAACTGAACACAGTTTACTGTAATAAAAAGGTAGCCTTTAGTCTCTCTCTCTCTCTCCCCTCTCTCTCTCATCTCCTCTCTCTCCTTCTCTCTCTCTTCTGTCCCTGGCTTTAGTTCAATTCAGATTTATTGTCATACAACTATTAATTAGCAAAAATTTAGGTTGGAATAAACTATTTTTAAATCGCAGGATTCTAGACTTGGGTACTCTGTAGTGCTTTGAGAAGGCAGGAGTTCAAAATGTTTTGCAAGCACATGAGTGTCATCACTCACAATCTGTCTTGGTCTGTCTCTCACACAGCATTCATACAAGTCATTCAGTTTCATTTGCTCACAGCCCACAATTTTGCCACATCTGGTTACAATCTTGTTTACTATGTTTTTTTTTTAACAGTCAGGCACCCCATACCAACAAACCAAGGAAAATGAAAGGACAGACTCAATAAAGCATCAGTAGAAATTTTGTAAAACTTTTACATTTACTTTAAGACTCCGGAGTTTTTGAAGGAAAAAGATGCATGAGTGGCATTTCCTATTTACAAGATCTGTATTAGCATCAAAGTTTAGTTTATCGTCAATAATAGTACCTAGATTTTGTATTGGTGTACACGCTCTACCTTTACACCATCAATGTAAAGATTTGGTATGGGCTGGGGGTCCCTGCGAAAATCAATTTAACATTTCCTTAGTCTTTTTAACATTAAGGGCAAGACAGTTCTGTTTGCACCAGGAGAGAAACTCCTCAACTTGTTTAAAAAAACATGACATGGGAATTAGACAGATCTTCCAGAGCAGAGTCATCAGAATATTTGATTAACGGTATAAGATCAGAGCCAGTGCAGTCATTAGTGTAAAGGGTGAAAAGGATGGGGGACAGAACAGTGCCTTGGGGAGAACCAGTGGAAGTTGATCTTTGAGTGGATATGGCTTTTTGAAATCGAACAAACTGTGTCCGGTGTGTCAAAAAGCTCATTATCCAGAGAATTAGCTGAGGACAGACATCTATTGAGAGCAGCTTGAGAGCTAATAGATGGGGCTGAATGGTATTAAAGGAATAAGAGAAGTCAATGAAAAGTATACGAACAAAAGAGTTTCGGTTTTTCTAGGTGGGGAATATAAACATTATGCAGCAAGGATACTGTAGCATAATTTGTGCTTCTGTTGGCTTTGTTGCAAATGAAGAGGATCTAGATATGAAGAAGTAGAGGAAAAGAAGCCGTTTTGAGAACGATTCGTTCAAAACATTTCATTACTATTGGATGTGAGAGCTATGGTTCTATAGTCATTTAAAAGTTTTGGGGTGATTTTTTAGGAACAGGACAAAATTATTGATTTTTTCCAGAGATTGGAACATGGCAAGTTTTCAAAGACAGAGAATAACAGAATCACTAAAAAACTGACACAAGCTGCTCTGCACAAGATTTTAAAAGCTTGTCCACAAAATACATTCCACCACCACAGCCTTCCTCACATTGCAATGCTTTAAATATGATTTAAACATCTGTAGCATGAACAGTAAAATCTTCATCATTCGAATCATTATCACAGACATTTTGTTGCCAGGCTAGACAGAACAGATTGAAGCTCATGTTTGTGATTCTTCGCACGCTCAAAGCGGCAATAGAATCATTCTGTTCTTCAGCAAAAGCTTTTTGTTTCGTTCCTCTAGATGGCATTGACTGTGTTGACATTTTTGAGTTTGCTTGCCTGAAAGTATCTGTAAACCCTTACAAGCATTAGCCAGTGACCCCTCTGAAATTGTCTTCAACTTTCTCTTTATAAGATCTTTTACATTTTTTTTTTTTTCTCGAATTCTTTTGGGTTTCTTTTGAATTGTTATTGCCAGGCCATTATATCGCCGATCTGAAACGCTACTTTCTTTTGTTTAGAGTGGATTTTTATTTTTGTGTTTTTGTCACACAGAGGTTTATTGTTGGGAAATATCTTTTACAGTTTTGTTGGGAATAATAAGATTTCACAAAAAGAGATATATGCATGCACAACATCAGTTCACACGAGTCAAGAAACACACTCCAGTCAGTACTCTCCAAAAACAACTCTTTCAACTCTTCCACACTCTATTGTGTCCAACTTTCACTTGTTTTTTCACAATAGGGTCAGTTTTATTTTGGGTGTATTTGCAGGGTATGAGGAAAATTGTTGTTTGATCTTCGACGGTACCAGAGGTGGCAAAGCAACCAGACTTTATAGCATGTAAAGCGTTTTTCCAAAAACATTTGTCAAGATTTTGTGTGACGGGTAAAACACCGATGTCACTATTGTTTTAAAGAAGGAAGAGCATGTTTTAAAATCACAGTGGTTAAAATCGCCAAAGCACAAAACAGGCGAGTCAGGGGCATTCAATTGCAGTTGTGTGTACTGTATCAAGATTGGGGAGGCGGCACGTGTGCACAGGCAGAGGAGGCACATTGCACACCTGTCACAAACACTGGCCATACTCCCTTGGCAGATATTTATGGACGGATGGGGAAATGAACATCAATTCAACACTGCAGTACACACTGCTTTCTGACCTTGACATTAGCTCTTGCACACCAACTTTCATTCACGTACAGGCAGACGCTCATCCACCTTCGTGTTTTTCGATCTCATCTTTCTCTCTGTCCATGCGATACGGCCACCAAAAACACCATTCAAAGCAACACTCTCTCACCACAATAAAATCACTAAACAAGTTCCAGTAAAACAGTAAACAGGAATCTTATATCAGATAAAAAACTGTAAGTTTCTTGAAGTTCATCGAACTAAAATTGCGTCGTTGGGTCGAATTGATCGCCATTTGCTTAAACAATGGAGGGGTAATGCAGGTTGAAATTTGAACTGTCTCAAACGTCTTTTTTCAACCTTCCTCCTCTAGGGCTCTTTTTTTGACGAGAGTGGGTTCAGAGTGCTGCTTCTTAAAAGTCACGCGTAATTAGGAGGACTGTACAAATAAACAAGGAATCAGAGCTAAAAGCAGATTTAATTTCTAAAAGTTACTCTCTTGAATAAAATATATGTGGGGTGCCTGTTACCTGGTTAACATGGGGTGTCGTTTTCGAAATGGGAAGGCAGGTACACATTAAAAATTCCACGCACTAATTACACACCACCACATAAAAACATTCGGCACATCCATCACTGGTTTAGTGACATTATACTCTCTCATTGCAACACAATTACAGTCAAATTCTTCCTTTTTGCACCAAATTACAAGAAATCATCTGAGCTGTAACCCTGCGGCCGCCCAAGCTGTGAGCGCCACTCATACTGTGTGTATGTAAGGAAGCTAAGAGTTTTCATCTGCTGAGAAAATGGTCATTGATGTGTAGCAAGAGAGAAGAGATGCCTGGAAGTCATGAGCATTGATGCGTTATTATTGTGATGATGGTTTGCTTTCTTCTTTTGGATGTTAGATCATTGATGTTTTTTTAGATGCTCGCTCTTCACCTGCAGAGATGTGTTGTTTTGGATGAATATTTACTGTATTCCTGTGTGTCTGATTGCCAGAGTCTCCATCTTTGCCAGATATTTCTAGGATCACAAGGACTTTTTCATCCCACTTGGACTTCTTATCACTGCAGGAGACATCTTCATACAAGGACTTCAGCTTTCATGTCGAGGACATCTTGATCAGTGGCATCAGATTTGGTTTCATCACCACAGGACATCTCTTCTTCACACAAAGACTTCTTCATCACTGCAGGACACCACCTTTCATTGCCAGACTTCAAGAAATCCTCTTTGATGCTTCCCTTCAAGTATGGTTGTGTCACTGTCCTCATTATTCTGTATACAAGTTGATATTGTACTGGATTGGGTGGATACCACACTGTGGATAAAGTGCCATTTGATAACACTGCTCTTGAGGTTAATGACCATCAAAGGTTGCGTAATTCTAAACAAGTGGAGTAGTGTCTGTAGAATGAACGTACTGAATAAAAGTGTAGAAAATGTGTGGGAAGAAGTAAGACCTGCATGAAGTCAAGGATGCATGAATGTTAGTACTGGCTCATGGTCTAGTGATGAATTGTTTCTTCTTGATGTCAGTCTGTTCTTTTCTTTTTAACTACCCTGCTTGTAAGCTGCTCCAGTTTTCTGTTTTGAGATAATGATGTTTTCTTGTTTGTTTTTTGGACAGAGTCTCGTCATGGCAGGAACCTTGATCATCTTTGGGATTTCAGTCATCATCAACACCAGCACTTGATCAACACCAGCACATGATCAACACCAGCACTTGATCAACACCAGCACTTCAAAAGTCGACTTGTACGTGTTCCCTGCAAGGTATGGTTCTGTCACCCATTCTATTCACTTTTTTATACAAACAGTGAAGACTGTACTGGATCTGATAGCACTGTGTGATAAAGTTCTCTGATGATACTGCTCTTGGAGACTTTTGAGATTTACAGTCTGTATAGTCTAAAGGTTGGGGAGGGGTTAAATGTAGAGATTAAAATTGTAAAAACCATGTAGCAAGATAGGGCAAAATGAAGGTGATGATACATTAGTGTGGCACTGTGCTGTGCTCTGTGATGATTTCTTCACATTTTTTAAGATTGATTCATTAGTAAATGGCTTGCTCATTACATACACGGATTTGTCTTTTTTAAAGATAATTTATTCCTGTTTCTCTTATTAAATGTCTTGCTCATTACCTACACAGATGTTTTTTTTGAGATAATAATTTATTCCTGATTCTCTTTTTAAATGTCTTGCTCATACCTACACAGATGTGTCTTTTTGGAGAAGATAATTAATGTATTCATGTTTTCTTTGATTGCCAGACTCTTCGCCCCAGAATTTTTTGATGGCAGGGCTTCTTCATGGCGTAAGGACTTTGTCTTAGCCAGGATAACTTAAATCACAAGACTTCCTCCATTGTCACAAGGACTTTGTCTTTGCCAGGATAATTCACACAAGACTTCTTCATTGTCACAAAGACTTTGTCTTTACCAGGATAACTTCATCACAGATTCTCATTGTCTCAAGGACTTTGTCTTTGCCTGGATCACTTCATCACAAGACTTTTCATTGTTCACAAAGACTTTGTATTTTGCCAGGATAACTTTTCACAATACTTCTTCACTGTCACAGGATCTTTGTCTTTGCCAGGATAACTTCATCACAAGACTTCTTCATTGTCACAAGACTTTGCTCTTTGCCAGGATAACTTAATCACAAGACTTCTTTCATTGTCACAAGGGTCTTTGTCTTTGCCAGGATAAACGTCATCACAAGACTTCTTCATGGTTCACAAGGACTTGTCTTTGCCAGGATAACTTCATACAAGAACTTCTGCCATTGTCACAAAGACTTCTCGTCCACTGAATAAAACTTCATTATCTGTTCCTCAGCTTTGAGCTCCAAGGTTTTGACCAAGTGGTGAGATTTTTGTGACTTGTACAAACCAGTTTTTCACATTATTAAGGATAGCAGCCAGTTACTTTGGGGTCACAGTTTGGATTGGAACTGACCAGAGGAGTCAGTACTGATGTGAATGCAGGGTGAAATCCTCTGAACAGGCGTTCTCTCGTGGTTGCCTGATCCCAGACATCAGATCACTAGCATAAAGCTCTTGCTGTTCTGCCCCTTCAATATAAGTATATACATTTTTATATGTAAACATGTAGGTTCAAAAAGGATCTTTTCTGCCATTAAAGTTTAATACATTAATGGTGTTATTGCACCATTTTCTGTGGTGATTGTTTCATATTTGAAAAAAATTTGTGTGTTCTTTGTTTTTATGATTAATGCGCATACTTTTTGTGTTTTGAGATAATAAAAGGTGGTTTTTGTATTCATCCTCAGGACTTCAATACTTGACCATGGCCAAGACGTGATCTTCGGCATTGTGGCAAGACTTCCTCATCACGAAGGACTTCAACACAAAGCATTCATCATCACCAAGACTCATCATCACAAGACTTCATCTTCACCAAAGACTTCATGTCATCACCAAGACTTCATCATCACAAGACCTTCTCATCACCAAGACTTCAACATCACCATAGACTTCATCATCACCAGACTTCATCATCGCCAAGGACTTCATCATCACCAAGACTTCTTCTCACCAAGACTTTCTCATCACCATAGGAACTTCATCATCACCAAGACATTCATCATCACCAAGACTTCATCAGCACCAGACTCATCACCAAGCATCCTTCATCATCACCAAAGATTCATCTTACCATGGACTTCTGATTACAAGACTTTTCATCACCAAGAACTTCATTCATCACCAAGACTTCATCTTCACAAAGCCTTCATCATCGCCAGGTGACTCATAATCCCAATGACTTTCATCATCACCAAGACTTCTTCATCACCAAGACTTCATCATCACCTAAGACTTCATCTATCACCAAGACTTCATCATTACCAAGGCTTCATCATCACAAAGACTTCATCACCAAGACTTTAATCACCAGAGACTTCATCTCATCACCAAAGACTCATTCATCACAATGACTTCAATCATAACCAAGACTTCTCATCACCAAGACTTCATCATCTCAAGTACTTCATCATTACCAAGACTTCATCATTACAAGAATCACTCATTCACAAGGACTTCACATCACCAAGACTTCTCAATCGCCAGGACTTCTACACAATGATTCACATCATCACAAAGACTTCATCATCACCACGAGACTTCATCATCACCAAGACTTATCATCACCAAAGACTTCATCATCACCAAGACTTCTCATCACCAAGACTTCTCAGGACACAGACTTTCAATCACAAAGACTTGATCATGGCAAAGAGGTTTTTACAAGGCAAAGATTTTATTCATCGTTATTGAAGTGTTCTAACCAATGCAAAACTTTGTCATCGTTGGGGAAAAGTTATTGCTTCAGCAAGCACTGTGGGCTAGTCTTTATCATGGATTATCACAGACATGTAGACCACCATCTTTGAAGCCACAACTTTTGTTCTGTTGTCAAACCAGCTCCACAGTTGTATTGCTGATGTACAGCTTCTTCAGGACCCAATGACCTGTCTTAATGATAGGACTTCAGTCTCGGATGGAATTTGGGTTGTATGTTGTTGTTTTTTAAATCTGTGTTTGAGGCAGACTTTTGTTTTTGTGTTTTTCTTCTTCTTTTTGTTTCTGTTTTTGATGACGTGTGGTAGGTGACATGAATTTTGGATGTCAGAAAATGGAAGTGGGAAAAAAGAGGAGGATGGAGGACCGCAAAAAAAGAAAAGACATGGGGAAAGAAAAGGTGGTTGGAGCCCAAAAAAATAATAAAATAATAAAGAGAAGAAAAAAAAGAAAAGGGGAAAAAAAAGTGGTTGGGAGGCCCCACAAAATATAAAAAAAAGAAAAAAAAAAAAAAAAAGAACGAGAGAAAAGAAATGGGGAAAAGAAAAGGTGGTTGGGGGGCCCCCACAAAATAAAAATAAAAAAAAATTTTAAAAAAAGGGGAAAAGAAAAGGCGGTTGGAGGCCCCACCCAAACAATAAAACAAAAAAATCAACGAAATAGTGTCTGACTCTGTATGGCTGTACTGATGTCACCATTTATTGACTTTATAGTGAGTTTTAAAATGATTATTTAATCTGAAATCAGTTCAGTTTGTCCATTGAACCTTTGTCATTGTAGTATGGGCTGGACTGGAGTTTTTAATTGTGAAAGCAGACCAAAGTTGTAGTACTTGTGTGTATGTGTCTGTAATGTAGCCTTACAATGACCATGACTTGTGTTGTATGATGTGTGAAGTGAAATACGCAGAGTGACCCTAAGTAGCTAGAGCTGTTGTTGTCATTTGGATCAGACTGAACTTGTGTTGATGGCTCTCCCCTAGTGCAGAACTGATGTTTGTTGTGATGTGTGGAGAAAAAGATTTGGGGTGGTGAAGTGAGTGTTGATGTGGACAGGCAGAAGAGATTGAATTGTGGTGTGGGCAATTCCATGCTGTGGCCTTAAGACTGAAATATCGCCATGGCAGATTGGAGTACAACAGAGAGAGAGAGGTGAAAGCAGCGTGAAGTTTTGGGGGTGTGTTTTTGTGTGTGGTCGATTGGCAGTTTGCTAACCAATAGTTCCTGTATGATTTTTCTAGTTTGCATTTGTGTGTGTGTGAAGAGAGAGATAGGGGAGATAGGAAACCTGTGCACTGGTGTTTTATGGCTTATTATGTATAGTTTGTCCATGAACATATTTGAAGCCAGCACTCTTGGTCCTGTTGTAAAACCAGCTCCACAGTTGCATTGCTGATGTACATGCTGTTGAAGACACAATGCTCCTGTCTTTAATGTTATTCTTCTTTCAGTTTGTTGAGTTAATTTTTGTTTTGTTTTGGTTCTTTAAAAGGTATTTTTAAGCCTGTTGGTTTAGAATATCACTTCATTGTTTTCTTTGTCTTGTTGTTCAGTGTTTATGTAGGTCTGAATTGGATTTTGGATGTCGGGAACTGAAACGGAAGGAAAAGAGAGGAGGCTGGAGGGTCCACCCCCCAAAAAAAAAATAACGTGGGAAAAGAAAATGTGGTTATTGCGGCTCCCAACATAGAAAGAAGAGAAATAATAATGTCGGGGGAAAAAAGGAGGTAGTGGGAGGCCCCACAAAAGGGAAAAAGTATGTCTGACTCAGAGTATGTTTATATCACCATTATTCATTTGTGTTGAGCTTGTAACTCAAGATCAGTGATCACGACGTAACTATTATAGTGTATCCAGACGTATAATCAAGATCGGTGTATCCTGACGTGATCAAGATCAGTGGCTTCCAGATGTAAATCAAGGTCAGTGGTATCCAGGACGTATTCAGATCAGGCTGTGTCATCCCGAGATAATCAAGATCAGTGTATCCAGACGTAGTCAAGATCAGGTGTATCCTCTTTCAACAGAAAGTGTGGTTTGTGAACTGTAGTGCTATACATCAGTTGCTTCGGTTTTCAAGGTGAGATAGGACAGGGTGATACTCAGCGATGTGCGGAGAACAGAGCTAGCTGCAATCTCACAGAATGGAAACAATGACAACTGAGACCTTCAATTGTTATTTCTGAATACTCCAAGTAGGTAGTTATAGTATCAACTCACAAAGAAAAAAAGTGTGGCCGCTGGCTCTTTGTGGCGACGCGCTCTCCCCGGGGATGAGCAGCCAAATTCATGTAGAGAAATCTCGTGACTTAAAGTGGTATAAAATAAAATAATAAAGAAAATTCCATTTCATATATTCTTTTTTTTTAATTTGTTCATTGGGGAAAAAAAAAAATCATGGTTCGTATTATTGAAGTCTATTTTTGTGTCTGGTTTATTATCTTTGTATTGCTCCAGTTCAGTGATAGATTTGATTGACATCTGCTGGGCTATTAGCGTTCATTGCTTGAAGACTTCTTGCTATCTGCATGGATGGCTTCACTTGCTGCTAGAGAATCTCATCGCAGCGGGCATGATATTAATAATAATAATAATCATAATACAGGGAAGTTTATAGCGCTATATCTTGCAATGACAAATCAAGCGCAATTCATTCACCTAATCTTACACAGTCTTACAACAATGACAAATAATCAATAGTTCAACAGATATTACATACATGGTACGTGCAGACCAAATATGGGTAGGCGGAATGGAAAGAGTTTTTTATAACCAGGTGGTGTCATTGTTCTTTTATTTTTGGGTCATGACCATGTGGTTTTAACCAGGTTATGTAAGAAAACGTTCGATCAATATTCTGTGATTCAGAAATGAAAACAGAAAATGAGATCAGCTTTACCTTCTGGTCAGGACGATTGCATCTATAGTGTCACAAGCACATGCTAAGGAGGTTTGAAGGAGCAGAGAGGTTGATGTTAACTGTAGTGAATTAGGATAAACCTGTGAGAGGAAGTGGATGAAGGCGATGGTGGGGATAGAGATGTGAGTGTGGGAGAGCAGACAATAGTTTGATGAGAGTCAGGTGTAGAAGCTGTGAAAGACTGGGCAATGTTTGGGATTTAGTTTCATACACATCCGCGATACACATAATATCAGAACCTGGTTTTGTCAAGGTCAATTAACACAAGGAAGAAGCAGGTTGATCAGAGGGAGCGAAGTGGAGTTGTCTTGGTTACGGTTGGTGGTAGCGGTTAGTGACGTCAGTAAGCAAGGAGGGGAGACGGATGGTAGGGGGCAACAGGCGATGGACGTCTGCCGGGCAGGGTTCTGTCTAGTTTTGCGCGGTTGATTCACTTGGGAGGGCTTCTTCCTCTCTCTGCTCCTCCCTCTGTGACTTGCACACAATTGTTGTTGGTGGCCTCTTGCTGCCCTGCTCCTCCTCTCTCTCTTTCCACATTACAAAGCCAGACAAAGATCTCCAACTTCTCTTGATAGCGCTCCTCTTCTTCTCTCCTGCTTTGCAGACTCTTCTTGCCTCTCGCACTCCTCTTCTCCTCACCTCCTTCGACGGACTGCTCTCCAAATCACTTAGGGACGGCCTCCTCTTCTCCCTCCTCTATGTGACTTTCCAGATCTCATTTCCCCTGTCCACTTCTCGCCTCTGCACTTGCCACATCAGCCTAGGGCATTCTCTCGGGTCGTTTACAGAGCATCAATGTCCCTCTGCACTGCTCTCAGCTGGAGCATTCTCTCCGGGGTCCATTTACAAGAGCTTCCATGTTACCTCTGCAGGCAATTGTTCTCTGTCTGCAACTTTCTTTTCCTTATTTGGAGGTTCTGCAGACGAGCCCTCACTTTGCACGCTACTTCAAGCTCAATCCTTCTTGATCTCCTCAGCGTTGCGGTCACGTTTCTTTGTAAGATTTCTGACATTTTGGGGTCCAGTTAATCTCACAGAAGCCATTGCGAATCAGATGGTAGAACACGCTGCCACTTTCCACAACTGCATGCATCACTTCAAGGACTACTTCATCACTGCAAGGACTTCTTCATCAGTGCAAGGACTACTTCATCACTGCAAGGACTACTTCATCACTGCAAGGACTTCATCAGTGCAAGGACTACTTCATCACTGAAAGGACTTTTTCTTCTTCTTCTTTGCGTTGCCTGGGTTATGTTGTGAGACCAGATCTTCTGAGGAATTCAGCAGTTGCCTGCAGGTCATCCACTGTGCCATACAGTTTCTGCTCCAGAGGCGTGGGCTCAGGCCACACTTCCAGCCTTAGCGTCTGGAGGGTCCTGCAGTCTTGTAGGATGTGGGCCGTATCCTGTTCTTCTTCTCCACAGGGGCACATAGCAGATGGTGTAATTTTCAATTTTCTGTGGAGGTGTTATTCAGGCCTGTTGTGCCCTGTGCATAGTCTGAAATTGACCACCTGTCTTGTCTGTTGGAAAGCTGGTCGTAAGGGTCTGGTTTGAGTGTGATCTGAAGAGAGATTTGATGGATGTTTTTATCTCAATAGTTGACGGGATTGTTCTCTTGCTCTCTCTTGCCCTTATTTGGCCCCATCTGTTCTGCTTGTTCATTTCCTTTAATGCCGCAGTGGGAGGGGTACTGGAGCTCTATGCGTAAGGGCGTTAAGACTGTGCAGTGCCTTCGCCTGATCTTTCAGTTGTCCGGCATTATGGACTGCAGCACAGAGAGTGCGTCGGTCAGGAAGACAACTTGGGTGTTGTTGTCCACTCTGCTGTTGATGACATTTGCTGCATGGATCAGGGCTTCTACTTCAGCCTTGTAGTTAGTACAATGCAGGCCTGTTGGAATAGCTTCGGCCTGCCATTCTCCATTAGGGTACTGAATGTAGACCCCCGCACCTCCACACTTGACAGCATCATCACTGCAAGGACTACATCATCACTGCATGGACTTCTTCATCACTGCATGGACTTCTTCATCACTGCAAGGACTACTTCATCACTGCAAGGACTACTTCATCACTGCAAGCACTACTTCATCATCACTGCAAGGACTACTTCCTCACTGCAAGGACTACTTCATCACTGCAAGGACTACTTCATCACTGCAAGGACTACTTCATCACTGCAAGGACTACTTCATCACTGCAAGGACTACTTCATCACTGCAAGGACTACTTCATCACTTCTTCACTACAGGGTCTACTTCATCACTGCAAGGACTACTTCTTCACTACAAGGACTTCTTCATCACTGCAAGGTCTTCTTCATTGCCAGGACTTCACCAGTCAACATTCACCGGTTCCTTTCAAGGTATGGGTCTGTCCCCTGTGTTGTTCATTCTGTCAATGTTGCCCCATTCCTCTGCTAGAACTGTGAGCTTCACCAGTGGTGAGGTTTTTGTGGGGGGACCTCCCACCACTGTTTAGGTAGCCGCATTCCGGGGATGGTGTGTAAACATCTGTCTGAACACGACACCCATGTGCATAAAATGGCCTACTCTTCCAACAGGTGGAATGGGATTTTAATGTGCGCACGATATGTTGTACATGTATTCACACACAGAGCCTCAATTTATAGTCTCATCAAAAGGACTTTGACATTCAGTTTGATTTTTTTGTCAAACTGGGAAGAAAGGACAAGGCTGGAATCAAACCCAGAACCTCATGGTTTACTTGTTAGGCAGGTGAATGTCTTAACCATCCTGCCACCTTCCTTCTTCTTTCTCTATGTAAATGATTATAATTGGATTGGATTGGTTGCCACCCTGTTGATGAAGTGCCCTGATGACACTGCTGTTGAAGATGGGTGAAACTGACGCTGTGTGTGTTGTGAACAAGTTGAAGAGTTGTTTTTTTATAAATAGCAATGTTCAGAATAAAATGGTACATATATGTAGCAAGAAAAGATGCCTGCATGATGTATGGATTTTATGCTGTGCTATTTAGTGTGATTTCATTTCTCTTTTCTTTTTTCTTTTTGATTTTTTAAAAATAGAATGTTTGGTTCTCCTTGAAGGGTAATAATATTCGATAACATGTTTTTTTTCTATTGTTGTATGCGGGGGGGGGGGACAGGGAGGAAATTCATCTCAAGAAAACTTTTGTCAACCCCATGGGCTTGGATTTTATCCATCGCCAGGATTTCAAGTTGGACTTCAGGACTTTCCCCTGTCACCCTGAGAATTTCCTACACCGAACTGCAGGTCTTTTCATTCATCACCCAGGTATTTCACCCATCACCCCCAGGGACAAAACTTCATCTTTTCACAACTGCAGTCTTTATTCTTCCACTAAAGGACTTTAAAAAAGTTCAAACTTTACTTGTTTTCCTTGCAAGGTATGTTTCTGTCAATTCTTCATTTACAATTTGTTTTCTTATAGGGACCACCTTTAAAAAAGGGTTAACTGGGATTTGTGATAGCCAGGCGTGTTGGATAAAAGAGTTACCTCTGAAGGGAAACTTGCTGGTTGGAGATGTTGTGAACAACTGAACCTTGTGTGTTAATTGTAAAGGGGAAGCTTGGTTGAAAGAGTTTTTCTCTACTGAGGAAAAATTGGGTAAATGGATGGTGTAAGCAAGGATTAGAGGGCACAGTCCTGAAAGTCATGGATGGGCATTGCTTGTGTTGTCTTGTTGTGGATGGTTTTGTTTCCTTTTTTCCCTTGGATGTTATTCTTTCATTGAATGTTATTTTTAGGATGGCTTGGGTCCAATCACCTGCCGGGAAGGGGATGTGTTCTGTTTTTGGGGGAGATATTTCTAACAATAAAAACCCCCAATAAACACAAAAAAAACAAATAGTTAAAATGTCAGTTTTTTGGGCAGGGGCCATTATGGGCCCAATTAGGGGAAAAACAAACAAGTTAATCTAATTAAACTTTCATGTAATGGGTTGATCATCCTTTACTTCTGATATTTCTAAACTTTAGTAAGGATTTAATCCAACTATTAATAACATCAAAACTAGGTTTTAGTGTTCATTACAAAAGAAAGTTTGCACTTTTTTCAGATTTTTGGGGAATGGGGAAATTCTGTAAAAAATAATACAGAGGGAAAAAATACAAATTTTTCTTCGCAATTTTACCAGGCATATTTTTTAGTTTTTTTTTTCCCCCCCCACCCCCCCCCCCCCCCCCCCCCCCCACCCCCCCCCCTGGGGCATTTCAAGTAAAAAAGTGGGACAAACATCTTCAATTTGTTGGGGCCCATTTCCACCTGAGAGGGCAGATTGGATCAGGTAATTGGGGTTTAGCCATAAAACGGTGGAAATTCCCATTTAAGGTTTAAATCTGTTTGGACCTCCAGTAAACATAATAAGCTCTGTTACTGTTTCTTGTGTGTCTTGATTTGCAAGGGCTCCATCTTTTGCTTAGGGATTTTCTTTAGATCACAAGGACTTTGTTCATCGGCCAACTTTGGACTTTCTTTCATTGCTGCAGAGGACATCTTTCCATTAACAAGGGGGGGGACTTTTTCAGGCTTCCATGTCGGAGGGACCATCTTGATTTTCACGCAATATGAATTTGTTTCCATCCCCCTGGGGGGAAAAACAAGGGGGGGAACAGCTTCTTCATCACCCCACAAAGGACTTCTTTCCATCAACTGACAGGTACCCCCCCCCCCACCTTTCATTTGGCCCAGGACTTTCAGAAAATTACCTTCTTTTGAACTGGCTTCCCCCTTCAAAGGTTTTATGGTTTTGTGGGTCTCAAACCTGTCCTTTCTTCATTCTGTAATTTACCAATTTGAATTGTACTGGATTGGGTGGTGGGATAACCCACACTGTGGGAAGAAATTAGTTACCTTGATTGGGGGACACTGGGCTCTTGGGGGTTTTTTGACATCAAATGGCCTGGTGTATATTCTAAAAAACAAGGTTGGGAAGTAGTTTTTTCTGTGTACGTGATTAGAAACCGTTATGGTGATTGGGAAGTATGGGAGGAAGGAAATGGTGTAAGCAAAAGGGAAACAAAGCCAAAAGGGGGGTATAAAAACTTCAAATTGCAATGAAAGGGTGTCCAGGGAATGGCCAGTAAATGTCATTTACTTCGTTGCCGATGGGGTTCTGTTGGGTTGATTTTGTTTTCTTCTTGGATGTTCGTTCTGTTCTTTTCTTTTTTAAACTTACCCCTGCTTGTTTAAAAGCTGCTTTCCAGGGTTTTTCTTCTTTTTGTGAATTTAAATTGTATTTCTTGTCTTTTGGGTTTGGTTTTTTTTGACAGGAATCTGGAAACTGGCAGGGAAACTTTTTTCAATTCCATCTTTGGGGGGGATTTCTGTCGCATTTCAACACCTGCACTTGATTCAACCACCCTGCCACTTTGCAGGAAAAGGTCAACTTGTTACGACGGTCCCTGCCAAGGTATTGGTTCTGTTACCCATTGTATCACTTTTTTTATACAAACCAGTGGTAGTGAAAACTTGTGACTGGATTATGATAAGCACGTGTGTTGATAAAGGGTTCTTCTGGATGGAATTACTGCTCTTGGAGGGGGGAACTTTTGGGAAGATTTACAGTCTGTTATTTAGGGTCTAAAGGGAGGGTTGGGAATTGAGAGGGGTTAAAATGTGAAGGAGATTTAAAATTTTGTAAAAAAACCCTATGTAGCCAAGGATACGTGGGTAGATTTTGGGTAAGGGTGGGAATGATTACCTTTAGTGTAACACTGTTGGGCTTGTGATCTGTTGGGATGACTTTTCTTGACATTTAAAAATCTCATTTTTTCCCTTTTTTTTAAAAAAATGGGGGTTCTTGCTTTTCATTACCTACTCCAGAAATTTTGTCTTTTTTTTGGAGGGAATAGGATTATTTATTCCTGTTTTTTTGATTATTGGCCAGGGGACTCTTTGCCAGAATTTTTCTTGGATGGGGCAGGGGACCTTTTCTTCATGGGGCGAAAGGGGGGAACTTTTAGTTCTTTTGCCCAGGATAAACTTTTCATTCAAACAAAGACTTCTTGCGTTAACCCCTCAAGGGCTTTTGTTCCTTTGCTAGGGGATAAATTCATCCCACAGGATTTCTTCACTGTCCACCAAGGGGGGGGGGACTTTGTTTTCTTTTGCCAGGATAACTTCCATCACTAAGGCTTTTTACCATTGTCCACAAAAAGAACTTCTTCGTTTCACTGAAAAAAAACTTTTCATTAATTTCTGTTTCTCATGCTTGGAGGCTCCAAGGTTGACAATGGTGAGGGATTTTTACTTGTCAAACCAGTTTTTCACATTATTAAGGATTAAGGGGCTGCAGTTACTTTGGGGGACCACAGTTTGGGATTTGGAAACTTACTGAGGGGGGGTAAGATGGTTCAGTAACTGCGATGGTTGGAAAACTGCAGGGTGGAAATTCCTCTGACACCCCAACGGGCGTTTGTTCCTTTCTTGTTGGGTTTTGCCGTGATCCCGGGACCATTTTAGGGATCCTTGGCATATAGGCCTCTGCTGTTTTTCCTTGCACCTCACTTTTTATGTATTTCTTCTTCTTTTCTTTCTTTCATCTTTCCCGCTGGTTTGGCCCTTCCAGCGGGGTCGCGGCGGGGGAGGAAACACAGGAATCGTCTGTTTTTTCTGCAAGGCTGAGGCGGGGAGGATTGGATGTAGTGACAGGTCATGGGCTCGGCCCACCAGGGTGTCAAAGCCACGGAGTCGCTCCCATCGGGTTCTCCTTGGGGTCTACCTTGGGCTTTCCAGCATTGAAATTTGGTGGTGTTATGGCCCGTAGGGGGGGGCTGGTTTGGTTTGGGCGGCATTTTCTAGTTGAGGTGACCAAAACCCACCTGATCCTTGTGGTTGTTCGATATGGGTGGAGAATTGGGTGTTAGGTTCCGGGACCATTTGTCTCTGATTCCACCCCTCCCATTCTTTGAATCCTTGTCGCGTTTTTGTTCTGGTTATTGTTGGGAACAGGCTTTTTCTTCAGGGGCAGGCATTTCACCATGTGGGACCTGTTTTCTTCTCTAAAAGGGCTTTAGTTTAGGGGGGGCCCATGTCTGACACTGGTATTGTGGAGTGTTGGAAAATCGGGGCAGATGGTGGTTTTTGATTTGAGTTATTTGCCTTGGTGGCTCATTTGGGGGGGATTGGCATGGAATGTTTTAAGAAGGGGGGGCGGAAGTTTTGTAACTGACTGCGTTCGGCTTTCCTTGGGCCATCTTGAGTTTCTATCTCTCGTCCATTTTCCCAATCTTTCGTGAAGGGGAGGGCTGCCCCTAAGGGTATTGCAAAATTTTCATTTGGGGGGTCTGTTTTTCAGGCTGGGGGGTTGGCCGGTTGATGTTGGATTTGTCCAGCCTTTTTCCTGGATTTTCTGCTTGACAGGGGGGGACTTAAAACCTTTTTCTGTTTTTGGTGATAACTGGATCTTTCATGTTCATACCATCTCGGCAAGCGTGGTGTTTGAAGTTTTGGTTTCTGTGTTGATCTTGAAGATGGGCTGCTTTGGTTCTGATTTCATTTCAGGGGGGGATGGGTCGTCAAGCAAAAATTAATAGTTCGTTTCAAGGGTGCCTCAAGGGATTTTCTGGGTTGGCTTCCTTTGTGATTGGTCCATGTAAGATCCCACGGAAGAGGAAGGGGAGAGAAGAGAGGTACGGGGCAAAAGCCTTGGCCGGGGGGCCCCCTGGATGTTAATACCGGGGAACAGTTGGATGGTTTCCAACTGGAGGGCCTGTTTCGGTGGACTTGCGCTTCAATTTTATAAACTGTTGGCATAGATTGCTCTGATAGTTATCAAGGCATCTGCCCCCTTGCCACGGTCGTACCATTTTGGCTCCAGGGGATTCTTCCAGGGAGTTTTGTCTTTGTGTGACTCGTCGATAAACGGGCTTTTTCTTTGGTTCACGGTATACTATATGTATTTTGTATATTAATTTTTTCTATGTTAAAAAAAAAACATTTCTTATTTAAAAAAGGGGATTAGGTTTCTTGCATTAATAGTCTTAATACATTATTTTAAAAGGTGATGTGCAACCATTTTCTGTGGGTTTGATTGTTTTCAATATTTGAATATAAATTTGTTGTTTCTTTGTTTCTCGAATTAAGGCCAATATGGGTTTTCTGTTTTTGAAGATAGATATATGTTGTAGTAGAAAGTGGTTTTGTTAGTATCGTCCTCAGGACTTCCCAAAACTTGAACCATTGGGCCAAGGGGACGGTTTTCATCGTTCTGGGGCCATTTGGGTGGGCCCCCAAGAACTTCATCATTCGCCCAAGGAACTTTATTCATCGCCATGGGGACTTTTTTCATCATTACCCAATGGGGGACTTCATCATTCACCCCAAGGAACTCATCATTTTTTTTTACCTAGACTTTCTTCAATCATTTCAAAGGGGACTTCAATCATCAACCAAGGGATACCTGTCATCTTCACCCAAGGGAATTCATTTCATCACCCAAGGGACCTTCATCATCTCAAGGACTTTCCATCATCACCAAGGGACCTCATCCCCCCCCCCCCTTTTTAAAAACCCCCCCGGGGTTTTCTCAAAAAAAAACCCCCCAAAAAAAAAGTTTTCCCCCCAAAAAGGAGGGTTTTTTTTTTCCCAACCCGGGGGCTTGTTTCCCGGTTTTCCCCTTTTGGTTTCCTTTTTTTAAAAAAGTTAAAAGGGCCGGGTTTTTTGTATCGGGGAAAAAAAATTTTTTTAAAAAAAAAATTTTTTTTTTATAATTTTTTTTAAAGTTGTTTTTCCCTTTTGGGGCCCCCTCTTGTTTTTTTTTCCCCACTCCCCCCGGGTTTTAATTTTCTTTTCCCAGCCGGAAAAAATTTCCCCTGTTTTAAATTGGGGGGGGGGTTTTTCCTGGGTTTTTGGGGGTTTAAATTTTTTTTTTTTAAAAAAAAACCCCCGGGTTTTTGGGGGAGATTTGTTTTTTGTTTTTTTTTTTTTCTTTTTTTTTTTTTCTTTTTTTAAATTGTTTTGTCCATGAAGGGGGGAAAAAAAAATTTGGGGGGGGAAAAAAAATTGGGGGGGGAAACAAAAAAAAAAAAAAAAAAAAAAAATTTTTTAAAAAAAATTTGGGGGGGCCCCTAAAAAATTAAAAAAAAATTAAAAAAAAAAAAAAAGGGGGAAAAAAATTTTTTACCCCAAAAAAAAATTTTTTTAAAAAAAAAAAAAAAAAAAAAAAAAAAAGGCTTTTACCCCCCAAAAATTTTTTTTTTAAAAAAAACCCCAAAAAATTTTTTTCGGGGCTTTTTCCCAAAATTTTTCTTTTTGGGGGTTTTTTAAAATGAAAAAATTTTAAATTTCCTGACATCTTTTTTGGTTGTCCCATTGAACCTTTGTTTAGATGGGCTGGGGACTGGATGTTTGTTTAATTTGTGAAAGCAGCACCAAATTTTTGTAGTATTTTGTGGGGAAAAGGGATTTGTAAGAAAAGCCTTTTTAACAATAAACCAATGACTTGGTGTGATGATTTTTTTTTGAAGGGGAAAAAAAGCAGGGGACCTAAGTAGCTAACCCTTTTGTTGTCTTTTTTGGGGATCAACCCGGAAACTTTTTTTTTGATGGTCTCCTAGTGCGAAGTGATGTTTGGTTGTGGATGTGTGGAGAAAAGATTGTGGTGGGAATTTCAGGTTGATGTGGGCAGGCAGGAAGAGAGGGGAAATTGTGGGGGGGGGCAAATCCATGCTGTGGCCCTTTGGGAAAAAACTAAACAATAACACCTGGGGATTTGGGGGGGCAAAAAGAGGAGAGAGAGGTAAAAAAACAGCGTGAATTTTTTTTTGGGGGGGTTTTTTTTTTGGTGTAGTTGACTTTTTTTTGCTAACCATTATTTACTTTTTAATTTTTTTTTCGTTTTTGCAATACAAATTTTTTTTAAGTTTTTAAATATTTTTTATGTGGGGGGGGGGGGGGGACATGCACTGCTGTTTTCCAGGGGATTATTTCTTGCCCATTAGCCAACATATTTGGAAGCCACACCCTTGGGTTCTGTTGAAAAAAAAAACCAGCCCCCCACAGAAAAAATTGGGCTGAGTCCCCTTTCTTGGGGGAAACATCCCTGTCTTAATGATAAAAATTGAGTTTTTTTTTTCAGTTGATTTATTGGGGGTTTTTTTTTAAATCCTGTTTTTTTTTTGGTACATCCATTCTTTTTTTGACCCCCCCATTGTTTATGTGGGGTGCCCATAAAATTTTTTGGACGTCAAAAAAAACTGAAACTAAAAGGGAAAAGTGGAAAAAAAAGAGGAGGAGGAGGACCCTAAAAAAAGAAAATAAGGGGAAAAAAAAGAAAATGGGGGTTGGGGGCCCCAGACATAAAAAAAAGAAAAAAAAAAAAAAAAATTGGGGGTGGGGGGGGGGAGTAAAAAAAAGGAAAAATCTATGAAAATGAACTGGGGGTTAATTTTTTTTTTTGTCACCTTTTAAAAACTTTGTATGAGTGTGTAATTCATACTTGTATGTTTTAAAAAAATTCCCATTTTATTTTCCTTAAAAAATTTTCATGGTTTCTTAAGGTGGCAGTATAAGTTTTTTGTTTTGTGGCTGCTAATTGTGTTTGATGTTTTTTTAAGGATAGATTTGACCCATGTGGGGGTAAAAATTTTTTGGGGGTTTTTTAAAAGGCTGTAAGGACTTTTCTGAAAACACCCTTCCCCCCTCTCGCCCCTTTTTTAAAAAGGCCAAAACCCGAACATTTAATTTTTTCCCCCCCCCTTTTTTTTTTCCCCCCCTTTTTTTTTTTTCCCCCCCCCTTTTCACCCCCCCCCCCCCCCCCCCCCCAAACCCAAAACCCCCCCCAAACCTAAACCTTTTTTTTTTTTTTTTGGGTTAAAAAATTTGGGCCCCGGGGGTTTTTTTGGGTTTTTTTTAAGAAATTTTAAATTAAGGTTTATTGTTTTTTGGCAATAACCTTAAAAAAATTAATTTTTTTTATTATTTTTTTCCCCCTTTTTGGGAGTTTTGGTTTAAAAAAATTTTCCTTTAAAATTTTTTATAATATATTTTCATCATTTTTTTTTTTTTAAAATTTTTTTCCCTTCAAGGGAAATTTTTCACCCAAAGGCTTTTCACCCCACCTTTAAGGATTTTTTTTCACCCCAAAAAGGGACTTCTTTTTTAACCAAAGGGTTTTTTTTTTTTAAAATTACAAGGACTTTTTTTTTCAGGACTTTCTTCATCACCCCAAAGGCCCTTTTCAATAAAAAAGGGGACTTTTTATTCAAGGGGGTTTTTCTTTTCATTTTTAAAGGACTTGTTTTTTTCAATTCAGGAACTCTTCATCCCCCAAAAAGTATTTTCAACCTGCAAGGCCCTTCTTAACGAAAGGACTTCTTTTATACTGAAAATTTTTTTTCAAATTTCACGAAAAGGACTCTTCATCACTCCCCAAAAGCACTACTTCAACACTGCAAGGGCCCCTTTTTTCAGGGACTGAAAGGGGACTTTTTATCACTGCAAGGACCTTTTCATCACTGCAAAGAAATTTCCCACACTGCAAGGGGACTTCTTCAAATGAAAAAGGGACTTCTTAATACGGGGAAAGGATTTTCTTCATCACGGCAAGGGGGACTACTTCACACTGCAAGCACTATTCAACCCGCAAGGACTTTTTTCATAAAACGGAAGGGGACTTCTTTTTTTCACTGCAAGGGGACTCTTCATCACTAAAAAGGATTTATTTTTAAAACACTGCAAGATACTTAAAACCACTCCCAAGCCCCTTTTCAAAACTGCAAGGACTATTTTTTTCACCTGCAAGGGGGGACTTTTTTTTCCCCCCAAATGAAAAGGACCCCCTTTATTGAGGACTTCAGAAACCCCTTTTGGGACTGCTTCCCTTAAAGGGGTAGGGGTTGTGTCACCTGTCCCTTCCTTCTGGTATAAAATTTTTTAAATTGTACTGGTTGGGGTGGATACCACACTGGGGGAAAAAAAAACCCTTGATGAACATGTTTTTCTTGGGGTTAAACTTTCATGCTGTGTAATTTTCAAAAACAAGGGGGAATAGTTTTTTTGTTAGAATGAAAGGTATGAATAAAAAAGTGTAAAATGTGTAGAAAAGAAAGTAAGACTGCAGAATCAGGATGCATTAAATTTTTTTACTGTCTAGGGTCTGTTGATTTTTTTTTTCTTCTTGATGTTTTTCTTTTTCATTTTTTTTTTAAAAATGGCCCTGCAATATGCTGCCCTTTTTCCAGTTTTTTTTTTTTTTTTTTTTTTTTGAAAATTAAGGGGAAGTTTTTTCTTTGGGGTTGGGTTTTTTTTTTTTTTACCCCTCAATTGCAAAAAGGGGAAATTTTTTTGATCATCCCCGGGTTTTTGTCCTTTCAAACCAGGGTTTTGTCCCAAACCCCCCCCAGGACTTTCATCCCCCAAACCCAAACCCGGGGACTTGGTCATCAACCCCACCAGGATTTTTTCATAAAAACACCAGAAAAAACCCCTTATCATCAACACCGGACTTACATAAAAACCCCCCAGGATTTTAAATCAACAACACCAGGAAACTTTCAGAAGGGTCCCAACTTGTACTTTTTTTTTCCCTGCAAGGTAGGTTTCTGTACCCCCCTTTTTTTTTCATTTTTTTTTTTAACAAAACAGGAAAAGACTGTACTGGATCTGATAGCGCTGTGTGAAAAAAGTTCTCTGAATACTCCTTGGAGACTTGAGATTTTACAGTCTTTTATGTTAAGAGGGGGGGAGGGGGGGGGCGGGAGGGGGGGGGGAGGGGGGGGTGGGGGGGGGGGGGTAAAAGGGGAGAGATTAAAAAAATTGGGGGAAAAAAGAAAGTAGCAAGGTACGGGGGCAAAAAAAAAAAGTGATGATACATTAGTGTGGTACGTGCGTATCCGGGGATGATTCCTTTCAAAAACTCCAAAAAAATTTTAAATTTTATTAGTAAAGGGTTTTTTGCTCATTACTAAAAAACAGTTTTTTGCTTTTTTTGAGATAATAATGTATCCCTTTTTTTCTATGATTGCCAAAACCTTCGCCAGTTTCTTGATGGCAGGGACTTCTTCATGCTTTTTAAGGACTTTTTGCCTTTTTGCCGGATAACTTCATCACAAAAACTTTTTCTTTGTCAAAAGGGGGACCTTTGGGGGTTTTGCCAGGAAAACTTCATCCAAGACTTTTTTTTCACTGTCCCCAAAGGACTTCTTTCACTAAAAAAAAATTTGTCTGTTCCTCAGCGGGGGATTTTTTTAAAAAGGTTTTTCACAAATTGGGGTTTTTTTTTTGGGGGTGTGTTTTTTTTTTTTTCCCCCCACTTACCCCAGCCTTTTTTTTTCCCCTGCACCATGAAATGGGCAGAAACACCCCAGTTTTGGGGGGAATAGGGGTTTTGGTTTGGAATTGACCAGAGAGGTCAGCTGATGTAACTGAGGGTAAAATTTTCCTCTAAACGGCGTCCTGGGGTCCTTTGGGACCCCAGAAAAAACAATCACAGCAAATGTTTTCTGCGTCCTCCCCCTTTCATACTTGTTATACATTTTTTTAATTTTTAAAAAACATTTTCTTTTCTCTTAAAAAAAAGTGGGATTTTTTTTTCCTGCAAAATTTTTTTGTGTGCCCAGTGTTGCTGTATTGACCATTTTCTGTGGCAAAATTTTTTTTTCATTTTTTTTTAAAAAATTTTTTTTTTGGGGTCTGTTTTTTTTTAATGCAAAATTTTTTTTTTTTCTTTTTTTTTTGAGAAAATTAAAAAATATTTTTTTTTTACCCATTCCCCCAACGACCCCGGGACTTCAAAAAATTTAAAAACCATGGCAAGACTCCCTCACCAAGACCCCAAAAACCAAACGTCACCATCACCAAGACTCATCATCACCAAGACTTCATCATCACCGAGACTTAAAAATCACCCACCAAAATTTTCTCATCACTGAAAATTTTCATCTACATCAAAAACTTCTTAACACAGCCCCCTTCAACGCAAAGACTTCTTCAAATCAAGCCCTTCCCATCGTCCGCCAAGACTTTTTCAAGAAAAAACGTTTTTTTTTTTTAACGGGGCACACCCCCCCCTCATGGGGTTTTACTTCTTTTCCTTACGGGGTTTTGATTCCCCAAAACGCAGTTACAGTAAACGATTCTTTCATCCCCCTGAAAAAACCCTGGAATTGGGAGCCCCCCCCCAAAAAGGATTTTTTTTTCTGGGCCCTGTTTTTTTTCACTCCTAACACTACCCTTTTTTTTCACTGAAAAATAAACCGTCATCAAAAAAAACCCATCATTTCTATGCCTAAAACTCTCAAATTTTTTAGTAGTGTTACACCTGAAAAATCTGCCTTTCTCCTTGACAAATGGGGGGACTACTGCCTTCAAAAATTTTCAAAATGGTAAAATACAACAAGTTTACAGCTAAACAGAAAAAAAAATCCCAAAACCATGGGGGGAGGGAACCAAAAAACAAAAAATCTCTCCCATCAAAAAACAGTTTCAATGAATTTGGCAAAAAACTTTCCAATTCCTCTATCCACTGCGTGAAAATATTGGGAAAGTCGTTATCGAACAACACACTCTGAATGAAAAAAAATTCATAAAACCCCAAAACCTGCCATTATGCTACTATAAATTTAAAAGCAAAATTGGGGGCAAATTCAAAATTTACCGCCACTGTCCCCCCCAAAAAATAGTCGAAATCTTCCCATTTTTTTTCACGTCTGGCCTATTGCAATTCCCTTCGGGGTGGTCTGCCGGCATCAAATCCTCCCCCCCTTTCAACGTATAAAAAAAAACCTGCAGCTCGACAGCCCCCCCTAAAAAAAAAAAAAATTCAGAGCACATAACCCTCTCTTGGAATTCTCCCCTACGGGGGTTTGCCCTGTCCCCACAAAGAGTAAGTTTTAAAAATTAAATTTCCTTTTTTGCTCCCAATTTTTTTTGCAAAAAAACAGCCCCCCCCCCTACCTCTGTGACTGTTTTTTCCCACCTATACATCCTTTTTCTTTTTCCCTCCACTCTGCTGCATATACCCTGGGGCTTACGAATACCGGGGGAACAACCAACCCCACGGGTTGGCCTCGCTCTTTTTCTGTGTTTCTGCCCGGTGACCCCTGGAATGACATCCCTCTCTCTTTTCCCCAAAAGCCTATTTTTATACATTTTTTAAATCCCACCCCTCAAAGAATATTTTTATTCCAAAACAAAGATTTTTCCCCCTTTTTTTTCATCCCAAATTTTGGGCCCCGCTTTAAAACACCGAAAATCCCCCCCCCCTCTGCCCAAAGTGTTAACCTGTGGGTGGGGGGTGCGCGGTGTACGCCCCCGGCGGAGTGTGTGTGGGGGCATTTGGAATTTGTGGGAAAAACCTGTTAAAATTTTGGTATTGGTTGTATGTGTGTTTTGTAGCAAAAGCGCTTTCTTTTTTGTTTTTGAAGGGATATGCGCTTATAAATCCCATTCATTTCATTATTATAAAGATTTTTTATTTTTGCGAAAAGATTTTTTCATTGTTAAGGGGGTTTAAAAAAAAAACATAAATTTTTTCCATCAGTTTTTTTTGGGGGACTTAAAATTTTTTTCCCAAAAAAATCCCCTCCACGGGGACTTTGATCATCCTAGAAAATAATCTTCATTGGTGAAAAATGAATTCCTTTTTTTTTTTTTTCCCAAATAATGTTTGAATTGTGTTTTCTTTTTTTTACAGGTTTTCCCCTGGTGCCCCTGAAATTTTTTTTAAATGTTGTCATCCGCCCCTCAACCCACCCCCGGGGGGGCCCTACTTTTGGGGCAAAAGGCGAACTGGTTTAAAAACAGGTGCACAAGATTTGGTTTGTATGGGTCCCCACGGGGGGCCCCCTGGGGTTTAGTCCCCTTTTCTGAATGGAATGGTGGTTTTTGTTTTTTTTTTTTTTTTTAAAGGGGGGGGGGGGGGCCGTTGGAAAAAAGGGTTTTTTTTTTAAAGCAAAGGGAAAAGGGGGGCCCTTTAGAAAAAAAAGGATGTTCAATGAAAAACCACTCCACAGGGGGGGCATTACTGAGTACAGCTTTTTTCACAAACGAGTTTTTTTCCCCTGTCTTAATGACGTGCTTCACCCCCCTGGATTGGGATTTGGGGGTTTTGGTGTTTGTTTTTTTTTCCCTTTTCATTAAAAAGTTTTGAGTTGTTTGGTCCCCTGACTTTGTTTTTGGGTTTTTTTCTTATTTTTTTTTTTGCTTTTTTTTTGATGAGGGGGGGGTTTTTTGTTTGGGGGGAAAAAATTTTTGGGACAAAAAATGAAAAAAGAGGGGGGGAAAGGGGGGAGAAAGGGGAAAAAAAAAAAAAAAGGGGGAAAAAAAAAAGGGAAAAAGAAAAAAAAAAAAAAAACCCGGGGAAAAAAGAAAAGGGGTTGGAGGCCCCCCCCAAAAAAATAAAAGAAAAAAAAAAAAAAAGGAAAAAAAAGAAGAAAAAAAAAACCCGGGAAAAAAAAAGAAAAAAAGGTGGTTTTGGAGGCCCCCACAAAAAAAAAAAAGGGGGAAAAAAAAAAAAAAAAAAAAAACCAGGGGAAAAAAAAGAAAAGGGGGTTTGGAGGCCCCCCCCCCCCAAAAAAAAAAAAAAAAAAAAAAATCAAAAACAAAAAATGTGGTCTGACTCTGTAGTTTGTACTGATGCCCCAAACTATTTATTGATTTTTATAGTGTTTTTTTTAAAAGGAAATTTTTTTCATCCGACATCTGTTTGAGTTTGCCCCCATTAAAAAAACCTTTTTTTTTGTAGAGGGGGGCGGGACTGGATTTTTTTTTTAATTTGTGAAAGCAGCACCAAAGTTGTATTTTACTTGTGTTAAAATGTTTTAATGTAGCCTTCCAATGACCATGACTTTTTGTGATAATTTGTAAGTAAAAAAAGCAGTGACCTAAGTAGCTAAGGGCCCTTTTTTTTTGTTTTTTGGTCGACTAAAAATTTTGTGTGGGATGGTTCCTAGTGCAAAAAATGAGGGTTGTTTGGATGTGGGGGGGGAAAAAAGATTTGGGGGGGGGAAGTCCATGTTGGGATGTGGGGGCAGGGGGAGAATAAAATTTGGGGTGGGGGAAATCCATGTGTGGCCTTAGGAACGGGACAAAAAAAACGCCAGGGGCCAGATTGGTTTTGAAAAACAGAGAGAGAGGGGGTGAAAGCAGCGTAAAATTTTTTTGGGTGTGGTTTTGTGTGGGGGGGAGTATTTTTCTAACCAGTGGGTTACTGAAATTTTTTTTTCATTTTTTTGCATTTTGTTTGTGGGGGTTGAGAGAGATGGGGGAGAAAAGGGAAACCTGTGCACTGGGGTTTTTTATGGTTTTTATTTTTTTTATTTTTGCCGTGACATATTTGAAGCAACACCTTGGTTTTCCCCTGTTGAAAAAAAACCACTCCCAGTTGCTTTTGCGATGTACATGCTTGTTAAAGGGGACACAATGCCCCCCCTGTCTTAAAATGAAATCTATTTTCATTTTTTGATTTTAAATTTTTGTTTGGGTTTTTTTGGGTTTTCTTTAAAAGTATTTTTAAGCCCTGTTTTTTTAGGAATTCCCTTTTGATAGTTTTTTTTTTTTTTTCTTTTTTTGATTCAGTGTTTATGTAGGCGAATGGTTTTTTGGATTCGGGAAACTGAAACTGGAAGGAAAAAAAGAGGGGCGGGGGGGTCCCCCACCCAAAAAAAATAATGGGGGAAAAAAAAAATTTTTGGGGGGGGGGCCCCACACATGAAAAAAAAGAAAAAAACAATGGGGGGGAAAAAGGTTGGGAGGCCCCACAAAAAAAAAATATTTCTGACTCTGAGTATTTTTTTCTGCCCCCACCTTAAAATTTTTTTTTGTGTTTTGAGTTTTTGTAATCAAGAATCAGGGGTTCCAAAAAATAAAAAAAAAACGTGAAAAAAGGATTTTCAAGTTGTTGTCCAAAAGGGTTAATCAAAAATGTGCCAATTCGGGAAGGGGGAAATAAAAGGATTTAAAATCCCGAAGGGGTAAAAAATAAGATTCAGGATCCATTTTAAAAACAGAAAAGGGGGGCCCGGGCATCCAAAGTTTCCCCTTGGGGTATTTTTCAAAGGGGGGTAGGGCCGCGGCGACCCCAGCCCCGTGGGGGGAAAGTTTTTTTCCAATTCCACTTTGGAAAAAAAATCCCAAACGGCCCCTTTTCTTTTTTTTCCCTTCCTTCCCCTTTAAGGGTTTTTGTTTTTCCCCCCCACAAAAAAAAAAAAAGGGGTGGCCGGGTTTCCCTTTTTTGGCCCCCCCCCTTTCCCCCAAGGGGGGGGGACCCAAAAATTTTTTAGTAGAGAAAACCCCGGATTTAAAGGGGATTTGGAAAAAAAAAAAATTTTCCCCTTTTTTCCCAAATTTTTTTTTTAAAATTGCCCGGGGGTTTTTGGGCCCCCTTTTTTGGTGTTTTTTCGGGTTTTAATTTCCCCTTTTAAAGCCATTTTGTGTGTTTTGATTAAACCCGGGGGAAAATTTTTTGGGGGGTGCGTTCCCTTTTGCTTGGGGTTCCCCCGCAAGGGGGGGGTTTTTCAGTGCAAAAACCACCCGGGGAAGATATCATTAATAAATTTAAAAATTGGTTTTTATAGTGTTAATTTTTCCAAAAAAAAAATCAAAACCATGATTCCCCCACTTTCAAAAAACCCCAAGAAAAAATTTTTTTAAAACCGGGCCAAAACCATTTTTGGCTCGGCCCTTGGGGTGGGGAAAAGAAAAATTTTTTAAAACCGGGGGTTGGGGTTCCAAGGGGTTTTCAGCCCTGTTTTTTTTAACCCCAGAAGGAAAAAAAAACTTTGACCTTATTTTGTTCTGAAAAAATCAAAAAAAGGTAGTTTATTCACAACCCCCAAAAAAAAACAAAAAAAAAAACAAAAAAAAAAAAAAAAAAAAAAAAAAAAAAAAACAAAAAAAAAAAAAAAAAAAAAAAAAAAAAAAAGGGAAAAAAAAAAAACGGGGAAAAAAAAAAAAAAAAAAAAAAAAAAAAAAAAAAAAAAAACAAAAAAAAAAAACCCCAAAAAAAAAAAAAAGGGGAAAAAACCAAAAAAAAAAGGGAAAAAAAAAAACAAAAAAAAAAAAAAAAAAAGGGGGGGGGGGGGGGGGAAAAAACGGGTTTGGGGGGGGGGGGGGGTTTTGGGGGGGGTTTTTATTTTTTGGGGCTTTGTTCCCCTTGGTGGGCCCCCCCGCTCTCCCCCCGGGGAGCAACCCCCTTTTTTTTTGGGTCCCCCCTTGTCCCCGGGGGTTTTTTTTACAAAAAAAGAAAAACCCCAAAGGGAGGCCTTCCCCTTTTCCCCCCCTTTTTTCATTTTTTCCCTTTTTTTTTTTAAAATAAAAACCCCCAAAAAAAAAAGGGTTTTTTCCCCAAAAATTTACCCCAAACCCCCTTTTACCCCCCTTTTTTTTTTCCCCAAACACCCCCTCCAAAAAAAAAAACCCCCAAAATTTTCCGGGGGAAAAAAAAAACCATTGCCCCCTTCCACTTTTGCCAATGCGGGGACTTTTTTCCCCTTTGGGTTCCCTTTTTTTTAAAAAATTGAAACCCCCAGTTTTTTGGGATAGATTTGTTTTTTTTGAACTTTTTTTTTTTCCTTTTTTGGGATTTTTTTAGGGCCCCCCCCTTTGGGGCCCTTTTAAGCCCCCCCGGGGTTTTCCCCCTCCTTTGCGGTGTTTTTTTTTTTCAATTTTTTGTTTTTTGGGGTAAGAAAAATCCCCCCTTCAAATCAGCGGCAGGGCTATTTTCCAAAAATAAAATAATTTAAAGGAATTTTATAGTGCAAGTATTTATCTTCAAGGGGACATTCCAATCAAAAGGGGGAAATTTTTTTTTCAACCTTCGGGGTTTTTAAAACCTTTATCATTAAAATATTTCCAAAACTTAAAAAACCCACATGGGACTTTTCCCCCAAAACGGGGCGGGGAACGAAAAGGGATTTTTAATACGCAGGGTTTTTCCTGGGTTTTTTTTTTCGCCCGGGGTTTTTTTTTTTTGGGGACCGTTCTTTTTAAAAAAAACGGGTTTTTTTTTTAGGAACCGTTTTTTTATTTTCTGCCCCCAGATTTCCCCCCCAGAAAAATTAATTGGGCTTACCCCCCTGGGGGGGGATTGGGGGGCCATTGCCCCCCCGGGGGGCCCACATCCCAAGGAGGTTTTTTAATTTTTCGGGGAGGGTTTTTTTTTTACCTGGGTTGGCCCTGTGATAGGAAAAAATGAAGGGCGGGAAAAATGGTAAAAGGGTTTTGGGGAGTGGGGGCTGAAAAAAAATTTTTTATGGTTTTTTTTTTTTTATTTTTTTTGGCGGGAAAATTTTTTTCTTTGCCTTTTGCCCCTTTTTTTTTGGGGCCATTTGGGGCCCCCGTGTTTTTCCCCCTTTTTAACCCCCCCGGGGGAAAATAACCCCACAAATTAAAAAATTTTATCCCCCCCCAGACCTTTTTTTGTCCGGGGCTTTAAAAACACGGGGAAAAGGCGTGGTCGGGGGAAGACGGACGGGGTTTTGGTCCCTTTGGTTAAACGTGAGGTAGGGTTTTTTAAAGTTGATTTTAGAAAGCGGGGGGGAAAAAAATTTTGGGGGCCCCCACCCCATTTTGGGGGGAACGCCCGGCACTTTCCCCCGGGCCCCAAATTTGGGGGGGGCTTTCTCACTGAAAGGCTCCCCTCCTCCCCCCCGGGGATTTTTCCCCAACCTCAAATTTTTTTTGGGGGGTTTTTCCTCCAACGGCCCTCCTCCTTTTTCATCCTCCCCCTTTCCCCATACCAAGGGAATCCTCCCAAAGGCCCCAAACTCCAAAACTTTTTCTTGGGGGGGCCCCCCTTTCAAGCCTGATGTGCCCTGTGCATAGTTCTGAAAAAGACCACCTAGTGGCTTGTCTGTTTGGAACGTGGTGAATATTTAAAGGGGTTCTGTTTGAGTTTTGGTGATCTGAAGAGAGAGAGATTTTTGATTATGATGATTGTTTTTCATCTCCATTAGGTTGACGGGGATGAGATTGTTCTCTTGCTCCATCCTCTGCCCTATTTTGGCCATCTTGTCTGCAAATTATTTTTTTTTTTCATTTTCCATTAATGCCGCAGTGGTTGAGGGGAACCATGGAGCTCTCCCCCCCCCTACTTATGCTGTTATGGCGTTAAGACTGTGCATAGTCGCCGTCTCACCCAGGTCCTTTTTTCTTCTCCAGATTCTTCAGTTGTCCGGCCATTATAGGGACTGCAGCCCACAGAGCGATGTAGTGCTGTAACTTCTTTTCTCGGTTCTGGGATAAGTACCGACTTGGGTGTTTATGAATTGTTCCACTCAGCCTGTTGATATGACATTTGTGCATGGATCAGGGCTTCTACTTCACAGCTTTTAGTACTTTTTTTTTTTATATTTTTTTTTTTTTTTTTTATTTTTTTTTTTTTTATTTATTTTATTTATTTTTTCATTTTTTTTTTTTATTATTTTTTTTCTTTTTTTTTTTTTTTTTTTTTATTTTTTTTTTTTATTATTTTTTTTTTTTTTTTTATATCTTTTTTTTATTTTTTCTTTTTTTTTTAGTTTTATTTTTAGTTATTTTTTTTTATATTTTTTATTTAGTTTTTTATTTTTTTTTTTTTTTATTTTTTTTTTTTTTTTTTTTTTTTTTTTTTTTTTTAGGTATTTTTTTTTCTTTTCTTTTTTTTTTTCTTTTTTTTTTCTTTTCTATTTTTTTTTTTTTTTAGTTATTATTTATATTTATTTTTTTTATTTTTTTTTCTTTTTTTTTTTTGATTTTTTTTTTTTTTTATTTTTATTTCTTTATTTATTTATTATTTTTTTTTTTTTAGTTACAATGCGTGCCAGTTGGACAAATAGCTTCGCTGCCATTCTCCATTAGGGGTACTGACTGTAGACCCCCGCCCTCCACACCTTCTTGACAGCCTCATCACTGCAAGGAATACATCTTCACTGCAAGGACTACATCATCACTCTGCAAGGACTTCTTCTACACTGCAAGGACATCTTCACACTACAAGGTAGTACTTTCATCCTAACAAGGGGACTTCTTCATCACACTACAAGGACTTCATTTTCAATACAAGGACTCATCATCACAGCAAGGACTTCTATACTGCACGGACTTCATCACCTACAAGATCTTCTTCATTGCCAGGTACTTACCAGTCAACCCTTCACGGTTCCTTTTCAGGTAATGGGTTGTCCCCTATAGTGTTGTTCATTCTTTCAATCCATACGTTGTGCCCCATCCATTTCCTCGGCAAGAGCCATGCGATGGTTGCGAGCTTTCACCAGTTGGTGAGGTTTTTGTGGGGGGGACTCCCACACTGTTTAGGGGTGGCCGCCACATTTCTGGGATGGTGTGTAAAATCTGTCGGGTACGCGACACCCATGGCATTCTTTTTGAATGTTGTCATCCGTACCTGAGGCATGAAATGGCCTTACTCTTACCAACAGGTGGAATGGGATTTTAACGGTGCGCACAATATGTTGAGTGCATGTATTTTCACACACAGAGCCTCGGTTTATAGACTCATCAAAAGGACTTTGACATTCAGCTTGATTTTTTTCATTTTTGTCAAAACTGGGAGGGGAAGAACGTAAGGAAAGGGCCAAAGGCTGGGAATCAAACCCCCAGAACCTCATCGGTTGTATTGTTGGTTTTTTACTTGGTTAGGTGGGGGGGCAGGTGATTGAATGTCAGTAACATCCTGCCACCTTCCTTCTTCATTCTCTATGTAAATGTTCTAATTGGATTGGATTGGTTTTACCAACCTCTTTGTGATGAAAAGTTTTTGTTTACCTCCTCATCTCGTTCCCTCTCCTGATGAAACTGCTGTTTTGAAGATGGGTTGGTTGAAACTGACGCTGTGTGTTGTCGGTGAACAAGTTTGAGAAAGAGGGTTTTTTTTTTTATGTATAGAAATGTTCAGACTAAAATGGTACAAGTAAAATAGCAAGGACAAAGACCCTGGGATCAAGTGGTGTGTTTAATCAATATTGATGATTGAATTTGTGTTTATTTGATGTTTTTTTTTTTTGGTTTTTATTCTGTTGCATATTTTGTTGTGTGATATAATTTCTCTTTTCTTTTATTGAGTTTTTTTTTTAAATTTTTATAGGATGTTGGTTTTTCATTGAGGATTTAATTTGGATATAATGTTTTGCTTATTGTGAATTGCGACAGAAATTCATACAAGAACTTCACCATGGCTTTGATTTCATATCGCCAGGATTTCAGTCTTCTCGGACTTTCTGACCTCCCTCGTCACGACTTTTCTTAACACCAGAAACTGCAGTCCTTTCATCATCCAATCACCCAAACTTCACCATCACCAAGGACAACTTTCATCTTCACAACTGCAGTCTTCATCATCACCAGGACTTTTTTTTTTTTTATAAATAAGTAACTTTTAACTTGTTCCCTGCAGGTGTATGGTTCTGTCTAATCTATCGTCTAAATTTGTTTCTATTTACAGTTTAAACGGTACTGGATGTGATAGCGGATGTCAGACAGTGTTGTGAATAATAAAGTTCTCTGAGGTTATGGTTGTTGGGAGAGAATTTTGATTTTGTGTGACACTGAATGTGTGTATTGGTAAGGGGAAGCTGAGAGTTTTCTCTACTGAGGAAAATGGTAATGATGTGTAAGCCAAGATAGGGGGCAGCACAACATCCTGTGGTGTAAGTCAGTGTAACGATATATCTGTGTTTGTCTAGTGTGTGGTAATGTTTTCCTTTTGGAATGTTATTTCATTGATGTATTTTTACATGGCTTGTGGTCATCACCTGCAGAGATGTGTCTGTTTTTCAGAAGTTACTGTTTTGTGTGTTTATGGCAGGTCTTCATCTTTGCAGAATTTCTAGATCACAAGGACATTTTCATCACCACTTGGACTTCATTGCAAGGACTTCAGCTTCATCAGGATGTCTCTATGTGGAGGACGGCTTTATCACTGCATGGAATTTTTTCATTGCTACAAGGACATCTCTTCATCAACGCATCATTTTTTCATCGCACAAGGAATCTCTTCATCACCGCAAAGACTTCTTCTCACTTGCAAGGACACATTCCACTGCAGGACTTCCAGGAAATACTCTTTGACTGCTTCCCTTCAGGTATGGTCGTGTCACTGTCCCTCTTCTTCTGTATACAATATGACTTGTAATGGATTAGGGAGGATACCACACTGGGAGAAATCCTTGATGACATGCCACTTGGAGGTTTACTGACCTCAATGTGTGTTTATTCTAAAAAGTGGTAGTAGTGATCTGTAGATAGAAAACGTCGTGAAACAAGTGTAGCATTGGTAGGAAGAATGCAAGACTGCATGAAGTCAGGATGCATTAAGTTTATACTGTGCTATGGTTCTGTGATGATTTGTTTCTTCTTGTGTCGTTTCGCTGTTCTTTCTTTTTAACTACCTGCTTGAAAGCTGCTCCAGTTTTCTCTTTTGAGATAATGTTTTCTTTGTTGGTTTTTTTTTTGGACAGCATCTGAAACATGGCAGGAACTTTTCCTCCTCTCAGGGATTTCAGTCTATATCAAACACACTTGCTCAAACCAAGCATTTGATCGCCCCAGCACTTATCAACACCAGACTTAAACGTCGACTTGTACGAGTTCCCTGCAAGGTAAGGTTCTGTCACATGTATTCACTATTTTACTACAAACAGTGACGGCTGTCAGGCTCTGATGCGATGTGTGAAAAAGATTCAGATGATACTTGCTTAGGTAGATTTTTGAGAGTAACAGTTGTTCGTCTCACGGTGGGGGCGGGTTCATGTAGAGAATAAAAATGTCAAAACAGATAAGCCAAGAGCTAGTGGGCGAATGAAGGTGTATGATACTTAGTGATCGCACTGTGCAGGCTCTGTGATGATTTCATGACATATAAAAAAAATAATCATTTTTAATAAATGGCTGTTAATCCCAACCAGGAATTGTCTTTTTTGAGATGATAATTTCTTCTGTTTTTTTATTGCAGACTCTTCGCAGACTTTCAAGCATGGCAGGGACTTTTATGGCCGTAAGGACTTTGTCTTGCCCGGACTAACTTCATCACAAGATTTACCCTTGAAACAAGGACTTTGCCAGGATAACTTCATCACAAGACATCTTCCTTGTAACAAGGACATTGTCTATGATGGATAATTCATCACAAGATCTCCTTGTACAAAGACAGTGTCTTTGGGGACACAGTTTGGATTGGAACTGACCAGAGGAGTCAGTGCTGATGTGAACTGCAGGGTGAAATCCTCTGAAACAGGCGTCTCTGTGGTGCCTTGATCCCAGACCATCAGATCACTAGCATAATGCTCTGCTGTCCTGCCCCTCAATATTATGTATATACATTTTTATATGTAAACATTTCTTATAAAAAAGGGATAGTTTCTGCATTAAAGTCTTAATACATTAATGGTGTATTGCACCATTTTCTGTGGTGATTGTTTCATATTTGAAAAATTGTTGTTCTTTGTTTTATGATTAATGCGCATAAGTTTTGTGTTTTGAGATAATAAAGTGGTTTTTTTATCATCCTCAGGACTTCAAAACTTGACCATGGCCAAGACGTCATCTTTCTGCATTGTGGCCAAGACTTCATCGTCACCAAGACTTCATCATCGCCAAGACTTCATCATCACCAGGACTTCTTCATCACCAAGACTTCATCATCACCAAGACTTCTTCATCACCAAGACTTCTTCATCACCAAGACTTCTTCATCACCAAGACTTCTTCATCACCAAGACTTCTTCATCACCAAGACTTCAACACAAGGATTCCATCATCACCAAGACTTCATCATCACCAAGACTTCATCATCACCAAGACTTCATCATCACCAAGACTTCTTCATCACCAAGACTTCATCATCAACAAGACTTCATCATCACCAAGACTTCATCATTACCAAGACTTCATCATCACCAAGACTTCATCATCACCAAGACTTCGTCATCACCAAGACTTCATCATCACCAAGACTTCTTCATCACCAAGACTTCTTCATCACCAAGACTTCATCATCACCAAGACTTCATCATCACCAAGACTTTAGCAACACAGACTTCAACACAAAGACTTGATCATGGCAAAGAGTTTTACAAGGCAAAGATTTTATTCATCGTTATGAAGTGTTCAACAATGCCAAAACTTTGTCATCGTTGGGAAAAGTTATTGCTTCAAGCAAAACTGTGGGCTAGACTTTATCATGGATTATCACAGACATGTTGCCACGGCATATTTGAAGCCACACTCTTGGTTCTGTTGTAAAACCAGCTCCACAGTTGTATTGCTGATGTACATGCTTCTTCAGGACACAATGCTCCTGTCTTAATGATAGGACGTCAGTCTGGATGAATTTTGGGTTGTATGATTTTTTGTTTTTTAAATCCTGTTGTTTGAGGCATGACTTTGTTTTTGTGTTTTCTTCTTTTTTTTTGTTTCTTGTTTTTGATGAGTGTGTGTAGGTGACATGAATTTTGGATGTCAGAAAATGGAAGTGGGAAAAAAGAGGAGGATGGAGGACCCACAAAAAAAAGAAAAAGAAATGGGGAAAAGAAAAGGTGGTTGGAGGCCCCTCAAAATTAAAAAAAAAAAAATTAACAACAAAATAGTGTCTGACTCTTTATGGCTGTACTGATGTCACCATTTATTGACTTTATAGCGAGTTTTAAAATGATAATTTTAATCCTGACATCTGTTGAGTTGTCCATTGAACCTTTGTTGTAGATGGGCTGGACTGGATATTTGTTAATTTGTGAAAGCAGCACCAAAGTTGTAGTACTTGTGTGTATGATGTTGTAATGTAGCCTTACAATGACCATGACTTGTGTGTATGATGTTTGAAGTGGAAAAGCAGTGATCTAAGTAGCTAGTGCTTTGTTGTCATTTGGATCAGACTGAACTTGTGTTGATGGTCTCCTAGTGCAGAAATGATGTTTGTTGTGATGTGTGGAGAAAAGATTGTGGTGGTGAAGTCAGTGTTGATGTGGGCAGGCAGGAAGAGAATGAATTGTGGTGTGGGCAAATCCATGCTGTGGCCTTAGGACTGACAATAACGCCATGGCAGACTGGAGTGCAACAGAGAGAGAGAGAGGTGAAAGCAGCGTGAATTTTGGGGTGTGGTTTTGTGTGTGGAGTTGGCAGTTAGCTAACCAGTAGTTACTGTATGATTTTTCAGTTTGCATTTGTGTGTGTGTGTGAGAGATAGGGGAAGGAAGGAAACCTGTGCACTGGTGTTTTTATGGATTATTATTATGTTGCCGTGACATATTTGAAGCAGCACTCTTGGTCCTGTTGTAAAACCAGCTCCACAGTTGTATTGCTGATGTACATGCTTGTTGAAGACACAATGCTCCTGTCTTAATGATATACTACTTCAGTTTGTTTGAGTTAATTTTTGTTTGTTTTGGTTCTTTAAAAGTATTTTTAAGCCTGTTGTTTAGAATATCACTTTGATATTTTTTCTTTGTTCTTGTTGATTCAGTGTTTATGTAGGTGACATGGATTTTGGATGTCGGGAACTGAAACTGGAAGGAAAAGAGAGGAGGCTGGAGGGTCCACCCAAAAAAAAAAAAAAATGGGGAAAAGAAAATGTGGTTGGCGGCTCCACACATAGAAAGAAGAGAAACAAAAATGTCTGGTAAAAAGGAGGTTGGAGGCCCCACAAAAGAAAAAGTATGTCTGACTCAGAGTATGTTTCTATCACCATTATACATTTTGTTGAGTTTGTCATTCCCATTTCATATCATAACTTTTAAAAAATTGTCAATTGGGGGAAAAAAATCATGGTCTTGTTATTGAAGTCTAGTTTGTGTCTGGTTAATTATCTTTGTATTGCTCAATCAGTGATAGATTTGTTTGACATCTGCTGGGAAATTTAGGCGTTCATTGCTGCAAGGACTTCTTTCTCTCTGCAAGGATGTCTTCACTGCTGCTAGAATCTGATCAGTGCAAGGACTACTTCATCACTGCAAGGACTACTTCATCACTGCAAGGACTACTTCATCACTGCAAGGACTACTTCATCACTGCAAGGACTACTTCATCACTGCAAGGACTACTTCATCACTGCAAGGACTACTTCATCACTGCAAGGACTACTTCAAGACTACTTCATCACTGCAAGGACTACTTCATCACTGCAAGGACTACTTCATCACTGCAAGGACTACTTCATCACTGCAAGGACTACTTCATCACTGCAAGGACTACTTCATCACTGCAAGGACTTCTTCATTACTACAAGGACTACTTCATCACTGCAAGGACTTCTTCATCACTGCAAGGACTTCTTCATCACTTCAAGGACTTCTTCATCACTACAAGGACTACTTCATCACTGCAAGGACTTCTTCATCACTGCAAGGACTACTTCATCACTGCAAGGACTTCTTCATCACTACAAGGAGTACTTCATCACTGCAAGGACTACTTCATCAGTGCAAGGACTACTCCATCACTACAAGGACTTCTTCATCACTACAAGGACTACTTCATCACTGCAAGGACTACTTCATTGCCACGACTTCAAAAGTCAACGTTCACTGGTTACTTCAAGGTATGGTTCTGTCACCTCTGCTCTTCATTCTTTTCATTTCTTTTTTCCCCATTCCTAGGCTTGAGCTCTGAGGTTCACCAGTGGTGAGAGGTTTGTGTTTGGGGCTGGTCCCCCCCTCCCCCCCCTCCTGCGAACACACTCCATAGGTGGCTGCATTCTAACTTTGGGGATGATCAGGTCAAGTCAAGTCAAGTCAAAAACACGTTAATCATCCCATGAAGGGCAATTACAATATTACTGACAGGCACATTGATACGTATCAAAAATCTCAAAGACACAAAAAGCTATATTTCATATTGCTTAAACATTTCAAAATGACTTCAATGTCACGAACACACACACACAAACACACACGCGCGCATGCACACACACACACACACACACACACACACACATGCACACATCTATTGTGAACACAATGTTAAACCCATTGACTAGAAGACATAAAAACTTATGTTTTACGCGTGCACATACGCAACACGTACACACGCACGTACGTGCATGTGCAAACACACCCACGCACACCCAAACCATACACCAATATATGAATTCAATGTTTAAAGACCATTGACTAGAAGACAGACTTATTTCACACACCCACGCACCCACACCCACACCAAAAATTAAAAAGCAAATGCACTGCTTATTCAGTGTACCATCTGAAAATAAAACTTTGACTTTGAACCAGCCGCCATGGCGCAGTGGTTAGCGCCTTGGGTTATGGACTGGAAGGTCGTGGGTTCGATTCCCATAAGAGTCATAGGGATTTTTTGGACTCCGGCCGGCTCCTACCCAGAGTGAGTGTGCTGTGGGCTCAGTGGGAAGACTGGGACCACACAGTCGAGCTTCATCCACTTAACGGATGCGAGTTTGAGAGTGTTGCTCAAATTACCTGACCAACACTGCAGGTGTCTGTATCTCTCGGGCCCGGTTGACGCCGGAATATATTATGATAGTAAGCATAGAGAACAACCCTGTCAAGTAGTCTCAAAGCATATGCACTTCTACAGCAGCATAATTACGTCATCCTCATTGTCATTGATCATCATGCAATTAAAAAAATTGCCTCTGATTCGGTGGTCCCAGTTTCTCTGGTCTCATGGTGACCTCAGATTCGGTCTGCCCATACACTTCTGTGCCTGTAGTGAGTTTGTGTCAAAGCCTTTGGGGTTGGAGGTTTGCGGGGGACGGTCGTTGGAGGGACGTTGTGGTGGTTGCCACCTGGGGTGGGCAACTCACTCAGTCTGGCTCCGCGACAGCTAATACTGTCGTTAGTAGGGGGCTTAGTAGGTGGTGTCCTGCATATGTTAGCTCAGAACAGGCTCCACTGAACACCACCAAAGTGACCCAGCAGCAGTGCAGGGCCCCTCTGGCTGGTGGTCCCACGGCGGCCTGATAGTGATTGGCTCCCTGTGGACCTCCAACTCTGGGGATGAGACATAACAAATCTGGGTATGGTTGTGGCGGGGAGATTGGAATGAGCGTCATGGGAACAGCAAGACGGGGGACGTCACAGAAGATGAGGCAGCAAAAAACAAACAAACAAAAAACAACAACTTTGACTTTGACTTTGACTTGACACACACACATACACACTTATGTATTGACTACACTCATAACAATGACAATCAGGCAAGTAATTCAGAGAAATGTAAAAACTGGATAGTCAACATCATTGTGAATTCAGAATTCAAATGCTTACTGGCACAAAAAAATTTCTTCTTCTGTTAGTTTTGCTGATGGGACACTGAAAACGGTGTTCCGAAGGCAACAACTGAAATTCTGGAAACAAAGCATGGGAAGGATCAGCCAAAATGGCAGTGGCTTTGCGTACAAGCTGCTGATTGCAGAACAACATGAGATCTCTTTGTTCTTTTCCAATTATTTTTGAGCAGATTCTTACAATTCTCTGCAGGCCATTCTTGTTTTTAACACTAAGGTTATTGTACCAACAAATGAAAGCAAAACTTAGAACACTCTCTATGTAAGACTTGTAAAACAAAGAAAGAATCTTTTTGTCTACAAAAAATGAGTTCAGTTTCCTCAGAAAATACACACGTTGTTGTCCCTTTTTGGCGATAGTGTCAGTGTTAACGTCCCAGTTTAACGTGTGGTCAAAGACAGTTCCCAGATACTTATAGTTTGAAACGTTTTCAACTTCCTGATTATGGATAATAATATTCTTAGGAGTATGCCCTGATCTTCTGAAGTCGATAGGCAGGTCTTTAGTTTTAGAAACATTTAGCTCTACATAGGCCTCGTCACACCAGTGTATGAACTCGGTGAGGGCTGGACCGTGTTCTAAGACTGATCCGGATAAGAGAGATAACAGAGCACTGTCGTCTGCAAACTTTACCAGAAAGGAATTTCCAAAATTGCTTTTGCAATCTGTGTATAGAATGTACAGAAGTGGTGAGAGGACGCAACCCTGTGGAGAACCAGTGCAGGTAAATCTAACCGAAGAAGATATTTTGTTGGCCAAAACACGCCGTGGCCTGTTGGTTAAAAATTCAATCAGCCAACGAACAAGTTGATTGTCTACGTCAAACTTTGAAATTATTTTGTTAACCAGAACGTGAGGCTGCATTGTATTGAAAGCTGAACTAAAGTCAGCAAACAATATTGGCTTGAGAGTTGTTTCCAAGTGGCTGTACAACTTGTTCAAAATGAACAGTTTGGCATCTTCGACACCTCGTCCTGTCCTGTACGCAAATTGTAGTGGGTCAAGGTCTTTCTATGTCGCGGAAAGAATGAGAGATTTTATGATCTTTTCTAGCGTTTTCATCACAAGAGATGTGAGAGCTACAGGTCTAAAATTGTTAGGCTGAGAAGGATTGGGTTTCTTTGGAAGAGGTATTACATTGGAAGTTTTCCAAATAACTGGAATCTGACAAGTATCCAGTGAGGCCTGAGTGAAGGACACTGGCAAGCTCAGTAGCGCAGAATTTCAGGGTTCTTCCACATATACCATCTGGTCCGGAAGATTTGTTAATATGTATTGCCTTTAAGTGCTTACAGATAATTTCTTCATCAACAATGACGCTATTCTCAAGAACTAGGGGTTGCTTCAGGTCATTTATTTCATCTGAGAAATCATGCTTTTCAAAGCGAGGAAAAAATGCGCTTAGATGGTCTGGTAAGTTGTTATCACATTAATGGTGTCTAAACATGAGATGTGTGTGCTTGCCTTTTTAAAATGTTGTCATACATTCCAACCAGCACTAAATGGCTTACTCTTCTGAATGGTGGAACGGGTTTTAACTTGCGCACAGTATGTTCTGCATACATTCACACCCGGGGCCTTTGTTTATAGCCTCATCCGAAGGACTTTGACATACAGTTTTAATTTTCCCATTAATAAACTGGGAAGAAAGGGCAAGGCTGGAATCGAACCCAGAACCTCATGGTTTACTTGTTAGGCAGGTGAATGTCTTAACCATCCTGCCACCTGCCTTCTTCATTCTCTATGTAAATGATTTGGATTGGATTGGATTGGTTACCACCCTGTTGATGAAGTGTCCTGATGACACTGCTGTTGAAGATGGGTGAAACTGACGCTGTGTGTGTTATGAACAAGTTGAAGAGGGTTTTTTATGTATAGAAATGTTCAGAATAAAATGGTACAAGTAAATAGCAAGAAAAGACACCTGGATCAAGTGATGATGTATTGATGTTATACTGTGCTATTTTGTGTGATTTAATTTCTCTTTTCTTTTTATTGATTTTTTAAATTTTTATAGGATGTTGGTTTCTCCTTGAGATAATATTGATAAATGTTTTGCTATTTGTGTATGCGACAGAAATTCATCACAAGAACTTCACCATGGCTTTGATTTCATCATAGCCAGGATTTCAGTCTTGGACTTCAGACTCCCTCGTCACCAGGACTTAACACCAGAACTGCAGTCTTCATCATCACCCAGACTTCACCATCACCAGGACAACTTCATCTTCACAACTGCAGTCTTCATCATCACCCAAACTTCACCATCACCAGGACAACTTCATCTTCACAACTGCAGTCTTCATCATCACCAGGACTTTAAAAGTCAACTTTAACTTGTTCCCTGCAGGGTATGGTTCTGTCATCTATCGTCTACATTTTTTTCTATATACAGTTTAAACGGTACTGGATGTGATAGCGGCGTGTTGATAAAGTTCTCTGAGGATACTGGTGTTGGAGATGTGTGACACTGACACTGTGTGTATTGTAAGGAAGCTGAAGAGTTTTCTCTACTGAGGAAAATGGTAATGATGTGTAGCAAGATAGAGGGCAGCCTGAAGTCATGATGTATCGATGTGTTGTCTTGTGTGATGGTTTGTTTCTCCTTTCTGGATGTTATTTCGTTGATGTATTTTTACATGGCTTGGTTATCACCTGCAGAGATGTGTCTGTTTTGAGATATTACTGTATTCCTGTGTGTCTGATGGCCAGGTCTCCATCTTTGCCAGAATTTCTAGATCACAAGGACTTGTTCATCACCGCTTGGACTTCTTCATTGCTGCAGAGACATCTTCATTGCAAGGACTTCAGCTTCTTCAGGATGTCTTCATGTTGAGGACATCTCTTCATCACCGCATGGATTTTTTTCATTGCCACAAGGACATCTCTTCATCACCGCATGGATTTTTTCATCACCACAAGGACATCTCTTCATCACCACAAAGACTTGTTCATCACTGCAAGGACACCTTCATTGCCAGGACTTCAGAAATCCTCTTTGACTGCTTCCCTTCAAGGTATGGTTGTGTCACCTGTCCTCTTCATTCTGTATACAATTTGAATTGTACTGGATTGGGTGGATACCACACTGTGGAGAAAGTGCCTTGATGACACTGCTCTTGGAGGTTAATGACATCAAGGCTGTGTAAATTCTAAACAAGTGGAGTAGTCAAGTCAAAAACACTTTAATCATCCCATGAAGGGCAAGTGCAATACTGACAGGCACAGTGATACCTATAATTATCTCAAAGGACACAAGAAAAATACATTTCAAATTGGTATGAATATTCCAAGATAGCTTTAAAAATAATTATCAGACACACACGCAAATCTCAGGCGCACACACGCGCACACACACAGACATATACCCACACATACCAATGTAGGAATACAATGTTGTAAAAACCATTGATTGGAAAAGACGTAATACATGCACGCGCGCCCTCACACACGCACACACACGTGAGCATACCCATACTCACTCACCAATATATGAACACAATTTTATAAAGACTATTGACTAGTAAACACATATATGCCCGTACAAACACGCTCGCGCACACCATAATGACAATTGACTAGTAAAGACATAAACTTACACACACATAATTTAAAAATCATTTAAGCCAAAAGTAAGATACAGGAGTACTTATTTTCATGACCACACACCCACACACACTTGACAATCAGGGAGGTATATCATAAGCTGCTGAACGCCTATCACAAACCCCTGACAACAATAACCCCTCTAAACACTACAAAAATGTTCTCAGCCAACTGCTTGATGAGCATGCACCTCCCACTGACCGTCTCCTGCCTGATAGGCCCTGTGTGCCATGGTACACCCATGACATCCTGGTCGCAAAGCGCAAACGCAGGCAACTAGAGCGGCAGTGGTGAAAAACAAAAACGGAGATTAATAAGCAGCTCTTCCAAAAACAAGTAAACAAAGTCAAATCTTAAATTCTTTCAGAAAGAACAAAGTATTACTCTTCTCAAGTTCTTGATGCCACATCTATGAAATCTCTCTTTTCCCTCACATCTACTCTTCTTGGATCTGTGAAGGCAAGCCCTCTGCCTTCCATCCACAACCACTCTGAACTTCCATCTATATTTTCTGCAATCTTTTATGAAAAAGTCCATAACATTTGCTCCAAACTGGATCAGACTCCTTTCCAGCCTGCACTTCCTGATCCCCAATTCTCTGGCACTCCTCTCCTTTTCTTTCTTCCGACAAGTGAGAAAGAAATCATGACAATTCTGAAAGAAATGACTATAAACTCGTGTAATCTTGATCCCATACCTGCTTCTCTTTTCACACAGTGCCTACCACAACTTATACCCGCTATCACGAAAATAGTAAACTTATCTCTTGTTTCAGGAAATGTTCCATCAACTCTCAAAACTGCTATAGTCACACCTCTACTCAAAAAGCATGACCTTGACCCTAACATTCTGAAGAATTATAGACCTGTTTCCAATCTACCTTTCATCTCTTAAAGTCCTTGAAAAAGTAGTTCTCAAACAGCTCAACATTATTTATTATTGATTGCATGACTGTGTAAGATTAGGTTGAATGCATGCGCTTTGATTTGTCTTTGCAAGATATAGCGCTATATAAGTTCCATTTATTATTATTATTATTATAATGTAAAACTGTTTGGTCAGTGCTGTTTTGAATTTAGAATTCGAATGACAACTGGAACAAAAGAATTTCTTTTTCCATTTGTTTTACTGTTGGAGCACCGAAAACAGCGTCCTGAAGGCAACAACTGAAATTCTGAAGACATAGCATGGGAAGGATCAGCCAAGATGGCAGTCGCTTTGCGCACAAGCTGCTGATCACAGTACGACTTGAGATCTCTTTGTTCTTCTCCAATTATTTTTGAGCAGATTCTAACATTTCTCCGAAGACTATTCTTGTTTTTAACACTAAGGTTGTTGTACCAACAGATGAAAGCAAAACTTAGAACACTCTCTATGTAGGACTTGTAGAACAAAGAAAGAATCTTTTTGTCAACAAAAAAGTTAGGCTTCCTTAGAAAATACATACGTTGTTGTCCCTTTTTGACAATAGCGTCAGTGTTAGCATCCCAGTTTAATTTGTGATCAAAAATAGTTCCCAGATACTTGTACTTCGAAATGTTTTCAACATCTTGACTATGGATGATAACATGCTCAGAAGTGTGACCCGATCTTCTGAAATTGATAGGAAGATCTTTGGTTTTAGAAACATTTAGCTCCAGATACGCCTCATCACACCATTTGAGCACATAAGTGCTTATTCCATTATCCTTGATATAAAAGAATTAAAAAAAAAAAAAAATTTAATTGATGAAATCGGTGAGGGCTGGACCATGTTTTGGGACGGATCCAGATAAGAGAGACAAGAGAGCACTGTCATCGGCAAATTTTACAAGAAAGGAATTTTCATAGCTGCTTCTGCAATCATCTGTGTATAGAATGTACAGAAGTGGCGAGAGAACGCATCCCTGTGGAGAACTCGTACAGGAAAATCTAACCGATGAAGATATTTTATTGGCAAAAATGCGCTACTCTTCTGTAGATAGAAATGTAGTGAATAAAAGTGTAGAAATGTTTAGCAAGAAAGTGAGACTGCATGAAGTCAGGATGCATTAACCCTCTTGTTGTTGGATTCTACAGAGCTAAGCTGCCTGTAGATTTTGAATTCTTTGAAGGTTTTCTACCCCTATCTGACTTACTTTACTCCTAAGACAATTGTGTGTGTGCATGACAAGCTATCAAGCTGAAATTTTGTCACAAGCTGGGTATGTCTTTGTACTTGCATTTAGGCGCAAGTTTATGTGTCTGGTCACCAGATGTCTTGTCATTGTCACTTTATTTGTCACCAATCTCAGGTAAAAGTATGGTATATATGATAAAACAGCAAATCCTGCATGGATTTGACAATAGTTCATGCATGTTAGTGTCGAATAAGGAACTGATACCCAGCTGATGTGTTTACCAATGGTTGTGTGCAATAGTACTTCAAGGATGTGTCACATAATGTCCCCATAGCACCTGTTGTTTTATGGTATGTCTCGAGGAGACAGAAGTTTTGTTTAACTATTTTTTTTCTTTTGAAAACAAGTCATATTCAATCAACAGGTGACCTTTAAACTGCAGTTCATATCTACGTGTGCTACCACATGTTTGTTAAGTGTACAGAAGTGTATCATTGTACATGACTGTCACACTGTCACCAGTGTCACAGCACAGGTGTGACAAATTCAAAACAACACAGAACTTCTGTAACCCTACAAAATTTTATTGTTGGTAGTCTCTAAAGTAGTCGTAGTGGTGGCACAGGGTCACATCACATCACAAAAAGCACAAATTATGGATGTGTGGGGGAGTGTACCCATTGCTCTCACCTGTCGAACCTTGGCAGACTGGAGACCTATTTTATTTTCCTTCTTTCTATTTTTGTTATCGGCATATCTGTTCGTTTCTGCCATTGCAGTTTCAAAGCAAAAGTGTGGTAATAATGAGAAAACAGTCCTGCCAGCAGTACAGCCCATCACCTTCTCCCTTGATGATCCTTCATGGCAAGAAAGGACAGGAAAAGTGACAGTCAGAATGACAGTTCCAGGAATCACGAAGAAAACTGAACAGAGCGACATTGTCAAAAGAACTCTGACAGCAGCCATGATAGAAGATCAATACCCTCACGAGGCATGGCTCCACGTCTACACAGACGGCTCTGCAACAGATGCCACCAGATGTGGAGGAGCTGGGGCCTACATCTGGTATCCCAGCAGAGAATGGCAGACTCGGTCAATAGCAACCGGCGTCTACTGCACCAACTACAAGGCCGAAGTGGAAGCGATCATCCTTGCAGCAAACACCATCCGCAGCAGAGTGGATCACAACACCCAGGTCGTCTTTCTGACCGACGCTCTGTCTGTGCTGCAAGCCTTCAACAGCGCCAGCTTCCACAACTAGAGATGGCACTACATAACATCCAGTGTCTTCGCACCGTGCTGCAGTGGATCCCCTCACACTGTGGCATCGAGGGCAATGAGCAAGCTGACAGAATGGCCAAGATAGGCGCCCGAGATGAACAGCCGAAAACCCTGTCTGCCTTGCAAGAGCAAGACCATCATTAAGGCTCTCTACAGGAAAACGCCACCACCAGACAGCTACCACAGCCTCACCAGACAAGACCAGGTGACCATCTTCCGATTAAGAACAGGCCACTGCAGGCTGAACCAACATCTGCACAGGAAGATGAAAGTGGTACCCTCCCCCATGTGCTCATGTGGGGAAGCTGAGCAAGACACTCGCCACATCCTGCAGGACTGCAGGGCCTTCAGGCAGCTGAGAGAGGAAATGTGGCCGAACCCATTACCCCTAGAAGGAAAACTGTACGGGCCGGTGGATGCCCTACAGACGACTGCTACATTCCTTAGGCGAACTGGTCTCTTGGTGTAAAACAATAAGGCATCGAAAAGAAGAAGAAGAAAACAGTCAAAAGGCATCGTTTTCAGGCGTCTATGCCGCGGACCGGCCGGGAGGTCAAATTTCTCCACAGTAAGTGTGTGTAGCACAGGTCAGGAATGTGCCCAGTAGCACATTATTTTCAGGCTCACTCTTCTCCCTAACTGCAGCATTTCCTTCCTCCTCTTCCTCGTAAGCGTTTAATATTGGACTCACTTAACAATTCTCGTTCAAATGTTTCTACTTCCAAGACAGCAACATTCAATTTATCGTCTCGCTAATCAGATGAATCGTCTGCTTCTAAAGAAAACACCATTTTTTCCTGCCACGCTGCACCATTGAAAAGCGTTCTGGTTGCTGGCTGTTATTTCTTCCTTCCCTCCCCACTACACGCATGTTAGTGGTCTAAATTTATCACTGGCACCCTCTGACACCCTCCCTGCATCACCCCACCCATTTTCAGACCTTACCTTAACCTTAATTCTCTCTGTGCCAGGAGGCACACAAGGCTTGAATATCATTCCTCCACTGGTTCTGGTCTGCAGCTGTGCATCATTTTCAGACACATAGAGTGAAAACCACGAGGCCTGTGTGTGATGGAAAAGTACTGCCCACGTGGCAGCACCAACTGTC
>CM054145.1:2366243-2435891 GCA_028751875.1 Rapana venosa
CATCAATCCTCATACATTATTTTTCTATATACTGAAAACACAGTACTGTATTTGATAGCAGCGTGTATGATAAAGTTCTCTGAGGATACAGCGTTGGAGATGTGTGACACAGACACAGTGAGAACTGTAAGGCAGCTGAAGTTTACTCTACTGAGGAAAATGGTAATGATGTGTAGCAAGATAGAGGGCAGCCTGAAGTCATGATGCATTGATGTGTTATCTTGTGTGATAGTTTGTTTCTTCTTTCTGTTGTTTCTTCTTTCTGGATGTTCTTTCATTGATGTATTTTTAGATGGCTTGGTCATCACCTGCAGAGATGTGTCTGTTTTGAGATATTACTGTACTCCTGTGTGTCTGATTGCCAGGTCTCCCATCTTTGGCAGAATTTCTAGATCACAAGGACTTGTTCATCACCGCTTGGACTTTCTCATCACTGCAGAGACATCTTCATTACAAGGACTTCAGCTTCATGTCGAGGACATCTTGATCACCGCATAGATTTGTTCATCACTACAAGGACATCTCTTCATCACCACAAAGACACTTTCCTCACTGCAAGATCACCTCATTGCCAGACTTCAAAATCCTCTTGACAGCTTCCTTCAAGGTAAGTTGTGGTCACCTGTCCTCCTTCCTTCTGTATACATTTTGAATTGTACTGGGACTGGGTTGGATACCACACTGTTGAGAAAGTGCCTTGATTGACACTGCTCCAATGGAGTTAATTACATCAAGGCTGTGTATATTCTAAACAAGTGGAGTAGTGTTCTGTAGATAGAAATGTACTGAATAAAAGTGTAGAAATGTGTAGGAAGAAAGCAAGACTGCATGAAGTCAGGATGCATTAATGTTATACTGTGCTATGGTCTGTGATGATTTGTTTCTTCTTGATGTCAGTCTGTTCTTTTCTTTTTAACTACCCTGCTTGTAAGCTGCTCCAGTTTTCTCTTTTGAGATAATGATGTTTTCTTGTTTGTTTTTTGGACAGAATCTCATCATGGCAGGAACCTTGATCATCTCTGAGATTTCAGTCATCATCAACACCAGCACTTGATCAACACCAGGACATGATCAACACCCGGCCAAAAAAAAAAAACGAAATCATCAACACCAGCACTTCAAAAAGTCAACTTGTACGTGTGCGCTGCAAGGTATGTTCGTCGCCCATTCTATTCATTTTTTATACAAAACAGTGAAGACTGCACTGGATCTGATAGCACTGTGTGATATAGTTCACTGATGAACTGCTCTTAGGAGACTTTTGAGATTACAGTCTGTATAGTCTAAAGATCTGAGGGGTAAATGGTAGAGATTAAATTGTAAAAAACCATGTACAAGAAGTGGGCAGAAAATAGAAGGTGATGATACATTGTGTAACACTGTGCTTTGCTCTGTGATGATTCTTGACATTTAAAAAAATTCATTCATTTTTAAATGGCTCGCTCATTACCTACACAGATTTGTCTTTTTTGAGATGATAATTTATTCCTTTTTTTTTTTTTTTCCCAGACTCTTCGCCAGAATTTCTTGATGGCAGGGACTTCTTTATGGCCGTAAGGACTTTGTCTTTGCCAGGATAACTTCATCACAAGACTTCTTCCTTGTCACAAGGACTTTGCCAGGATAACTTCATCACAAGACTTCTTCCTTGTCACAAGGACTTTGCCTTTGCCAGGATATCTTCATCACAAGACTTCTTCACTGTCACAAGGACATTGTCTTTGCCAGGATAACTTCATCACAAGACTTCTTCACTGTCACAAGGACTTTGTCTTTGCTAGGATAACTTCATCACAAGACTTCTTTTCTTCACTGTCACAAGGACATTGTCTTTGCCAGGATAACTTCATCACAAGACTTCTTCAATGTCACAAAGACTTTGTCTTTGCCAGGATAACTTCATCACAAGACTTCTTCACTGTCACAAGGACATTGTCTTTGCCAGGATAACTTCATCACAAGACTTCTTCAATGTCACAAAGACTTTGTCTTTGCCAGGATAACTTCATCACAAGACTTCTTCACTGTCACAAGGACATTGTCTTTGCCAGGATAACTTCATCACAAGACTTCTTCATTGTCACAAAGACTTCTTCGTCACTGAAAAAACTTCATTGTCTGTTCCTCAGCTTGAGCTCCAAGGTTCACCAATGGTGAGATTTTTACTTGTACAACCAGTTTTTCACATTATTAAGATAGCAGCAGTTACTTTGGGGACACAGTTTGGATTGGAACTTACCTGAGGAGTCAGTACTGATGTGAACTGCAGGGTGAAATCCTCTGAAACAGGCGTCTCTGCGGTGCCTTGATCCCAGACCATCAGATCACTAGCATAATGCTCCGCTGTTCTGCCCCTCAATATTATGTATATACATTTTTATATGTAAACATTTCATAAAAAAAGGAATCTTTCCTGCATTAAAGTCTTAATACATAATGGTGTATGTGCACCATTTTCTGGGGTGTTTATCATATTTGAAAAATTGTTGTTCTTTGTTTTATGATTAATGCGCATAAGTTTTCTGTTTTGAGATAATAAAGTGTTTTTTCTATCATCCTCAGGACTTCAAAACTTGACCATGGCCAAGACGTCATCTTTCTGCATTGTGGCCAAGACTTCATCATCGCCAAGACTTCATCATCACCAAGACTTCCATCATCACCAGGACTTCATCATCACCAGGACTTCATCATCACCAAGACTTCTTCATCACCATGACTTCTTCATCACCAAGACTTCATCATCACCAAGACTTCATCATCACCAGGACTTCATCACAAAGCCTTCATCATCACCAGGACTTCTTCATCACCAAGACTTCATCATCACCAGGACTTCATCATCACCAAGACTTCATCATCACCATGACTTCTTCATCACCAAGACTTCTTCATCACCAAGACTTCATCACCAAGACTTCATCATCACCATGACTTCAGCAACACAAACTTCAACACAAAGACTTGATCATGGCACAGAGTTTTACAAGGCAAAGATTTCATTCATCGTTATGAAGAGTTCAACAGTGCCAAGACTTTGTCATCGTTGGGAAAAGTTATTGCTTCAAGCAAAACTGTGGGCTAGACTTTATCATGGATTATCAGACATGTTGCCGTGACATATTTGAAGCCACACTCTTGGTTCTGTTGTAAAACCAGCTCCACAGTTGTATTGCTAATGTACATGCTTCTTCAGGACACAATGCTCCTGTCTTAATGATAGGACTTCAGTCTGGATGAATTTTGGGTTGTATGACTTTTTGTTTGAAAAAAAAATCCTGTTGTTTGAGGCATGACTTTGTTTTTGTGTGTTCTTCTTTTTTTTTGTTTCTTGTTTTTGGTGAGTGTGTGTAGGTGACATGAATTTTGGATGTCAGAAAATGGAAGTGGGAAAAAAGAGGAGGATGGAGGACCCACAAAAAAAAAGAAAAAAAAAGAAAAGGGGAAAAGAAAAGGTGGTTGGGGGCCCCACAAAAAAATAAAAAAAAAAGAGAAAAAAAAAAAATGGGGAAAAGAAAAGGTGGTTGGAGGCCCCACAAAATATAAAAAAGAGAAAAAAAAGAAAAAGAAAAAAAGAAATGGGGAAAAGAAAAGGTGGTTGGAGGCCCCACAAAATAAATTTAAAAAAAGAAAAAAAAAAAAGGGGGAGAAAAAAAGGCGGTTGGAGGCCCCACAAAATTTTTTTTTTAAAAATCAACAACGAAATAGTGTCTGACTCTGTATGGCTGTACTGATGTCACCATTTATTGACTTTATAGTGAGTTTTAAAATGATAATTTTAATCCTGAAATCTGTTCAGTTGTTCACTGAACCTTTGTTGTAGATGGGCTGGACTGGATGTTTGTTAATTTGCGAAAGCAGCACCAAAGTTGTAGTACTTGTGTGTATGATGTTGTAATGTAGCCTTACAATGACCATGACTTGTGTGTATGATGTGTGAAGTGGAAAAGCAGTGACCTAAGTAGCTAGAGCTTTGTTGTCATTTGGATCAGACTGAACTTTGGGTTTATGGTCTCCTAGTGCAGAAAGAGTTTGTTGTGATGTGGGAGAAAAGAATGGTGGTGGTGAAGTCAGTGTTTTTATGTGGCAGCAGGAAGAGAATGAATTGTGGTGTGGGCAAATCCATGCTGTGGCCTTAGGACTGACAATAACGCCATGGCAGTTGGAGTGCAACAGAAAAGAGAAGGTGAAAGCAGCGTGAATTTGGGGTGTGGTTTGTGTGTGGAGTTGGCAGTTAGCTAACCAGTAGTTACTGTAAATTTTTAGTTTGCATTTGTGTGTGTGTGGGGAGAGAGATAGGGGGAGGAAGGAAACCTTGCACTGAGTTTTTATGGATTATTATTATGTTTTCCGTGACATATTTGAAGCACCCTTGGTCCTTTGTTTAAAAACCGCTCCCCCAGTTGACCAAATTTGGGGGTTTTTTAAAAAAAGGGGGGGGATTGGAGGAACCAAAAAAAGAAAAAAGTTGGGAGACGGGTTTTGGTTGGGACCCCCACAAAAAAAATTTTAATAAAAAAAAGGGGAAAAAAAAAACAGAAAAGGGGGAAATGGAAAAGGTTTTTTAGGAGGGGAAAAAATTTTTAAAAAAGGGAAAAAGGGGGAAAAAAAAAAAGGGGGGCCAAAAAAAGGGGGTTGGAGGCCCCCCAAAAATCAAGGGGAAAAACAGAGAAAAAAGAAAAGGGAAAGACAAGGGGGGTTGGGGGGAACCCAAATACCATTTACAAAAGACAAAAAAAAAGGGGGGGGAAAAAAGGGGGGGGTTTGGAAAACCCCAAAAAAAATTTTTATTTTCAAAAATACCGGGAATATTTGAACGTTTTTGGCCTGAAAACCATCCCATTTTTTGTTTTAAACCGTGGAAAAAATGTTTTTATTGATAACTTTCAGTTTTTTTTATTATTTTTGGTTTTTTTTGGGGGGTTTTTTGGTTTTTTTTGGTGTTGTTTGGGAAAACACAAATTTTTTCTTTGGGTTTGTTGATTTATTTTTATGTGGGTAAAATAAAGGGATTGGCTAAAGGGGAAAAGGGAAAAAAAGGGGGAAGTTAAACCCAAAAAGTTAGAGTTTTTTTCCCCCCCAATTTTGGACCCCCCCAATAAACCCCCCTTTGTTAGGTTTCCCCCCCCAAATTTTTTGGGTTTTTTCCCCCCGGGGTTTCCCCCCCCCCCGGGGGGCCCCCCCCCCCCAAACCCTGGGGGCCCCCCCCCCCCACCCCACCCCCCCCCCCAAAAAAACCCTAAACCCGGGGGGGGGGGGCCACTTTCCCGTGAAAAAAAAACCCGGCCCGGCCCCCTACCGGCCCCCTTGCCCCCCCCCCCCTTTTTTTTCCCCCCCCGGCCTTTTTTCTTCCGGGGGGGGGCCCCCCCCCCCCCCCCCCCCCCACCCCTCCCAAAAAAAAAAATAAGGGAGAAAAAAAAATTTTGATGGGGGGTCCACAATAGGAGAAACAAAAATTTTGGGGGGGAAAAAAGGGGGTTTGGGACCCCCACAAAAAAAAAAAAGAAAGTCGGAAAGGGAGTTGTCTTTGGTTACGGGTTTGGTAGCGGTGTGCCGTCAGAAGAAAAGGGGGGGGAGGTGTGGGGGCCACGGGCGAGAGCCCCCGGGCAGGGGTTTCCCCCTGTCATTTTGCGGCGGTTGTTTCCAATTGGGTTTGGCCCTCCCGTTGCCCCCCTCTGTGACTTGCAACACTTTTTGTTGGTGGCCTCTGCTGCCACCCCCTTCCCCCTCTTTTCCCACATTACAAACCCCAAAAAGATCTCCCGTATTTGGGGGGCCTCCCTTCTTCCTCCCCCCTTTTTGCAGTTTCTTTCCCTCTGGCCTCCCTTTCCTCCACCTCCTCAGGATCTCTCCAGATCCATTTAGGAGGGGCCCTCCTCTTCTCCTCCTTTATGTGATTTTCCAGATTCCCCCCCTTTTTCACCTTCTTCCCTCTGCACTGCCATTAAAGCAGGGCTTCTCTTGGGTCCATCTACAATTAATCCAGGGCCCTTTTGCACTGCCCCCCCTCGAAAGGGAGCTTTCCCCTCGGGGTCCATTTACAAGAGCATCCATGCCCCTCTGAACTCCCCCCACCTCAGCAGGGGGGCATTCTCCCCGGGGTCCATTTACAAGAGAAACCCCATTCCCTTGCAGAGCATTGTTCTTTTCTGCAACTTTCTTTTCCTTCTTTGGAGGTCCTGCAGACAGTAACTTGCGTACTTCAAGCCCCAACCCTGTTGTCCCCTCGGGTTTGGGCCCCCGTTTCTTTGTAAAATTTCTGACTTTTGGGGGGGCCCCAAGTTAATTCACAAAAGTTTGGGCGAATCAGATCGTAGAACAACCCGGGCCACCCCACAAGCAGCATCACTTCAAGGAAAACTTTATCAGCAAGGACTACTTCATCACTGCAAGGACTTCATCATTGAAAGGACTTTTTTCATACTGAAAGGTTTCTTATCACTGCAAGGATTTTCAACTACAAGGTTTCCCCATTGCCGGGACTTCACCAGCAACTTTCCCCCCTTTTCCTTTCAAGGTATGGGGTCTGTCACCTTTTTTCCCCATTCTGTCAATGTTTCCCCCTTTCCCTTGCTAGAACGGTGAGCTTCACCGTGGTGAGGTTTTTGGGGGGGACCCCCCACCACTGTTTAGGAACCCCGCTTTCCCGGGGGATGGTGTAAAACCCCCTCTGTCTAAAACCCGCCCCCAAAGTGATTTTTTTGAAATTGCACCTTTCCTACACACAGGCATGAAATCCCCCTACTCTTCCAACAGGTGGAAGGGGTTTTTTGTGCAAAACCATATTTTTGGCATTTTTCCTACACAAGGCCTCATTTTAGTCAAAACCCCGGGACTTTCCTTCAGTTTGATTTTTAATGTAAACGGAAAAAAAAAGGGCCCAAGGGCTGGAAAAAAACCCCAAAACCTCTTGGTTTACTTGTTAGGTAGGTAATGTTTTTAAAACCAACCTGCCCCCGCCTTTCATTTTTCAAAGAAAAATAAATTAAAATTGGATTGGTTTGGTTTTACCACCCTTTTGTGAAGTGCCTGAGACACTGCTGTTGAAGAGGGGGGAAACGGACGTTGTGTGTGTTGTGAAAAAGTTGAAGGTTGTTTTTTTTTTTAAATTAGAATTTTTAGAAAAAAAGGGTAAAATTTATGAAAGCAAAAAACCCCCTGCATGAATTATAAGTTTTTGATGTTATATTGTGCTTTTTTGTGTGATTTTATTTTCTTTTCTTTTTTTTAAAATTGTGTTTTTAAAAAATTTGGGGTTTTTCCCTTGGTTAAATTGTAAATTTTTTGAATTTGTGGTATGCAACAAAAAATTAACCAAAAACTTCCCCATGGCTTTGATTTCAATCCCCGGGAAATTTCAGTTGGGGATTTCCCGACTCCCCGTCACCAGGACTTAAACACCAAACTGCAGTCTTCATCATCCCCCAAATTTTCCCATACCAGACAACTTATTTCAAAACCGGGCCAGTCTTAAACATCAAGGACTTTAAAAGTCAATTTTCCCCCTTTTTTCTCTGAAAGGGTATGGTCGTATCTATCGTCAAATTTTGTTTATGCCCTCAAAAAGGGTACGGATGTGATAAAAGTGTGTTGATAAATTTCCCTCTGGGGAAAAACTGCTTTTGGAGATGTGTGACACTGACATTTGTGTGTTTTAAAAAGGAAGCGAAGGTTTTCTCTATGAGGAAAAAAAAAATTAGTGAAACCCCAAAAATAGAGGGAAACCCTAAAGTAAATTAAATTGGGGGGGGTTGTTTTTGTGTGTTTTTTTTGTTTCTTCTTTTTTGGAGGGTTTTTTCATTGTTATTTTATATGGTTGGTTCCCCAGCAAGATGTGTCGTTTTGGATTTAAGTTTTCCGGTGTGTCGGGTTCCCCGGTCTTCTTTTTTTCCCAAAAATTAATAAAAAAGGGAATTTTCCCTCACCATTTGGGAAATTTTCCCTTTGGGGCCAGGAATTTCATTGAAAGGATTTTTGCTTAAAGTCAAAGGACCCCTTGACACGCATAGATTTGTTCATCACCCCCGGCTCCCCACCCACTGAAAGGAACCTTTTTGGGCCAGACTTCGGGAAACCCTCTAAATGGTTTCCCTTAAAGGTAGGGTTTGTGTCCCCTCCTCTTCCTTTTTAATCCCAATTTAATTGTACTGGTTGGGGATACCCCCGGGTGGAAAAAAGTCCCTTGATCCATGCTCTTGGGGGAAAAGGGAACTAAAGGCCGTTTTAAAATTCAAAACCCAAGTGGAGAAGGTTTTTGTAAAAAAACTCCTGAAAAGGGGTAGAAATGTTTGGGAAAAGTAAAAACCCCTAAAATTTAGGATCCCATGAATGTTTTACGTGCATGGTTGTGAAAAATTTTTTCTTTTGTGGCATCGTTCTTTTTTTTTAAAACTCCCCTGTTGTAAGTCCCTTCCATTTTTCTTTTTTGGGAGATAAGGGAGTTTTTTGTTTTTTTTGGACAGAATACCTCAGGGCAGGAACTTTTCCATCTTTTGGGTTTTTCAGTATCCCCAAACCCGGGCCTTGTCGCTTCGGATTGTCAACCCAGAAACTTGACAACACCAGCACTTCATCAGCCCCCGGCCTTTTTTCCCCAAACCAGCCCTTCAAAGGTTTTTTCCCCATAACCCCGGACGTAAAAACCCGGGGACTTCAAAAGCCCCTTTTAATTTTTCCCGGGAAGGTATGGTTTCTGTCCCCCTTTGGGTTCCTTTTTTTAAAAAAACCCCTTTGAAATTTTGGTTTGGATACACTTTGGGGGATAAATTTCTCTGATGAAATCCCTTGGGGAAATTTTTTTGAGTTTAAGTTTGTATAGTCTAAAGGGGGGGAGGGGTTAAAGAAAGAGTTTTAAATTGTAAAAACCATTTTACCAAGATGGGGGCAAAAGGGGAAAAAGGTGATGAACTTTTATTTGGTGCACTGTGCGGGTCTCGTGGGGATTTTTTAACATTTTTTAAAAATTTCATTCATTAGAAAATTTGGTTTTCCCCATTACCTACACAAAATTTGCCCTTTTTTGAGATAAAAATTTTACCCTGTTTTCTTTTTTTAAATGTTTTTTGTTATCACCTACCAGTTTTGCCCTTTTTTTGGGGAAAACCCAATGTTTCCCGTTTTTTTTATTGCCGACTCTTCGCCAGTTTTCTTGATGGCAGGGACTTTCATGGGGGTAAGGATTTGGTTTTTCCCCGGGTTAACTTCATCCCCAAGACTTTTCATGCACCCGGCGTCTTTGCCGGGAAACTTCATCAAAAAAGACTTTTCCCTTTGTACAAGGATTTGTCTTTCCCAGGAAAAACTTCACCCAAACTTCTTCACTGCCAAAAAAGGTTTTCTTTTGTCACAAAAAAATTACCCGCCCTTTTCCTCAGCAAAGTTTCAAGGTTAAAAAAAGGTGGGGTTTTGGGGGTTTGGGGTTTTTTTTTAACACATATCCCCATTTTTCCCCGCCCCATAAGATACAGCAGCACCCCGCTTTGGGGAAGGGGTTGGTTGGAATGCCCAAAAGGATCAGTCTAAATTAAACTGGGGGGGAAAAATCCTCTGAAACAGGGTTTTGTGGGCCTTGATCCCAGCCCCACGATCCCCGGCCAACCCCCCTATTGTCCGGCCCCTTGATTTTGTTGATCTTTTTTAATATAAAATGAAAACCCCATTTTTTTTTCCTTAAAAAAAGTTGATTTTCCCCCTGAAATAAAAGTGTTTTGCATTGACGCGTATTCACCTTTTTTGGGTGGGATTGGGTTTCATTTTTTAAAAAACAAAATATTTCTGTTTATGTTTTTTAAAAAATATTTTTATGTACTGAGATAAACAAATTTTTTTTAATATCCTCGGGTTTTACCCCCAAATTTTTCGAAATTTCCCCCAAAGGCCAAACGTCATCTTTCGGCATTTTTTGGCCAAGTTTTAAACAGACCATCTCAAAAAGATTTCCTCATCCCCAAAGACTTCTTCTCTTTTGGATTTGTTGTTTTTACAGTTTCCGCGCTAATAACCCCCAATCCCTTATTTTTTATTTCACCAAGACTTCATCACCCTGAAACTTCATCATCCCCAAGAGTCATCATCCCCCTAAAATTTTTAAATCTCATCAAGACTTAAACACCCCAAAGATTAAACATCACCAAGACTTCACCCAACACTAAAACTTAATCATCCCCCAAGACTCATCATCACTAAAACCTTCATTCCATCAATTTCATAAACCCCCGGGTCTTAAAGGCAAAGCTTTTTTTAAACCCAAGACTTCATCGTCCCCAAAGCCCTTTTTAAAAAGCAAAAACTTTTGGGTTTATTACAGGCACACCCTCATGGGGTTTTACTTCATACCTTACGGGCGTTTTCACCATTTACAGTAAAAAAATTAAATCATCACCTGCAAAACTGGAATGTAGGTCCCAGGTTGGTTCGGGGTGTTCTTTTCCTCTTACGTGCTTTTCTTTAAAATTTAAAAAAAACCCTTCACCCAATTTAAACCCACCCTTCTTCCCGATGATTTAATTTGGGTTAGTTTGAAACCTGAAAGGGCCCTTCTCTCTTGATAAAAAGGACAAATTTCTTTTAAGGGAATTTTCCAAAACGGATGTACAGAGAAAAGATTACACCCTAAACCCCAATAAAACCAAAGCCATGCGGGTTGGGCCCAAACCAAACTCTCTCCCATCACCCAGCTTCAATAAATTTTGGCTATAAACCCCCTCATCCATGCTTTTGAAAATATTTTTGGAGTCGTTTTTCCCAACCACTTCCTTTAAAAATTAAATTCCCAGCCTGCCGGTAGGGCTCCAATCAATTTGGTGAATTATGCAATTCAAAAGTCCCTTTAAAACCTCTGGGAAACCACCCAAACTAGTGCATCCCATTCTTTCAGTTGGGCCTATTGAAAACCCTTCGGGGGGTTTCTCCCAAATCATAAAAACCACCCCCTTTTCACCGTTACAAAATCTGCGGCCCCTTCGTTCCTGGGAAAGAAAAATTTCCTTGAGACATAACTTTCCCCGGGCCCCTCTCCCACTGGTTTGCCTGTGCCACAAAAGAGTAAGCTAAATACCCTAAAGTTTTTTGCAAAAAACCAGCTCCCCCCCTACCTTGTGATGTTTTTGCACAAATAAAACCTTTTTTCCCCCCCCCCCCCCCCCCCGCTCTGCTGCAGATCCCTTGTTTACAATCTGAGAAAAAACCAACCCAATTGGCCTTTCGTTTTTTTCCCTGTTTTTTTGGTTTCTGGTTTTTTCCTGGAATGCCGTCCCTCTCTTTTTTTGGGCCAAAAGTTTTTTTAAATGACATTAAAATTTTCCCCTTGAAGAAAATTTTTTTCCCAAAAACCCTAAATTTTTTCCCCCTTTTGGTTCATCAAAAATTTTGCCCCGCTTAAAACAGGAAACCCCACCACTTCCCAAAAAGTTTAAAAACCTGTGGGAGGGGTTTGCGCACACGCAGGGGTTTGTGTGTTTTAAATTTGTGAACTTTTTAAATTTGGTTTTGGGTTTGGTTTGGGTGTGTTTTAAGGAAGCGTTTTTAAACTTTTTTTTGCAAAAAAAGTTTAAAAAAATTCCATTCTTTAAAATTATAAAAGCTTTTTCATCCCAAGATTTCATTATAGTTAAAAATTTAACAACCCCCTAAACTTCCCCCTAGTTGGGCTTAATTTTCCTCCAAAATATCTTCGCACATGTTTTTTATCATCACTAAATTTAATCTTCTTTGGAAATGTAATCAAATTTCTTTATTTGCAGAATCCGTTTGAATTGTTTTTCTTTTATAATGTAGTCTCTTTTCCCCCTGCGATTTTGTAAATGTTTCATCCGCTCCCCAAGCACACATGGGCCTACTCTTGCAAAAGGGGGAAAACGGAAAAAACCCTGTGCACAAAAAGGGTTGGTTTTATGGGGCCACCCGGGGCCCTTGGTTTAAGTTTCCCCTGATGGATGGGGTTTTTTTAAAAAATTTTATTGGGGTGGGGGGGGGGGGCCCCTGGAAAAAGGGTTTTAAAAAGCAAAGGGCCAGGGGATTTAGAAAAAAGGAGGGTCAGTCCCCCCCCGGCTCCCAAAAAGGGGCCATTAGGGTGTCCATGTTCCCAAACCCAGGGCCCCTGTTTAAACTGTTCAGCTGGAGGGGTTTTGGGGTGGTGTGTTGTTGTTTTTTTTTCTTTAAAAAAATCAAGTTTTTTGGGTCCCTGCTTTTTTGGGTTGTTTCTTATTGTTTTTTTTTGATGATTGTGGTGGGGACATGAAATTTGGGATTCAAAAATAAAAACCAATTTGGGAAAAAGGGGAGGAAGGGGGGGAGCCAAAAAACAAAAAAAGAGAAAAGGGGGAAAAAAGAAAAAAAAAAACGGGGAAAAAAAAAGGTGGTTGGGGGCCCCCCCCTTAAAAAAAAAAAAAAAAAAACCGGGGAAAAAAAGGTGGGGGGGCCCCCCAAAAAAAAAAACCCCTAAACCAACAAAATAGTGTCGCCCCGTTGTTTGAATTTGAGCACTAAAAAACCCCCCTTATAGAGGTTTAAAGGAAATTTTCATCCTAAAACCTGTTGGGGTTTTTGTCCTTTGCCCTTTTTGGATGGTTGGAGGGTGTTTGTTAATTGTGAAAGCCCACCAAATTGTATTTACTTGTGGTTAAAGTTTTAATGTAGGTTCCCAAGACCGATTGTGTTATGGGGTGGTGGAAAAGCAGGACCAAGGCTGAGTTTTTGGTTGTTTTTTTGGATCAAAAGTTTGGGTTTAAAAGGACCTCCCCCCCAAAAAGTTTTTTTGTTGGAGGGGGGGAAAAGTTGGGGTTGGTGGTGAAGTCATGTTGATGTGGGCGGGGCCCCGGAAAATTGGGTGGTGGGGCCCAAATCCAGCTGGGCCTTAGGAGACAATAACGACTTTGGCAGCGGAGTGAAACACAATTTGGAATTGGGGTTTGGTGTTTTACCAAAAGGCCCCTCCCCAAAAAGAGGGGTGCCCCAAAAACCAAATCATAAAAAAACATTAAAAAAAAAACCCCCCAAAAAATATGAGAATCAATAAAAATGAATTTATGAGGGTTGAAATTTTTCCCATTAAAGGCTTTTTTAAAAAGGAATTTGAACAATTTCCCAAAATTCTTTATTCTTCCCGAGGACATCGGAAAAGTTAATTAGAACGTGCGGGTTTTGTCGAAATTTTTAAAGGGAAAAAAACTGATCTCTGGTTCCTTGGGAAAGGACAGCCCAGAACGAAATGTAATCATCACCTTTACCACTTTTCAAAGGAATACCCAAATCAGCCCATTAAAATTCTTATCGAAAGTGATGAGGGGCTAAATTAAAAAATCCCCAAACCCTAAATTGTGGTTATATTTTCAAACCTGTCCCTATTGAAATCAAATCCAATCATTATGTGAGCTAAAAAAATAAAATAAAAAATAAAACCTGGCCCAATTTTGAACTTTCCCCTCCACTTAGCCATTTTGCAGTCAACAAAAAAATTTTTGACAAAAAATTCTTAGAAAAATTTCTGATTGTTTATTATAAAGTAGATGTTTATGTCATCCTGGGGGAAATTTGAATTGTAGAACGGCAAAATTTTGGGGAAAAAACACTTTGGGAAATTCTTTCTTGACAGGCAATTTTGAAATAGGCACTCATTTGGGGTTCGCTTTTTCGCAAGATTCAAAGTTAAATAATTTAAAAAAACTTTTTATTGAAAAATGGGGTTCAACTTTAAGTCTAAGTTTTTTAAAATGGTGTATGAAACGGGACCGTGAGGGTTGCCATACTTACGTTCAGATTCGGAAGAAGTGTGAATGATTTATTTTTTTTTTTCTGACAAATTATTTTCCGGTGTGGGGCCGTGTAAAATTGCTCAAAAACTGAAAAAATTTAGACCCGATCAAAAGGCCTCTTCCCTTTAAATTTAATTTTCCAAAACAATCCCTTCTGTTCTGTGAATCCCCTAAAAAACCCATTAAAAAAAAAATTTTTTGGGGAAAAAAGAGCAAGCTACTGTTTTAAAGATACCAAAGTTCATTTTATAGTTCACAAAAAAAATTAATAAAAGGCAATCGATTTGATTGACTTTGACATTAATGCTGCTTTAAATATGTTAAATAAAAATCTAAAAAAGCGGTGGGAGTGTATGACGAAATGGTGTCTGTTTTAAAAAAAAAAAATTCGGGTGGTTTTTTTGACAATAAAATGGGTTAAAGCAAAAGACATGTAAAAGGTTTTTGGAAAAAATATTGACATATTTTTGGACGTACAAAGGAAACCAGAGAGAAAATAGAGAGAGAGGGAAGCATGAAAAAATTTTGGGGGTGTGGTTTTGTGTGGGGAAATTGACTTTTTCAACCTTTAAATTTACTGTAAAATTTTTAAAGTTTGCGCATCCCAAAAAAATTTTAGAAATATATTATGGGGGGGGTTTGGGGGGGACAGCCGATTTTTCCCACGGATTATCTTGAACATGTAACCAACATATTTGAAGCCACACTTTTGGGTTCTGTTGAAAAACCCCCCATTTTTGTATTCTGTGTACATCTTCTTCAAGAAAAATGCCCTTTCTTAAAAAAGGGGACTGAGTTTTTTTCCCAGTTTTTTTTTTGATGCTTTTTTAAATTGTTGTTTGGTACATCACTTTTGTTGATTCTTTTTTATGGGGGGAAAAGAAGTTTTTGGAGGGAGAAACAAAAACCCAGGGGAAAAAGTGGGAAAAAAAAGAGGGGGGGAGGCCCCTTTAAAAAAAGTAATAATGGGGAAAAGAAAAGGGGGTTTTGGGGGCCCCAAAGATATAAAAAAGCTGGAGAAAAAAGTAAGGGGGGGTGGGGGAGTAAAACCCAAAAAAAATTATTTATAGGGTCCTGAGAGTATTTTTTTTTGTACCTTTAAACATTTTGTTTGTTTTGGGAATTTGTATCTTGTATGATAAGATCCATTTTTTGCCCATTAAAAATAATCGGGGCTTAAGGGGGGCCCGTATTTTTTGTGTTTTTGGGCTGCTAATCTGTGTATTGATCTCCTTATTTAAATTTAAACTGTGTGGAAAATTTGGGGGTTTATGGCGGGTAAGGATTTCTTCGGGAAAAAACCCTTCCCCTCTCGCTTTTTTGAAAAAGGGCCCTACATATACACATTTAAACCAGCCTAAAAGAAATATTTTTTTCAAACCTAATTTTTTTCCCCTTTTTTTAAATCTAAAAACCTGCCCCCCCTTCCCACACCCAAAAACCCCCATTACCCTGTCAAAGCTACAACCTGGGGTTGAGTGGTGGTGTGTGTGTGTATATGGGCGTCATTTAAATTTTTTTTTAAAGCTTTTGATAGTTATTGGCTGCATGATCTGTAAGAAAAAATTTTTGAATGCAAGCGCTCTTTTTTGGGGTCTTTGCGGATATGTCTATAAAAATTTCCTTTTTTATTATTTTTAAATAAAAATTATTCACGTTAAAAAAGCGTTTTTTGGCTAAAAGGGATTTTTTCAGGGCAGAAAGGCCCTTTTTAAATCGAAACTCGGTATCTTCATCTTTTTAAAGGGAAATTTCCTTTAACATTTTAAAAGCATTTCCCTTCAACACTTCAAGGACTTCTTAAACACCATAAGGATTCTTCATCACCATAAGGACTTCTTAAATCACCTAAGGATCTTTAACACCTAAGGTTTTTTTTTATCATTACATGGACTTGTTCCTAAGAATTCTTTTCCCCACAAAGATTACTTCAATTTCGCAAGGACTTTTTACTTGCATGGACGTCCCTTTTTAAAAAGGACTTTACAAATTTTTTTCTAGAATAAAACACGCCCGGACTACTTTTTCACTGCAAGCATACTTCCAAAACTGCAAGGACTTTTTTCCCGACGGAAAGGACTTCTTTCCCGCCAAAGGGCTTTTTTCCTCACTGCAAGGACTTCTTCAGGGTGCCGGGCCCCTTATTCCAGGACCAGAAAACCTATTTGACGCTTCCCTTTACGGTTTTTGGTTGTGCAAACCTTTTCCCCCTTCCTTTGATACAATTTGAAATTTTACTGGGTTGGGTGGATACCAAAACTGTTGGGGAAATTCCCCTTTTTGCACGCTCTTGGGTTAAGGGAATCACTGCTGGGTAAATATTCCTAAAAAGTGGGAAATAGTGTTTGAAAAAGAAACTTTGTGGAAAAAAGTGTAGAAATGTGAAAGGGGAAAAAAAAAAACTGCAAGAAATCAGGGTGCCCTTTAAAGTTGTACTTTGGGTATGGTCTGTGTGATTTGTTTTTTCTTTATTTCATTCTAATTTATTTCTTTTTTAAAGGGCCCCTAATACTGATCCATTTTTCTCTTTTTGAGAAATGAAATTTTTTTTTGTTTGGGTTTTTTTTTTGGGCAGAATTCCCTCATGGCAGGGCCTTTTTCTCTCTGGGGTTTCAGGTCAATCATGGGGTGAGTGTTGTCACCCCCGGGCTTGATCTCAACAACCCGGACTTTATCATCAACACCAGGACTTGATCATCAAAACCAAGGACTTGATATCCACCCCAAAGGGCTCATCATCAACCCCCCGGGCTTGTCATCAAAAACCCCGGAATTGATCACAACAAACCCGGGCTTCGAAGGGAACTTGTATGTTTCCCTGCAAGGTAGGTCCGGGCACCCAAATTTTATTCACTTTTTTTTCAAACATTTAAAACGTAAATGGATTGAAAGGCTGTGTGTAAAGGGTTTCTGAAAGATACTGCTCTTGGGGACTTTTTGAAAATTTCAGTCGGGATGTTTTAAGAGGGGGAGGGGGGGGGGGGGGGTAAATGTAGAGATTAAAATTTGAAAAAAAACATGTTTGCAAGGTAGGGGGAAATGAAAGGGGATGATACATTAGTGTAGGCCCGTGTGGATCTGTGATGATTTTTTTTTTTTACATCCAAAAAAAATTAATTTTATTGTAACTGGCTTTCCATTACTTAAAACAGATTTTTCCCTTTTTTTGGGTAATAATGTATTTTCCGTTTTCTATGATTTCCAGGGCTCTTCGCCAGAATTTCTTTATGGCAAGGGAAATTCCCTTTATGGCCGGGAAGGGCTTTGGGCTTTGCCCGGGTAATCACAAGACTTCCCTTTTTTCACAAGGACCTTGTCTTTGCCCGGATAAAATTACAAAGACTTCTTTTATTACCCCAAAAAGGGCTTTGTCCTTGGGCCCGGATAACTTTTATCACAAACTTTTCATTGGCACAAGGATTTTTTACGTCACTGAAAAAAACTTCCCTCGTCTGTTCCCCCCCCTAGAGTTTCAAAAGGGTTTACAAAAAGGGGAGTTTTGTGGTGTTGTTTTTTTTCACACTTATCCCGCCATTTTTTCCCCGGGGCCCCCTGGAAGATAAGGGAGCCCGCACCCAGCTTTGGGGGTTGAGTTTGGATTGGAAAATGAAACCCGAGGATCAGTGGTTTGAACTGCAGGGTGAAATCCTCTGAAAAAGGGTTTGTGGTGCCTTGTTTCCCCGACCAAACAGTCACTAGCAAATGCTCTGCTGTCCTTTCCCCTTGTTTTTAAGTTGATTTTCATTTTTAAATGATTGTAAAAATTTCTTTTTCCCCTTAAAAAAAGAGATGTTTTTTCCCGCATAAAAAGTCGGGGATGCTGTATTGCAACCCTTTTTTGTTGGGGATTGTTTCATATTTTTAAACAATTTTTTTTTCGTTTTTTTTTTAATGCCCCAAAATTTTTTCTGTTTTTAGTAATAACATATTATTTTTATCATCCCAGGACGAAACCCCCAGGACTTCAAAACTTTAAAACCTGGGCCCCGGGAAACACCAAGAAGTCCCTCATCACCAAGAATTCAACACAAAAAGACTTTCACACCCAAGACTTTTAAACATCACCCCGAGACTTCCTCATCCCCTGGGCCCTTTTTTCATCCCTGAGATTTCAAACATCCCCAAGACTTCACATCCCCCAAGACTTTATCATCACGAAACTTCCTTCATCCCAAAAACTTCATCAACCCCCAGCTTTAATTTCAAAGGGCCCTTTTTCAAGATCAAGACTTTTTATCGTCGCCAAGGGTTTTTCCCAAAGAAAAAAGGCACATGGTAAATTTCAGGCAAGCCCCATGTGGGGGGACTTATACCCTTTCAGGCCCGATTTTTACGCTGACAGTAAAAAAACTCCAACACTTTTCAAAACTAAAGTGGGTCCCCCCAAGGGTTAGTTCGGGCCCTGTTTTTCACGGGTTTCACTGCTCCTCTTTAAAATGTAATAAACCCTCCCTCAAATCAACCATTTTCTATGCCGATATCTTTAGATTGTTAGTAGTGATTTCCCCTTTAAAAATTTCCTTTTTTTCTTGACAAAATGGACTACTGCCTTTAAGTTTCAAAACTGGATGATTAAAATCAACTGGAAAAGGGCGAGGGTTTTGATTCCCATAAGATCATAGGGGTTTTTTTGGGCTCCCCCCCCCGGGTCCTACCCCGATTTAGTGTGCTGTTTGGGGTCAGTGGGAAAGGGACCACACAGTCGGGCTTCAACCATTAACGGGTGCGAAGTTTTTAGATGTTTTTCTCCCCTTACCTGCCAACACTGCCGGGGTCCCCTATCTTCCCGGGGGGCCCGGTTGACGCCGGGAAAATAAATTTGATAGTAAGCATAGGGGGAACAAAACCCCGTCAATTGCTCAAAGCCCTATGCACTTTACAGCCCGCATAATTTCCATCCTCAATTTTCTTGATCATTTATGGGAAAAAAAAAAATTCCTCCGATTGGTTGGTTCCCCGTTTTTTCTGGGGCTTTATGGTGACCCAGTTCGGGGTTTCCCCTAACTTTGGCCTGTTGGGGTTTGTGTCAAAACCTTTTGGGGTGGGGGTTGCGGGGGACGGTTTGAGGGAGTTGTGGTGGTTTTCCCCCTGGGGTGGGCAACTCACTCCGTCTGGGGTTTCCCCGACACAATTTCTGTCCCTTTGTAGGGGGGTTTGTAGGTGGTGTCCGCTATGTTTTGTCAAAAAACAGGGGTCCACTGAACACCACCAAAGTGACCCAGCAGCAGGCGGGCCCCCTTGGGTGGGGCCCCCGGGGGCCTGAAAAGTGATTTTGGGTTCCCCGGGGGACCTCCAACTCTGGGGAAAGAGGGCATAACAAATTTTGGGATGGGTTTTGGGGGGAAATTGGAATGAGCGTTATGGGAACAGCAAAACGGGGGGGCGTACGAAGATTAGGCAGCAAAAAACAAAAAAAACAAAAAACAAAACTTTGACTTTGAAATTTGACTTAAAACCCCCCCACATACACCCTTATGTATTGAAATAAAAATCATAACCAAAGACAATCAGGCAAATTTAATCCCGAGAAAGGGAAAAACGGGTTTGTCCCAAAATCCCTTTTAAAATTTAGAATTTAAAAAGCTTAAATGCACAAAAAAAAAATTTTTTCTTCTGTTAGGGTTTGGGATGGGGCCCCTGGAAAAAAGGGTTCCAAGGAACAACTGAAATTCTGGAAACAAAGAGGGAAGGAAATTTGCCAAAATGGGGAGTGGGTTTGCTAAAGCTGCTGATTGCGAACAACCCTGGATCTCTTTTTTTTTTTCCAATTTATTTTGAGCAAATTTTTACAAATTTTCGAGGCCATTCTTGTTTTTAAACCCCTAAAAGGGTTAATTTTCCCCAAAAAATGAAAGCCCAAACCCTTTGAACACCCCATTTTAAACTTGTAAAAACAAAGAAAGAATTTTTGTCTACCAAAAAAAGAGTTCAGTTTCCCCAAAAATACCCACGTTTTGTCCCCTTTTTTTTGATAGTGTCAGTGGGAACGCCCTTTTTTCGTGGGGTCCCAAAAACAGTTCCCAATAATTTTAGTTTGAAAATTTCACAAGATTTTATTAAAATGGCATCTACCGGGTCACCCAAGAGGTTTTTGGGTCCTTAATGCCTTGAATTCTGCTCGATCTGCCAACATTACGGATGAAGATGATTCTCGAGAGCTACAGCTTGTAATTGAGGAGTATTTTGCTACAGATTCCAGTGCTGCTGAAAGAAATTTGAGGTAAAACAAATCTTTCCAATGATGAAGGACCTACTGTCAGTGAGGAGATTTAACCAAACCACACAGGCACAGGGGAAAGTTCCAGTACTAAAATGAAGAATTCCACAACTGACAAAGAAAATTCAGAGGAGGAAGATGTGGTACAAGACCTTACAGCACCCTTGCTGCATGTTGACATACATGACTCTGTCAACCTGAAAAGTGAGTATGAACAAGCTCAGTCCTTTGATCTCCAGTGTACACTGCATGACCAGGCTGAAACAGTCAGGAAAGCCGATACAGAGGCAGGAGCTGCTTCAGCTGTCCCCTTCAAAACCTGGCTGCATTGCAGTTTTCTACTGATGAGCTGCTGGCAAAGCCAGTGAATATGGCAGAATTCATTCAGTGAAGGTAAGAACTGCTGAATTTGTGTGTGTGTGTTATATTTTTATTTATTTTTTCTTTTATTTGGAGGATAATGGAATAAGCATTCATGTGCTTTTTTTTAAAATCCAGTCCCCGTGTGTATTCAGTTTTGTAAATTTTGTCATTCGTTCTCACCAGCACACAGTGGCCTACTCTTCCAAAAAGCGGAATGGGTATAACATGCGCAAGATGTTCTGCTTGCGTTCACACATGGGACCTGGGTTTATAGTCCTATCCAAAGGACTTTTGGGGAGAGTGGAGTAGGCACTGATGTTAACTTGTAATGTAGTATGGAATTTATATAGCGCTGAATCTTGTAAAGCAACAAATCAAAGCGCTCAGATTTTTTTTAATGCGTGTGTATGCGGTTTTGTAAATTTTGTCATCTGTTCCCACCGGCACACAATGGCCTACTCTTTTGAACAGCGGAACAGGATTTAACGTGTGCGCAAGATGTTCTGCATGCGTTCGCACACGGGGCCTCGGTTTAAAGTCTCATCCGAAGACTTGTGTGTGTTTGTGTGTGTGTGAAGTTTATCTGCTTTCCTTGTTTTTCTTAAGGGTTTTTCTATTTAAAAAATTTGTTAAATTGTTGGCTTGTTTCAGCATTTTTATATTAAAATGTAACAATTTTTTTAAACTCGTGTAATACAGTATCAAGTTAATCTGACAATGAATAGTAATGGTGGTGGGGGCAGCAGTGTGGGGGGTAGCCTATGCAGTTCTTTAGTTTTTCAATACCTTTTTTTTTTTTTTAAAGGGGACGGGATAGCTCTGTGGTCGGAGGACTCACTTTCCCCCAGCCAAGGTTAATCAGCATCAAGCATGGTTACAAATTGGATGGGTGGCCATTTGCGCGTTTTGGCTTCAGTACAGTCCCCCAGTTCACCCAGCTGTAAACGGGTACCTGCCTCTTTAGGGTCAGGGAAGGTAAAGCAGCAAGGGACAGGAGATGGGCACCTCCCTCAATACTTACTCTTTTCCCTCACATCCATGTTTCTTGGATCTGAGAAGGCTAGTCCTCTGCCTTCTATTAACATCCACTTTGAACTTCCTTCTATATTTTCTGCATTCTTCTCTGACAAAGTCCACAACATTCGCTCCAGTTTGGATCAGACTCCTTTCCAGCCTGCAACTTCTTATCCCCAATTCTCTGGCACTCCTCTCCTTTTCTTTCATCCCGCAAGCGAGAAAGAAATCGAGATAATTCTGAAAGGAATGACTATAAAATCATGTGATCTTGACCCCATACCTGCTTCCCTTTTCGCACAGTGCCTGCCACAACTTATTCCCACTATTACGAAAATAGTAAACTTATCTCTTGTCTCTGGAAATGTTCCTTCAGCTCTAAAGACTGCTTTAGTCACACCTCTACTCAAAAAGCATGACCTTGACCCCAACATTCTGAAGAACTATAGACCTGTTTCCAACCTACCTTTTATTTCTTAAGTCCTTGAAAAAGTAGTTCTAAAACAGCTCAACCACCACCTTCTCTCCAACAGTCTCCTTCCTGCATTTCAGTCTGCCTATCATGTCAACCACAGCACTGAAACTCACTTCTACTCGCTTCTGACTCGGGGGAAAATCTCCCTCCTCACTCTACTCGACTTATCTGCAGCCTTTGACACTATTGACCACTCTATTCTGCTCTCCCGTCTTCAAAAAACATTTGGTGTTACTGGTACAGTCCTTACCTGGTTTAGTTCATACCTTAATGACCGATTCCCGACAGTCACAGTAAACAAGATTCAGTCAGTACCTGCCAGACTGGAATGTGGAGTTCCACAGGGATCTGTTCTGGGCCCTGTTCTTTTCACCCTCTACACTGCTCTACTGTGTGCTTTGATTTGTTGCTTTACAAGATTCAGCGCTAAATAAATTCAATACATTATTATTATTATTATTACTACACTGCTCTACTGTCACATATAATTAACCGCCATCAGATCAACCATCATTTTTATGCAGATGACTCTCAGATTCTAAGCAGCGACACTTCTGAAAATCTGCCTTCTCTCTTTACAAATATGGCCCACTGCTTTCAAGATATCCAAAATTGGATGATACAGAACAAATTACAGCTAAATGCAGATAAAACGGAAACCATGCTTGTAGGGACCAAACGCAAACTCTCTTCCATTACAACAGCTTCAATACAACTTGGCAATGCATCAGTCCCTTTATCCACTGCTGTGAAGTATCTAGGGGTCATTATTGACAACACACTCTCTATGCAAAAATTCATCACCCAGACCTGCCAGTCCTGCTACTATCAATTACGGCGTATTAGTGCAATTCGAAAGTACCTGTCCACAGATGCAACACCCAAACTTGTTACGTCTCTCATTCTTTCACGTCTGGACAATTGCAATTCTCTGTTGGCTGGTCTGCCAGCATCATCAATCCAATCCCTTCAACATATACAAAACTCTGCAGCTTGACTAATCCTCAGAAAGAAAAAAATCTGAGCATAATACCCCTCTCTTGCAATTTTTCCACTGGCTGCCTGTGCCACAGAGAGTAAACTATAAGATCAGTACCCTCTGTTACAAATGTCTCCACAAAACAGCACCCGCCTACCTCTGTGAATGTCTTCACTTGTACACTCCTTCTCGTTCTCTCCGCTCTGCTGCAGATACCTTGTCCTTAAGAATACCTAGATTCAACCAATCCATCATCGCCGTCGCTCTTTCTCTATTTCTGGTCCATCGATCTGGAATGATCTCCCTCTCTCTCTCCGCCAAAAGCCTTCTTATGACACTTTTAAATCCAGTCTCAAGACATATTTATTTCAAACCTAAGATTTTCTCTCCTGCTTCATCTCATAGCTTTTCCCTGCCTTCAACAGCCGAGACTCTATCACTCTGCCAGGGTGTGTGACCTGTGTGTGTGTGTGTGTGTGTGTGTGTGTGTTGTGTGTGCATGTGTGCACATTTGGACTTGATGGAACTATTACTTGTTACTGGTTGTATGACTGTGTAAGAATGAGTTGAATGCAAGTGCTTTGATTTGTCTCTGCAAGATATAGCGCTATATAAATTCCATTTATTATTATTATTAATACGCTGGCCCCTAGAGAAGCGAGGTCGCTGATGCCTCACTCCACTATGACCGCTTAGGTTATGGAAATCTTTACCTTTATTATTTATTTTTTTTATGAGGAGAGGATCAGAAGGTAGAGAAGTAGAGTGGAAGGGGAGTACAAGTTGGGGCTCATCAGAAAATCTAATAGTGCATTCACTATGCAGTTTTGTTGCCAAAAAAGAAATCGTGCTATCTCAAAATATTATTATAGAAAAATATGCAAGATGCAGTGTTTGGTATGTGTGTGTTTCAGTTTGTGTGTTTGGAATGAGTGAGTGTGTGTGTGAGTGCATGTGTGTTGTTTATGTTGTGCATTTTTTTGCTTTTTTATATATCTATATATCTTGCCTATTTCTTTTCCAGCAGAGAAAGACGACGTGTTGCTGGGTGTAATAGCAGGTCAGGCATGCCTCTATCTATCATCACCAGGGAGCTGGCCTGCCTGAAGCCTCCTCATCATACTAAGCGGAAAGCACCCTAAGACAGCTTTTCTTCTTCTTCTTCTTCTTCTTCCTCTTCTTCTTCTTCCTTTTTTGTCATGTTTCTCCCAGGGGAGGTTTGACATTGATGAGCCTTCTCCATCTCTCTTTGTTTTGAGCTTCCTCCTTATTTATGCCCCTTTCGCTAAGATCTGCAATACAGGTAGCCCAGGTTTTGCTAGGTCTTCCCTTTGGTCTCTTTCCGTCCACTACGAAGTTCATTGCTCTTTTTATGTTGTGGTGGTCTGCTTTCCGTTGAACGTGCCCAAACCAGCGCAGTCTATTGGTACTAGCTACAGACTTCAGATCATCAACTTTGCACATTTTTCATAGTTCTTTATTCGTGATCCTGTCTTCCCATTTGATCTTTGTCATGTAGCGTAGCATTCAGTTTTCACAGCTCTTCTCAGCTTGTCTTCATGACAGGAAAAGAAAATGCAGTGAAGCATTGTAATTTATTTGCGGGTGAGCAAAATATTTTCTGTATGAAAATAGAGAACATACTTGTAGTAGTTGTATTTTGATTTAGTTGGGCATGTGATGTCTTCTTATTTTTGGTACAGAATTTTTTGGTTAATTATGTTTTAAGGCACGGTGGCCTAGTGGTTTAGGCATTTTGACCTGCAGATCAGAAGAGGATCTGACTAGCTAGGGTTCGATTCTCATGATAAGTGTTTTACATAAACTTGAATTTCAGTTTGAAAACTGAAGTCATAATACTGAATGGTAAAAGTATCTGAGTTCAATGTTACTTGTATAATTTATAAAGTCTGTTGTTTTGTTTATAAAAACCTTAAAGGAAAATATGATTACCTGTTCAAACATTTCTTGATATAAATATTAAATTAATGATTTCAAAGTTTGTTTTAGAAAGAGTCCACATCTCAAGCAGTGTGCGTGTGTGTGTGTGTGTGAGTATTGCATTGTGTGTCACACCTATGTGTACTACGCGCGCGCAAGCACGCACACACACACACACAGAGTTACATACACATATTTTGTCATTTTTCTCTTTCTGTTTTTCCTTCTTTTTTTTTAAATGATCATGCTTTTCTACCATCTTTATCATTGTACGGCAAGTCACCATTTCCTTTCATTGTGTTCCAGCATCAGCAGAAGAAGCTGACTGCACTGAGACGAGCATCACAAGAAAAAGGAATGACTCCCAGGGGGAAGAACAGGGCAGGGAGAAAGAGCAACACAACGCCCCGACTCCAGCAGACACCGAGGGAATTGTGACGTTTCTTCTTTGCCAGTTGGCAAAAGACCGTGCACTGCTGCTACCTGGTTGAGTGCCTGGTTTTAAGCGGAGTGACGCCAAGATTCTGCCAGGTATCCCCTTCCAATTCTGGCTTGCCTCTGCTCCTGTTTATTTTGTGCATTCCAGTCACTCTGTCCTACAATGATGGCTTTCTTTGGTGTCTAGTCTGTGACCTCTTGCAGTTGGTTGAAGAAGTCTTCATTGTCTTTGTCGTGCTAGTCTGTTCTTGGAGCAAGTGCTGGTATGACAGTGATGTTAAAGGGTGCAGCCCTCAGATGGATGGCAATGAGTAGGCTAGAGACTGGTGGACATCCTATGATGGTATCCACAGTGTCTTTGTGGATGAGGAATCCAACTCCATGATCATGTCTGTCTTCACTGCCACTGAAGTAGAGTCTGTGGCCTTCAGGGGTAGGGGTCTCTACGAAGTTTTTCCAGCACATCTCACAGAGTGCTAGGATGTTCCATTGGTATCTTTTCATTTCATGAGTCAGCTCTACCACTTTTCCTGGAGCTCTCAGGGATCTCACATTGCAGGTGCCAATAGTGATACTGGTTCTGGCATGTGGTGATTTTGGTCCGTCATTGGCATTCTTTACTCCTCCCACCTGCTGGTCAGCACAGAAGGTACGGTCCTTGTACTGGGCGACGACTGAGCCGGCATGGATTGTGCAGTGGTTGTCGTGTCTACCATTTCTACATGTTCAGCACTGTAGGCTCTAAATGAATACCACGTCTGAGACACTTCAGGGCAAACAAAAAGAGTCAGTCATTGCAGAAAGTTCATTGTTCAACATGAAGGAAGGTGTGGAGATCTGTGCACAGCCATCTGTCATGCAGCTGCTTTCTGGCACATTTCACAGGCATGTCTGAAGGAATGCAACCTGTAAAGCACATTTGTAATGCTCACAAGGGAACAGGAATAGTTCACTTAGTTTTCTCCTGCTGGGATCGGTTCTCACCTCTCAAGTTCTGTCAGGTGTCCTGTCCATCAGCTGTCTCCATCCCCTTGTGTCTTCAGTTCTTCTGTAGCTCCTAGGATCACTGGACACCGCACTTGTGATTGTTTCCTTGGTTCTTGCTGTAAAGATAGGATAAAACAAAATAAATAAGAACTGAAAACTAGAATAAGAAATAAAATATAGGATAAAACAAAAGAAAATAAGAATTTGAAAAAAATATAATGTAGGATAAAATAAAATAGATAGATTTAAAAAAACTTAAATAGAATTCTAAAAGTACAGTAAAGTTGAAATAAAACAATAAAAGAAAAAAAATTAATAAAACGGTAGGAAAATGTAATGATAAAAAAACAATAAAATTAAAAACCTAAAAAATTTCTTTTTTAAATCACAAAATGAAATATTAAAATAAATAAATAAAGATTAAATGAAACAAAGCCGCCCAAACCAAAACATTATTGCAAGAGACGAAAGGAGAGCAGTCTTGGTGACAGTGGTCTTGGTGTTTGAAAATAACCTCACCCCACCTCGCCTCTCCCATAGTCTAGTAGACTGTTAGGGCACCACTGAAGAGTTTTGCAACCGCTTCTTCCCCTCTTCACGGTTCTCAGCTTTTCGTAGTGTGTCGTTCCACTCGAGGCCAGTCCTCTCTCTGATGTTGTAGATCTTCCCATCGTTTTCTCTGTCTGCCTCTTCGTCTCCCTCCTTGTACTGTTCCCTGTAGGGCAGTCTTGGCCAGTCCAGATGTTCGTGTGACGTGCCTGTACCTCTTCAGGCTTTATGATTTTTGTTTTCACTGAAGTCAGGAGCTCTTCATATGGTCGTAGGACATTTTCAATTCAGGTTTTCACTTCCTCATTGGTTATGTGATCTCTGTACAAGATGCTAGTTCATGAAAGCATCTCTCATCTTCATTGCCTGGCTCCTTTCAGTATCTGATGTTATAGTCCATGTTTCACATGTGTGCCCCCAAAAAAGAATTAACATGATCAGGAATACATCAGTCTGATGTTGGAGGTGATGGTGATGTTCATGTCGTTCCAGATGATCTTTAGTTTGGTCATTACAGCTGTGGTCTGGGCTATCCTGGAGAGAACTTAGGGTTTTGATCCTTCATCTGTTACTTTAGCTCCCAGATATTTAAAGCTATGTATGGTCTCGATTTTCTTGTCTATGGTAATGACGGTGCTGATGCCATTGACACTATTTGTCATCAGCTGGGTTTTCTCTGCGCTGCTCTGCATGCCATATGCTGAAGAGGCTTTATCGCGGTGATTTACCAAGTTGACTAGCTCTTGCTCTTCGCCAGCTAGGCCGTCAATGTCATCAACAAAACACAAGTTTGTAATTGTCCTGCCTCCAATGCTGACTGTTCCTTCATCAACATGGTGTTTAGTGCATCAGCCATTATTCTCTCTAAGAAGGTGTTGAGGGTGGGGGAGAGCAGACGTAATATTCGCTACAAAGGCAGTGACAGTTGTTGTGAAGGATGGTGGCTTCTGTCACCCCCTCACATTCTACAGCATTTCCTGAGTGCCTCCCCCCCATCCTGTATTCCACAGGAGGCCTGGTCTAGTGGTTAAAGTCATCATGTACACCATACTGAAGTCTCTGAATTGCCTCATCAGGACAGTGGCTGTCATGAGAGGAATGTGCTGCATGAAGACCTTGCATGGCCTGTATAGTCAGTCTCAGGACAGGTCAAAACGCCTGCATTACCATCAGTACATGAAACTGTACAGCACGCACAGGAGCAGTGCCCTGCAAGAAGACTGGCGGCCAGACAACGGAAGGTGTGCTGCAGCCACGCCTGCTGCAAGAGGTGCTTCCAGAGAGGAGGTGGCCTGACTCCACCCCAAGCAGCTTGCTGGCGACGTGCAGGACCTGCAGGGTGCTGCTGCTGCTGCTGCTGCTGCTGCTGCCTCCATGGCAGAGACTGCACTGTGCTGCTGCCTGTCCAGCCGACCAACACAGAAAACAGTGCATGTGTCAGTATATTAGTAAAAACTGACCACTATGGTTGATCTATTTTGTCATAGAGCTTAAAACTGGTATGTCTGTTGCTTGTTATCCTGTTCTATTTCTTTTTTTGCTGCCGTATTTCCTGTTACAGTCCATACCCAGGCTCAGGCTGCATCCTTGGGGTCAGAAGTTCACAGGGAGTTTCAGCGTTAGGTCGCCGTGGAGCCACCAGTCTGGGCATTGCGGGGTGGGGGTGGGGGGGGGAGGAGGTTGTACTGCAGCTGGGTCGCTTTTGCAGTGTTCAGTGGTGCCTGTTCTGAGCTAACGTGTGCAGGACACTACCTACTGACAATAATATCCTTGTCGCAGAGCCGTACTGAGGCATCCACCCGGGTAGCCTGTTTTAGGACAAAGTTTATTCTCTTGAAACTTTTCATTTTGTTTTTTTAAACATGAAGATGTTTGACCTAATACGGTAAAAATGTTAACACTGATAAAGATCGTAAATTTAATTTGTATCAAAGCAATGAGTTCAAATCCTTGCTAAGTAGTAAAATAGTATCTTGAGTGTTGCTGATTATGATTTCAAGCCCCAAAGATCTAACTGTTCCTCCTGCGGGGATGCTGGGGGCTCTTTCAGTATACATCCACATCTTGTGGAAATTCTCTGCTAGAAATGTCCCCCTTTCTATCGCTTTCCTTGTTTCTGTCTTTTCTCTTACCTTTCTGTCATCTCTCTTATTTTCTGCCTTCCCAGTCTATTCAACTACCTTTTTTTTCAAGCAAATCTTTCAAATATTCTCTTGGTGTGTTTACACCGCTCATTTCAATTTCGATTTTCTCACCGCAGCCATAATTATATTTATGTCAAATCCTCAGGGTCTGAAGTCCTCAGGGAGACCATTGCTTTGGTGGTGTTCCATGGTGCCTGTTCCGAGTTAACCTATGCAGCTCACCACCTTCTTAACCCCCTTCTAATGACAGTCATAGCTCAGTTGCGGAGCCAGACTGAGTGAGACATCTACCCAGGGAAGTAACGGACCATCTTCTTTGAACCTCAAACCCCGAAGACTTTGAATTTGACACAAACTCATCACAGGCACAGAAGTGTATGGGGAAACTGAAAGTGGGGTTATCATGAGACCAGAGCAACCAGGACCACTGAATCAGAGACAGTTTTCTTTTGTTGTATAATGATCAGTGAATATGATGCTGCTGCTATAGGGATGTACTTTACGCTTTCTATCATATGTCTTGGTGCCAGCCAGGCCTAAGACATACAGACCTCTGCAGTGTTGGTCAGGTAATTTGAGTAATATTCTCGATATCGCGTCCATGAAGTGGATGAAGCTCAACTATGTGGTCCCAGTCTTCCCAATGAGCCCACAGCACACTCACTCTGGATAGGAGCTGTCTGGAGTTTGAAAAAAATCCTTGTGACTCTTATGGGATTCAAACCTGTAACCCAAGGTGCTAACCACTGCACCGTGGTGGCTGTTTTAAAAAAAAAAATTTATTACATTTTTTCAGTGTTTTGTTCGGGCAACTAGGTGGTGAGATCATAAACATAGAGATAGGCACAACAGGATGCATGTCCATTGTGCAGTGTTATTTGCTGATATGACATTTTCTTATGTCCTGGTTTTGTATTCTATCCAAGGATATTGGTGTTGAAGTTGCTATGTTTTCCAGCTTGGGCACAATGGTAGACTTTGTCACTGTGAATGCTGTCTTTATTCTGACTTCCATCAGCAGGACATGTGACTAGCTGACTAAAAATTAATTGCATGTCTAGTTTTGGAATATTGGGAAGATATCTTGTAGAGTAATGCTGCATATTTCTGAAAAGTACTTTCAGTTTTCTAGAATAGGATTTTTTCTTTCAACAAAAAACAGTGAAATCTTTGATAAAATGTGTACAGTTCTTAAAACCATTCATTTTCCAGAACATGATTTTTACATTGAATAAAAAAAGCCATTAAATGTCTAACAAAATGTTCTGATAATCTTTTACAGAAGCTGCAGCAAAAGCTGCTGTGGTCACCTCACCAAGCCATTGAAGACACTCCGAATTCTCCAACAAGAAGAGCGCCCTTCATGACTGAAGGTAACATCTGATTCATTTTCAAATGTCTGTGGTAGGCAGTTGTATTGTTGAACATTACTGGTCAAAGAGATATGACTGAGTTGACAGACTATCACCATTTCTGTCCTAAATTGATTTGAAAAAAAACGATGGTCTAGCAAAAGAAAGTGAAGATGATTGTAGTTTTGGGGCGGGACAGCCTAGTGGTTAGAGCACTGTGCCTGTGATCTGACAGCCCGGGATGGAACCACTACCAGCACTCCCGTTCAGGGGATCTTTCCTCTGCATTTTTATTTATTTATTTATTTTATTTTGAGGATAATGGAATAGGCACTCGTGTTCTTTTTTTACATCAATTTCCTGTGTCTGCAGTTTGTCTTCTGTTTCCACCAGCACACAATAGCCTACTGTTTTGAAACGTGGAGCAGGTTTTAACATGCGCACAAGATGTTCTGCGTGCATTTGCACACGGACCTCGTTTTAAAGTCTCATCTGAAGGACTTCTGGGGGGAGTGGAGTCGGTACTGATGTTAACTCGGGAGGAAAAATCTCCTTGAACAAGATTTAAACCTGGGTCAGCAGATCACGAGTGTAATGCTGTGGCTGTCCTGTCCCCTGTCTGTCCTGTTTACATTAGTACCAGCTCCACTCCCCTTAAAGTCCTTCAAGTCAAGTCAAGTCAAAAACACTTTATTCATCCCATGAAGGGCAATTACAATACTGACAGGCACATTGATACGTATAATTATCTCAAAAGACACAAGAAAACTACATTTCAAATTGTTATGAACATTCCAAGATAGCTTAAAAGATATACCCACACACAAACCCAGGCACGCGCACACATGCACGGCGTATGAACGCACACATACACACACATACCCACACACGCCAATGTAGGAATACAATGTTAAAAAAAAAATTGAATTAAAAAGCCCCAAATAAACAAAACAAAAAACAACAACATTGATTCGAAAAGACATATGAACTTATGTACACGTGCACGCTTGCGCACACTCACACACGCACACACATGTGCACACCCATACACACTCACCAATATATGAACACAATTTTATAAAAACTATTGACTAGTAAACACACACACACACACCCGTACACACCATAATGACCATTGACTAGTAAAGACATAAACTTACACACACACACACACACACACACACAATTTAAAAATCATTTAAGCCAAAAGTAAAATACAGGAGTACTTATTTTCATGACCACACACCCACACCCACTTGACAATCAGGGAGGTATATCAGAGAATGTAAAACTGGTCAGTGCTGTTTTGAATTTAGAATTTGAATGACTACTGGAACAAAAGAATTTATTTTTCTATTTGTTTTACTCGAAAACGGCTTGGCCCAGGCCAAAAGCTGTGTCAGTTATTGATGTCAGCTAATTGCCAAGGCCTACATTAAAATGTTGTTATGTTTAAAATGTTGTGTTGAGATTGCCTTCAGCCATGACAAGCTCTTAACATAACAACCTGCCCTCTCCTTTAAAGGAGAAAAAATCCTCTGAAGACGGAGTATGGCTGCCTATGTGGCGAGGTACTTGAAAATAGTCATACACACTAACTTCTCACCCGGTGTACTTCCTATCTCACAGGGATTCCCAGGTGGGATGATGAGTGAGTCAGAGTGCATGTTCTGGGTGACCCCCAGGGTGTAAAGCTGGGGAACGCACAACAACAACAACAACTCGAAAACGGCGTCCTGAAGGCAACAACTGAAATTCCGAAGACATAGCATGGGAAAGATCAGCCAAGATGGCAGTCGCTTTGTGCACAAGCAACTGATCGCAGTACAACTTGAGATCTCTTTGTTCTTCTCCAATTATTTTTGAGCAGATTCTAACAATTCTCCAAAGACTTCTTGTTTTTAACACAAAGGTTGTTGTACCAACAGATGAAAGCAAAACTTACAACACTCTCTATGTAGGACTTGTAGAACAAAGAAAGAATCTTTTTGTCATCAAAAAATGAGTTCAGCTTCCTTTTTGACAATAGCGTCAGCGTTAGCATCCCAGTTTAATTTGTCATCAAAAATAGTTCCCAGATACTTGTACTTCGAAACGTTTTGAACTTCTTGACTATAGATGGTAACATGCTCAGAATTGTGACCTGATCTTCTGAAATCGATAGGAAGATCTTTAGTTTTAGAAACATTTAGCTCCAGATATGCCTCATCACACCAACTGACAAAATCGGTGAGGGCTGGACCATGGTTTTGGATAGATCCAGATAAGAAAGACAAAAGAGCACCTTCATCGGCAAATTTTACAAGAAAGGAAATTTCATAGCTGCTTCTGTAATCATCTGTGTATAGAATGTACAGAAGTGGCGAGAGAACGCATCCCTGTGGAGAACCAGTGCAGGTAAATCTAACCGATGAAGATATTTTATTGGCAAAAACGTGCTGTGGTCTGTTAGTTAAAAATTCAATCAGCCAACAAACAAGTTCATAGTATACTTCAAATTTTGAAAGTATTTTGTGAACAAGAACATGAAGCTGCATTGTATTGAAAGCTGAACTAAAGTCAGCAAACAATATTCTGGCATGAGTCAGGTGCTTCTAAGTGGTTGTACAACTTGTTCAAATTGAACTGTTTGGCATCTTCAATGGGACTGTAAACCGAAAAGTTGCAGAAAGGCATTTCTGTAGCAAAGGAAAACGTGTGTGTTTGACTGAAAAATAAATTGGTCTCAAGTTTGCTGGAAAGTGGCCTCATATAAGCCATTTTGACTTGAATGTGTGCGCATCCATTCTGTGTTGTCGTCACTGGGGCCTTTAGACAAATATACTGAAGCAATGTAGAGATTTGTTATGAATGATTGTCCAGTTTTCCACATGCTGTGCAGGAGTAGAGATTTGGGATTTGTGCTGGTGAAGTACACACATTGTGTTCTGTTTGTGTATGTATATCAATCTTTTAGATTTGTCATAATTTTGTTCTGTTTGTTTATAAATGTATATCTTTGTTTATCTTTTAATATTTTCAGAGATAAGTCAGGGATGATAATCATTTACGAGAGTCAAGCCTCCCTGTTTCTAGTGACGGCCCTGATATGGCCCCTGGTCGGCATGGCTGTGAACAAAAGATTGGATTGGTTAATCACATGCACAAACTGTCAGTGGAGTACTTGATAACTGGCTGGAGGCAATAGGCAAAATGGGTTGTCACAAAATCAGCTATTCCACTGCAGTATCTTTATGGAGTAGGTTTGAATCATTGTGGAGATAAAAAGAGTATGGAAATGCAGTGTGTGTACAGAGTAGTATACATTAGCAGGATTTGGGGGAACGTAAAAATGGAAGATTTAATTGAGATTTTGTTATTGTTCCTCAGCCAGAGCTCTGAGCTTCCCCAGTTGTGAGATTTTTGCACATGTGACCGTGTTTCCCGCCAGTAAGGTAGCCAGCCACATGCTGACGTTGGGGATACAGTTGGGAATTTGATCTGGCGATGTTGCCAGGACAGTCCGGAGGTACCTCCATGCTGTTTCCAATTTTCAACTGTCTTGAGTTCTTTTGACCTGCACAAGTTCAGAAGCTTATGGGTCTGACTGGCTCCTCCGAAAGGCTTGACACTCAGTTTGATTTTCCTGTCAACCTGGGAAGAAAGGGCAAGGCTGGGAATCGAACCCAGAACTTCACGATGTACTTGTGAGCAGGCGATTGTCTAAACCACCCTGCCACCCTCCTTTATGCAAGAATAAAACATTTAGCTCCTGACAGTTTCTGCCATCTTGTGTGTGTGTGTGTGTGCGTGCGTGCGTGTGTGCATGTATGGGGGAGTGTGTTTGTGTGTATGAGTACACAAATGCCATTTTGGTTCATTCTTTAGTTTTAAGTGCAAAAATTTGAATTGAAAGATTTGTTGCCTTCAAGATCTGGTCATGGTGTATGATAGACATTTTTAAATCCTGTTTATTTTTTGGTTTATTCACAGGTTTGGTGTTCCAAAACAGCTAAAGACATTGCAGAGAAACCTCAGGAGGTTGGTATGATGCTTTCAAATGGTGTGAATGTTTGTGTGTGTGTGGTAATGCGTTTACCTTGTTTTGGCTGCACCATACTTACTATATCTGACTGATGCAGTACCAGCTCACAACCACCCCAAGTAGCCCACAAACATTGATCCGAGTTTTAATTCATGAAAACTTTGACTAGAAAGAGCCACCCCTTCTGGTTCAGGCCTTGCCTGCACATCTTCTTCTTCCTTTTTTGTCATGTTTCTCCCAGGGGAGGTTTGACATTGATGAGCCTTCTCCATCTCTCTCTGTTTTGAGCTTCCTCCTTATTTATGCCCCTTTCTCTAAGATCATCTGCAATACAGGCAGCCCAGGTTTTGCTAGGTCTTCCCTTTGGTCTCTTTCCATCCACTACAAATTTCATTGCTCTTTTTATGATGTGGTGGTCTGCTTTCCGTTGAATGTGCCCAAACCAGCGCAGTCTATTGCTACTAGCTACAGACCATCAACTTTGCACATTTTCCATAGTTCTTTATTCCTGATCCTGTCTTCCCATTTGATCTTTTTCATGTAGCGTAGCATTCGGTTTTCACAGCTCTTCAACAAACGTTTGACGGTTTTTGTGAAAACCCATGTCTCCAAACCATACAGGAGAACAGGTCTAATGCAGGCTTTGTATATCAGGCAGCCTGCCTGCACACATACACATTATTTCTACATTCTTTCAAGTGTTTATGAATTTAGATTGAACATTACTAAATGTTGAGAGCAAGTCGTTTTGATATTTTAACTAAGCAAAAGATGAAATGTGATAATATCTTACCAGAATAAATGTGAATTTATTTTGTTGCAAAATGGCGTCAAGTCATTTTGATATTTTAGCCAAAAGCAAGCTGTGAAATGTGACAGTGTCATTAAAAAAAATACTGTACATTTGTTTCAAAGTAGTAGGATTAAATTATTGTAATATTTGAGCTAACAAGCTGTCAACATTTTCCATGTCAGTGATGATTTCTCAATTGCTTACAGAAACAACTGGACTGGAATCAAGTGCCAAAGAACAGACACACCATCTTACACTTGTCAGTTACCAGCACATGATCAGGTAACATCTGTTACTGTTCCCTCCGTCTTAGCATTTGTCTGTGTGTTTTTGTTGGAAGTATTATCATCTAATGGAAGACTCCAGCTGCATACAACTCTTTAAAAAAATGTTGTTCTTATATTTTTCTCGGACTTTAAAAAATTCTGAGTCACCATTCAGACCATAGGTACTCATTGACAAATCAGTTCTTCAATATTGCTGTACAAAGATAATATACAGGAATATCTATGTAAATTGTACAGCCTAAATTCACAATTATGATTCTACATAACAGCAGCTTTTCTTACAATGTATTCAAAGCAAAAAACAAAATGCATTGTAGCCCCATTCATAGCTCTAGAATGGCAAAATGAGAAATCTTTATAGTTCCCCACATTCCTCCTCCACGGGAACATAAATCAGCTAGCTTTAACATGGACTGTTTGCCTTCTCCTATCCTGTCAACCATTGGGGCACCACTGAATATGATGCTGCTGGCTTCCTCCATTCCTCGTGGCTCTTGCCTTTTCTCAGCATGTCATTCCACTCAAGACCAGTCTGCTCTCTGATGCTGTTTTCTGTCTGCCTTGACGTTGGCTGTTCTTACTTAAAAAAGAAAAGAAATAAGCTTAAGTCTGGAAACATCTTGAAAAACGCTCATCATTTAAAAGTTTTTACTGATGGATCAGTGTTTCAAAAACAAAAAGTGGGTTAGCTTTTATTATCTCTGACTTAAAAGTGAACACATCTTTTCCTATTGGCAAATGTTTTTCCATATTTACAGCAGAACTATATACAGTTCACATGGCCTACAAGTAAATTTCATCTAACATTGTTTAAAGCTTTGTAACATTCTGTTGTGTGTTGATACAAACCCAGTCCTGTGGCAAGGTAAACTGCAGAATGACATTACACTTGAAATAAGATTTTGGATGCACTGTATCAAGTCACAAGGCACAGATGAGACCATGAAATCTCTTGCTGAATGAGCTTCAGAAAGTTTTGATACAAACGACTTGAATACATCTGGTCTGAAATTATCACCAGATGAAAAGAAAATAAATCTTGACTTGTTCTGTGTATTTTAAATCCCAGAAAGTGCTTTTTGAAAATCTGTCTTCCTCTTCCCCAAAATAAAAAGACACTTGTTATAAATTACAGTGGAATACCTGGAACACAAAATACTCCCAAAAATGCGACACTCTTGTTTTCATTCTATCACAGTCAGCATGTGCGAGCAAGGTGCAAACTAGGTGGAGACGTCTTTCTGCTGAGAAAGTCTTTACTAGGGAGGGCTTTTTCCCCCAGCTGCTTTGAGTGGCTGTGGTGAGCGCTCCCTCTCTCGCTCTCTCTCTCTCTCTCTCTCTCAACATGATATTGATGATCTCAGGCTGCTGTGCCCATTATGTAAGCAAGCACTGGAGGATGAAGTACATTTTGTGTTGTGCTGTCCAGTATTAGAGGATGTTAGGCAGAATACATCCCTGTTCAATATAGTAGACAGCCTAATTTATTTAGACTCTGTTTACTCCTGGCATCAAGTCATCCTGAGGTTGTGCACAGCCTCTCTTTATATTTGTGTAAAGCTTTCAGAATAAGAGAGATATTGTTATCCTAAGTCATATTTTTGTAGCTGACTTTTTGTTATACAGTTACATTTTGTCGTTACTATTGCTTTTACCCCCACCAAAATACTAAGCAGTTTGGCAGTAAGGAAGAAAAAAGTCAACAGCAAAAAAACACCAAAAAAGCAAACCCAAAACAAAACAGAAGGAAAGAAAAACAAAAAGCTCACCCACCAGCAAATGAAACAAAACAGAAATAAAAAACCAAACTGCTTGGCAAGAGAGAGAGAGCTCCCAAACACGTCTGACCTGTGTGGTGAGTGATGGTCAAGTCCCTCTTTGGGCATTCTTGTTCCCATCAGTGTTTCTGGTCTCTATGGACAGTGTGGTGACTGTCCTGGACCGACTTTGTGGTTAGCCAGGGCAAAGATACAAGGTGCAATAGTAGAGTTGATTTTATACGCGGTTTTTATCTGTATGACAGTTTTAATCTGAGATTTAAAAAATTTACAAGGTGACAGCCCTGATATGGCCTCTGTGGTTGGCAGGGCTCTAAACAACAGGATTGGATTGTCTAGTCTCTTTGAATGTTTCCTCTTAGTTTTCTCCTTCATTGTGAATATTCTGCTCTTCCTTTACCGATTTGTGGGCTATACCTTTTTCTTCATCTAATTCCAGTACCCCATCACTTACAAACGGCTTTGGATTCTTTCTTTTTTTCCATCCTGGTTTTTCTTCTTCTTCATCAGTGTAGATATTTATTTTTCATATTCAGTACAAATTTCTTCTGGCAACTTACATTTCCCGCCTGTGTCTCTAGCACCTGTGAAAACAGTTGTTTCGTTTTGGAAACATGGGATAAGTCGAGATCTGCAAGGTTTTGGTTTTTTATGTCAAATTTAGGGGATGGTATATTTTGGGTATTTTTCATAACTTTAAATCTTGTTTTCACCAAGACAGATATATGCTCTGTGTCACAATCTGTACCTGACAAGGTCTTTGAGTTTAGATTTGCTGATATCCATCGTCTTTCAGTCATTATGTTATTGATTTGATCCCAGTATTTACAAACTAATTCTACATTAAATGTTTAAATCTAAAGTTCTGTAGAAGGCATTTTATACTAAAATTAATTTCACCTTGCATGTAAAAATGTGTGCATATGTACCAGCATGTAGTGGGTTGTTGGGGAGGAGAGAAAAAATCACCAAAAAATCCACAGTCTCTAACTCTACAACACATGTCTGTCCATCGAGTTATGTGTCTGTCAAAGCCAAAAACAAAACAAATGCACTTGCTCGTTATCAAAATCAGAAAAGCAGAAAACATGACCATGTCAAAAAAACACTCAGCTTCTGTTACTGTATTCATTAGAAACTAAGGAAGGAGACACCCTGACCATCAGTACTCTTTGAAATAAATAATGTAGTACAATCACCAAACATCCAATGTCGTATTACACTCGTATAAACAGTTAACCGGGAGACAGGATAACTCAGCGGCCAGAGCGCCACACTGGCAGTTCAACAGCAGCCCAGGATGGAACCCTGGTCCGAGCCACCGTCAAGACCCCCACCCCAGGGGACTCCCCCTCTCCTGCAGCCAAACCACCACCCCCACCTCCCCCACACTCACTTCAGCACCGACTCCAAACCCCCGAAAGCCCCTCAGATGCCACCACCTAACGCAGCCCTGTGCGCATATCCAACCCCCAACACACACGTCAAACTTTACTTCCCGAAAGAGCAGACCACTCATGCCGACAAGCCCGGACGACAGACAATACGGTGTACACGCACAGTGGTGTGGTGTCCAGACACCGTCCCCAAAGTCAGAACAAGGCCACACCGGTGTTGGGCAAAAATGGCTGCCCACACCGAAATAGCATCACCAGCACACCCCTGAGCCCCAGCCGAGGAAAAAGGAAAGACGGACTTTGCTGACAACTTTCTGATCAATCAGTTGGCCATTCAACTGTGTGATCTCTCTGTGGACCTCCACCTCCTCCTTAAGTTTAACCGATCCCAAGCAAACAATTCCAATATTTCAGTTCTTTCCAACAGTCAAAATAAGACTCCACATCTAAGGCTATCGTACAAATAATCCCTCAGAAAAATTGTCCTCTTTGCGGCTATCAGTAAAAGCAGTTCACTTTTACTGTCATCCTCTGAACAGGCCTGCTTGCAACTCCACACCCCATCGACTTCGCCTGATGCAAAAAAATGGCCAGTGGGCCTACCTCCAGATGAAAGCCAATAAGTCAAGTCAAGTCAAAAACACTTAAACTGTCCCATGAAGGGCAGTTATAACACTGACAGGCACATTGATACGTATCATTATCTCGAAAGATGCAAGAAAGCTGCATTTCATATTGGTTAAAACATACCAAAATAACTAAACTGTCTAACTGGCTGGTCAGCATGATTATATCTAAATAATTGGGGAAAGATAAGCTTCAAAATACATAACTGCCTAAGTGGAGAAATTTTGTATGAAAAACTAAACCAAGAATATGATTGTTAAAAAGTGTAATAAAAGGAGGCGGGAAGCAGTCTGTATATCAGGTTCAACATTAGGGCATTTTTCTTTGATATTCAAATGCTTTGACATAACAACATTCTTAAGAATCAGGTAGATGGATAGTCAAGCAGCCATTCGGATCCTCATTCAGAAGTTATTTGTCAGTACTGAGATTTAAAATTGTATTAGGTGACATCCCTGATATGGCCTCTGTGGTCTGCAGGGCTATAAACAACAGGATTGGATTGGTTTGGAGCCACCCACCCATCCAAAGGGTCATTTCTAGGAGCAGACAGGCCACACTTCAAAAATGCCTGCTTCCCTGGTAGAAAATCAGATCCTGTATGGCCAGTAGCTTAGACAACACTGACACACTGCGTACAGTCTGCACATCATTTGTCAACTAAATCAAAGACTCGCCTTCTGAGTGTGTGTACAAACAAAACAAAATGAACACAAACTGCTCAGTTCCGAATGTGAAGACCACCAGCAAAACTGCCCATGGTTGTATATTTCCTTTTCTTTTTGCATAAACTACACACACACTCAGAAAAGAATGACAGCTCTAAAGTTTTCGTTCCTGGATATGAAAAAGCATAGAAAACTGTTCAAGATTACTCTTCTCTTTTTTCTGTATAAATGCAGACAGGTTTTGTGCTTTTCCCCTCCCCTCCTCTGTTGTCACTTCTATCGTGATGATGATGATGATGGCCAGTTGTGGCATCACTAGCATTGCCAGTAACTTCCCACCATGGATGAGCAAACAAAAGGTCAGGCACCAAAAACTAAACGAGATAAATAAATCCTGGTATGGGTAATGTATATCATTTGCACACACAAAAAAGACATGAAAAAACATGCACTGCGTGACAGTGAGTGTATCAGTTGAATTTAAAACAAGTTTATGTTTACCTGAGTATGCATGCAAGCTTGTGAAGGTGTGCACTCCTCTGTGTGTGTGTGCGTGCATACACATGCCCTCATGTGCATGTGGTGTGTGTGCGTGCGTGTGCACATTTTCTTTTTGGTCTTTGGTTTCTATCTGGTTTTCTCCCCTCCCTCTCTTGTTCCGTAGTCCCTGTGTTTGTGTAGCTCCAGCGTTTGCTGAATGTCGGAACGATTCTGGGCCCTTCCGCCCACCATTGCTTTTCTGAAGGCCTCCTCCACACTTGTGCCTAGATCCACGTTCACAGTTGCCCCTGCCTTCAGTTTTGTGAAGATCTTGCTGTTAGAGGACCGGGTGGACATGGTGCTGGTTGGCTTTGCTGAGCAGTCTGTAGTTGGCCTGGGTCAGGTCTTCCCTCTCTGAAGCTAATGCTGGACTGCTTCAGTTTATGCCGGGACCACAGCACTGCTGCCCTGACTTGCCTGGAGAAGAATCGCACAATGATGGGGCGTGGTGGGTCCATCACTGTTCTGTTTGCCAGTGCAATGGGTCATTTCAATCTCTTTCTCAGATACTGAACCACCAGTTTTGTTGGAGAAAATGTCCAGGCCCTTTTGTCACACAATCTCCTGCTGATTCTGGTCCCTGTCCTCTTTGACCCCGCACACCCTCCCATTCCACCCTCTTCCATGCTGCTTCTGATCAGTCAGGGCCATTCTCAGCTGACTGTTTTCTTTTTCCTGCCGCGCATTATTCTAGCTAGCCCTTCTTCTTTTCATCCTTTTTTGTCATGTTTCTCCCAGGGGATGTTTGACATTGATGAGCCTTCTCCGTCTCTCTCTGTCCTGAGCTTCCTCCTTATTTATGCCCCTTTCTCTAAGATCGTCTGCAATACAGGCAGCCCAGGTCTTGCTAGGTCTTCCCTTTGGTCTCTTTCCATCCACTACGAAGTTCATTGCTCTTTTTATGATGTGGTGGTCTGCTTTCTGTTGAACGTGCCCAAACCAGCGCAGTCTATTGGTACTAGCTACAGACTTCAGATCATCAACTTTGCACAATCTCCATAGTTCTTCACTCGTGATCCTGTCTTCCCATTTGATCTTTGTCATGTAGTGTAGCATTCGGTTTTCACAGCTCTTCAACAAACGTTTGACGGTTTTGGTGAAAACCCACGTCTCCGAGCCATACAGGAGAACAGGTCTGATGCAGGCCTTATATATCAGGCAGTGTCTCTCCAGTGGGATTTTCTGATTTCCTGCAGATCCTGGTTGTCCATGCAAAGCCGTGTCAGTTTTTCTGTAGCCATGCTTGTCAGGGTTGTTTTTTTTGTCATTTATTTCTTCCAAGACATCACAGAAAGCCGTATTGTCCTCCTCCTTATCAGTATCACTGTGATGTCTAAACTTTTTAGTTTCTGACTTTGAAACAGTGACTGGACTGGTACATGTATCACTATTGGAAGATGTGGATTCCGGCTTTCTTTTCACTCTGCTTGGAGTTTGACTTGGGGAAAAAAGAAAACTTGATATGGTGCTAGACATGTCTGTACTTACAGTGTTGCTGGTTCCACATTGCTTGCTGTTTGCACATTTACACCTCTATCATCTTGGCCGGCACAAGTCACACACAAACCAGAACCACCGCCGCACAGTCATTCACCGAAAAACAAACTGGAGAGAAGGTGCATTGCGGCACTGGTCAGTGGTGAAGATGCTGTTAGACTCACTGCCGCACCTCACACAGCCTGTTCTACAGCACACAGGTAATGCACAGCACGGTTCACGGCATTGCTATTTCACATGCGTGCAACCAGTTCTCAAGTAGTGGTGTCAGGCATGAGGTACGATGTACACACACACACACACACACACACACACGAGTTGTAGACAAGATTTCAAATATGTCATTTGAACATTTATTGGCCGATAATGTGGTTATGTTGGAGATAGTTAGTTGTTTAGTTAGAAGCCCTGTTGGAAAACTTTTGTAATTGTTCTTGCTGCAGTTTAAGCTGTTCAATGCCTCTCGCCCCCGTCCCTCCCATAATTTCTTTGTATGTTTTTTCTTTTATCTCGTGCACAGACACTAATAGGTAAACACACACACACACACACACACACACACACACACACACCACACACATACACACACACTCACACACAACACACGCACACACACACCACACACACACACCACACACAATACACACACACTCACACACAACACACACACACACACACACACACACCACACACGCACACACACACACACACACACACACACACATGCACAGAGTTTTTACAGTTTTTTTTCTTTCTTTAGATAGATGGCTTGATGAAAAAAAGCAAATGCACTGCTTATTCAATGTACCATCTGAAAATAAAAGTTTGACTTGACTTGACTTGACTTGACTTGACTTGACAGACACACACACACACTACAGTCATGTCGTGGGTTTATGTAGCATGTTACTGTGTTGTGTGTCCAGGGCTGAGGTGTCAGGAGGGTGAAGATGTTGGACATGGGGAGACGGAGGACAGACGGAGGAAGGAACATTGTGAATGGTAATTTCAGCACTGTGTGTGTGCACGCACGCGTGTGTATGTGTGTGTGTGCGCGTGTATGTGTTTTGTCTGCTCATGCATAGTGGTGGGGAGGGAGGAGAGAGGGATTACTGGACCCGACTTCTCTGCCTGAATGAACTCCTTGAGGAGTCAGTGGTTGGGGCACTGCACTGCACTGCAGGGAATGTTTCAGGCAGTGTGTGGTGGTGGGGGGACAGTTGATCCTGGCGGAGCCCATCCCTCTCTAAGTAACAAAGATGCATGCTGGGTATTTTTTTTTTAATCATCCTTGCCACTGGCCATAGCTGGCCTGCTCTTCTGTGTAAGATGGATGGGTTTTAATATGTGTATAAAACAGGGCTGCCTCCCCCACGATCCGTTTGTTTTTCCATAGAAAAATTATGACATACTATGGTTGAAATCTTGTGACTTTTCGACGCGTCAAAAATACAAATCTTTTGTTTGCTACTCTACCGTCATTCTTTAAGAAACTTTCTCATTTTTGGCACGTTTGTTCTGGGAAAAGATTTTTTCCTGTGTGGATACACATTTGTGCGCAATGTTTACAAAATGCCAGTCGTGGGAAAACATTTGCAATTGAGAACAAGAAAACGATGAGGCCAGTAGCCAATGTTTAACCCTTATTTTTTGGGGTGGGGTGCAGGATAGCCTAGTGGGTAGAGCACTGTGCTTGCGATTTGGTGGCCTGGGTTCAAGCCACAGCCTTCCCCCATTGGGATGCTGTGGGTCTGTCAGTATGGTCCCCGCCTTCTATGCTAGGAATTCCTTCTTTTCTATCCCTCTCCTTGTTTCTTCCTTTTTCTCCAGTCGCCTTATTTTCTGCCTCCTTGGTCCGTTCTGCTGCCTTTTCTTGTCAGAAAAACTTAAAAGATAACAGTTGCCCGTGCCGAAGTTGGATGCACTGGGCCTGACTTGTCAGGTGCTTAGCGGCAGAGCAACGTATTTTTGCTCGTGTGATCGATACAGTGTAGTGTATTTTTTTTAGTTAGCATAGGACAGGCAGCTGAGCTGCAAGGTCCCTAAAAAACACCCCCCCAAAATCAGTTTCTGATGTAAAATTGAATAACACACACACACACACACACACACTGCACACGCACACAGCGCGCGCACACACAGTGCACACACAGCGTGTGCACACTCACACACACATTGCGCTCGCTCTAAAATCTAATATCACGTAATGTGAAAAGACGTTAAATTAAATTGTGCTCGCCATCTGAAGACGCTGGGTTCGATTCCCATTCAAGGGGATATTTTCCCCTGGAGTTAGCATCAGTGCCGACTCCACTCTCCCCAAAAGTCCTTCCGATGAGACTTTAAACCGAGGCCCCGTGTGCGAACGCATGCAGAATATCTTGCACACATGTTAAATTCTGTTCCACTTTTCATAAGAGTAGGCCATTGTGTGCCGGTGGGAACAGATGACAGAATTTACAAAACCGCTTATACAACGGGGACTGGATGTAAAAAAGCACGTAAGTGCTTATTCCATTATCCTTGATATAAAAAAAATATAAATAAATAAACACACACATACACAGAGTGCACATATACATACTTAACACATGTACATAGACATTAGTACAATAATGTCTTTGCACAAATGCACCCTCGTACATGCTGACACACATGCACGTACACACACTAGATGGATCAGTGTACTGGTTTTTTTGGTTTGGTTTTTGTGTAGGTCTGGGTGAAAGTTTACATAATTATGTGATTGTTTTTGGCTACCATTAAGGTAGCTGCATTTCAGCTATGTGAATTTTTTGTATGTCTGATATCAGTGTTGTGTGAAGAGACTATGTGTGATATCAGTGTTGTGTGAAGAGACTATGTCTGATATCAGTGTTGTGTGAAGAGACTATGTCCAGTATTGTGTGAAGAGACTATGTCTGATATCAGTATTGTGTGAAGAGACTATGTGTGATATCAGTATTGTGTGAAGAGACTATGTCTGATATCAGTATAGTGTGAAGAGACTATGTCTGATATCAGTATAGTGTGAAGAGACTATGTGTGATATCAGTGTTGTGTGAAGAGACTATGTCTGATATCAGTATAGTGTGAAGAGACTATGTGTGATATCAGTATAGTGTGAAGAGACTATGTGTGATATCAGTATAGTGTGAAGAGACAATGTCTGATATCAGTATAGTGTGAAGAGACGATGTCTGATATCAGTATAGTGTGAAGAGACGATGTCTGATATCAGTATAGTGTGAAGAGACGATGTCTGATATCAGTATAGTGTGAAGAGACGATGTCTGATATCAGTATTGTGTGAAGAGATGACGTAAAATTGAACACAACAGACACACACACATTCACACTGTGTATAATCCAACCAGCCAGGGCCCCCCTGTCACTTCAAGACACCACAGTCCTATAAAAAATTGCTCTTTTCTTTTCCATATACATTTCTCAGGTGCACCGGGGTATTTTCATGCTTCTGCAACACTCCCATTTTCTGACATGAGTCTATCATGAGAACATTAATGTGGGTATTTCATCTTCTGATTGTGTATACACACAAGCAGAATATTGTGTATACACACAAGCAGAATATTGTGTATACACACAAGCAGAATAAGCCAATATGCACACATATACACACACACTTGGACACACGCGCGCGCACACACATATATATATATTTTTTAAAATATATATATATTATACATATATATATATATATATATATATATATATATATATATATATATATATATACACAGGCACACATGTATGCACTTAACACACACACAGCCTATACAGAATCATATAACCATCTTTTTTTGTTCTTCTTCTTCAGCTGGAGCTCCAAGGTTCAGCAATGGTGAGATTTTTGTGTATGCAACTGTGGTTTTTTTCTCCCCTATAATTTAGGTAGCAGGGAATCGCCAGCAGTGCAGAAAGTGACTGACAAGTTGGAGTGTATGTCCTGACAGTTCTGAGGGAGGCTCCATTCCAACCAGGCTGGGGTGATGTAGCTCTGCCCACAGGCTTCTTACAGTGCCCGTGCCCCAGTCTTCAGTGTGATGGTATGCTCTTCCTAGTGTGGGGGTGAGGTGGATAAAGGACCTGGTGGTTAGAGCACCTAGGTTTGTGATCTGCTGGTGGTTTAGGGCATGGGTGTCAGTCAGTCTCTGCTAAGAGAGACCCTCCATGACTTCCACTCTACCATCTCCATTGGCGGCAGACCCCTCAACAACTTGCGGTTTGCCGATGGCATTGACCTCATGGGTGGAAGTAACACAGAGCTGCAAGATCTTACGACCAGACTTGAGAACAGAGCTGGAGTATATGGGATGGAGGTGAGCTCGGAGAAAAGTAACGTACTTGTGAACAGCACTAGCAACGCCACTGCTAAAATTTACATGAACGGCCAACAACTGGAGGAGGTAGACGCTTTTAAATACCTTGGCGCTACACTCACAAAGGACGGGCGATCGACGACAGAAATCAAAGTCAGAATAGCCATGGCAACATCTTCCATGACAAAACTCACCACCATATGGAAAAGTAAAGAGATCAGTTTCCCAATCAAACTAAAGCTCTACAAAGCCCTAATTCAGACTATACTGCTGTACGGAAGTGAAACCTGGACATTGACTGCTGAAACAGCAAAGCGAATCCAGTCATTTGAAACAAAATGCCATAGAAAACTACTGGGCATATCCTGGAGAGAACGAAAGACCAATGAATTTGTCAAGAGTCAAATAACATGGCTGGAAGGTCCACAAGAACCCCTTCTCACCATCGTCAAGAAGAAAAAGCTGACATGGTTCGGCCACGTCACCCGCCACAACACTCTGCCCAAAACAGTACTGCAGGGAACACTTGAAGGTGGCAGAAAGAGGGGAAGACAGAACAAGTCATGGATGGACAACATCAGAGAATGGACCAGGATAAATGACTCGGCACTACTGCGCAGAACCGAGGACCGAGATGGATGGAGGAGGCTTACCAGGGCATCGTCTTTCGTGTCTCCCCCACGACCGCCAAGGTCACGGGTCTGATGATGATGATGTCAGTCAGTCTCTGCTAAGGCATCTGGTCAGAGAGATTTTTCCTCTGGAGGTAACTTTGATTCTGACCCCACTTCCCTGAAAGTGTTTCAGATCAGTCTGTGAACTGAGGTCCTGTGTGTGATTGTACAAGGAACATCTTGTGCACACATTAAAACCCTTCTTTTTTTTTGTCAGTGTGGTCAGCTATGGGCAGTGGTATGTGTGGAAAGAAGCATACCCAGCATGCAATCTGTAATAAAAAAAAGTTTAGGCGCTGCCAGGTTCAATGTTCTTGATACACTGCATGAACAAATTCAGTGCAGTGTCCAGACAGCTCCTGAAGGAGTGAAAGGTGTGTGTGCGCGCACGTTTGTTCATGTGTGTGCACATGCATATGTGTGTGTGCATATATGTGTGTGTGTTTCTTGTGTGTGTGTGTGTAAGAGGCTGTTACGTACGCTACTGTAGTCAGTTATTTCAGAATGATCATTCATTGTGTCCACAGGGTGTGTGTGCATGTGCTGTTGGGTATGCTACTGTAGTCAGTTCATTCAGTATGTTCATTCATTGTGTCCACAGGTTTGGTGTATCCACACAGCTGAAGATGCAGAAATATCTGGACCCTGCCTGTCATGTGTCCTCAGTAGGTATGATATGTGATTGTGTGTGTTGGTGTGTATTCAAATATCTTTCTTTGCATTTTAGCAACAATAACAAAATGTTTTGCATAAAGAAATTGCCGATTGTTGCTGGTGAATACGATGATGGCAGGGATGCAAGATGCTGTTATCATGTTCCAGCAGTTAACACACACACACACACACACACACATAACGGGCTGAGTTGTGGATGTGGAGCAGTTTCCATCAGGATGTCAGATTTCAGGGTCCAGAATTAACACTTGCAATAGGGAGCTGCTTCACTGAAACCAAAACTCCTACCAGTTTGCCATACTTTTTGGGAATTGGGTCTGTTCAGAAACTCATGGCTGTTAGCATTGTTTTAATGCAAAATATGATTGATTGATTGATTCAATATTATTTTCAGAAGGTGAAGGAATAAGCATGATGGTTGCTTTTTTACATCCAGCCTTCTATAACAGTACAACTAGTGAACGCAAATTAATAAGAAAATTGAAAAATCCACAAGCTTACTTCTGTAATAATCAATGAAACATAATAGTTAGTAACTGTGAGGATATTACACACACACACACACACACTCTTACACACACACACACACACACACACACACACTCTTACACACACACACACACACGAGATAGAGAGAGAAGATTTGCAGAAGGAAAGGATAGAGATATTGTCAGAAGATAGATTGAATTCTTGCATGTAATGTGTGACAGTTGATATATGAAGACAGTACAATTGATTGAGGGTGGGTAAAGAAATATAAAGATTCTCTTAAGACAAAAGTATATTGTGATTTTCAGAAGTACTCTTTTAATGTGTTTTCACAAGCACAGTCCCAAAGAGTAGATCCGTAGTCGATTTTATGTGAGCATGGAAAAATTGTTTCCCAACATGAAAAGGGAGGAAATTATTAATTTTAGATAGCTGAAAAACCTTTGTTGACACTCGTTTGGTTTGTTGGGTAATGTGATTAGACCATGATAAATTATTATCTACAGTAAGACCTAAAACTTTATGTGACTTGACTTCTTCAATCTTAATCATTATTTATGTCGATAGGTGGAATAACATCATTTAAATTTTGACGTTTATGCCTAGTTGTTACAAGCATTTGTTTTGTCTTTTATGAATTTAAAGACATATGGTTCAATTCAGTCCATCTAATTAAGTCGTTGGTGCTCATTTGTAAGTTCTTATATAACGATGGAATATCTTGATGGTTACAGGAGATAGTAGTGTCATCAGCTAAGAGTTCACATGTAGATTTGATTTTTTTTTAAAAAGGTAAATAATTAATATGCAGTTAAAAAACAATAGGACCTAGGATCGACCCTTGTGGTATGCCGAATTTCTGTGGTAGAATGCTGGACTATTTATTATTTATGCACACAGTTTGTTGACGGCAGTTAAGAAAGGAGTCTGTAAGAGCAAGAGTATTGGCAGAAAATCTGTAAACGGAGAGCTTATGAAGAAGCAGAGTATGGGCAAGTGTAGCACAATCCACACAAACAATTCCGTTGAATTTGTTATCACTTATATTTGAAAGCCAATTATCTACGAGTTTTGTTAAGGAAGTGTGACAGGAATGCTTCTCTCGAAATCGGGATTGACTAGGATGTAGAAGATCAACTTTTTTAACATGAGATAGAATATGACGTTTTATACGTTGCTCAAGAGGTTTAGACAGAACTGATAGAATGGAAATGGGTCTGTAGTTGGATGGCTCCTTCCTTTCACCTGATTTATATATAGGGAGTATTTTGCTTATTTTAAATGCTTTGGGAAAATAATGTTTGTCGATGCATAGTTTAAAAATGTATGTAAGTGAATCAGTATTATAAGATGCACAAAGTTGAATAATTTTCCCATCAAGGCCATCCAGACCTTTTATGTTTGTTGGTTTTAGTTTTACTAAACTATAATAAACTTCAAAAATATTGTTATAGGTGGTATTGATAGCGGCGTATGTATATTTTTATTTTTGCAGAATTCCCTGAAAGACAATAAATCGTTCATGGTTGATTTGTCATTTTGAACTATTTTGCCTGCTATATTTGCAAAATGGTGATTCAAGTCATGAGGGGACAAATTTTGGGCAGTCAAGACAGTGGTTGAAGTTTGCTTGTTGGTAAGAGAGTTTATTGCTTTCCATACAGATTTTGGATTTTATTGGAACCTGCTAGTTCTATGAAATACTTCTTTTTTGAAGCAGGTAAAAGAGAGTTGTATTTGTTCCTTTGTTTCTTATATTCGTCATGTTTCTTAGAAGCTAGTAAGGAGTCTCTAATGTATCTAGCTTCTTCTATATTTTTTGTTAACCATGGGGGTCCAGGATTATGTTTTATTCTTTTAGATTTAATTGGAACATGTTTGTCATATATAGCTTTGAAAGCGTTGTACCAACATTGCAAGGCTTCATCGGGTCACTATAATGATAAACACGACAAAGGTGAGAGAGATCTAAATCAAACAAACATCTTTTTTTGTTAAACTTAGAAAAACAATGATAACTGATTGTTTTGTGTCCAGATTTAGGAACTTTTTAGCCCTTTTTAAACCCTGTTACACATACATCTTTATGATCACTACATCCCAGCAATAGGTGAGAAAACCTCAACTATATTTGTTTATTAGTAACGTAAATGTGATGGTTAGAGTTTCAGATGATGCCCTAATTCTAGCAGGGTTGTGGATAAGTTGGGTGAGGCAGCAGCTGTCACATAGTTGTTTCCACTGGGTATGCTGTTTCAACAAGTCCATATTTATTAAAGTCACCAAACAGTAGGGTCCCATTAGATTTTAAACTGACGCTATCCAGCATAGAATTGAATGAATCAAACCATGGGTTTCTCTCTGTAGGGTTTCTATATATAAAACCAGCTAGCAAGGGTTTGTTATGTTTTAAGTGAATTTCTATCCAAATAGATTCAACACCATGATTTGCTAGACTGTCTGCTTTATACTCATTGACTGGGGATAGTACAATAGCAGTCCCTTTCATTTTTACGTCTTGGATCTACAGGGATAAAGTTGTAGCCTGCTATAGATATATCGGAATCTAAAATATTCTCATGTAAATGAGATTCTGAGATTTTAAAAAAATGGAATTGCTTCTCACCATTACGTAACATAGATGAAATATCTGTTACTTTGTTGGCAGCATAGTTAATATTCAAATAGCTGAATCTAAGCCCTTCTTTAGAGGGCCAGGAATGGAGACAAGTAGGCATGGTGTGTAAGATAGATCTTACTATTGCTACTGATGGCAGCAAGAATATTTTAAAGGATCAGTACAAAGCTCAACCAATAAACTATAAAGTTTTACATAGAACCAGATCAATTAGTTACATTAAAAATGAAGACAAGATTAGAGTAACAGTCTAGATCTAGTAGGAAAAAAGAGGAACTGGCTGAAAAGTACTAACAACAATTGTAACAAATACGACCAAATGTCAGTAACAGGGAAACTGAATAACGGTAACTGGTAGAGTGAACCAATGTCAGATTGTCTAAAGATGTAGGGAGTAACTCAATACAACTCAACTTTTGCGGTAACAAAGCTTCTGCAGATTGTCTCTTTTAGTAGATGGAATGATCCTGTCATTTGGGAAAGTCTGGCCTCTGACTGCACACAGTATGCACGTTATAACACACACGCACACGCACACACACACACACACACACACCACATTGACAATTAAAATTATTCCTTAGTGCCGTGTTCTGCAGAGTGACAACACTCACAATGTGCTTCTTAGAATGGGTTTTATATCAAATGAAAGCTAATACAATTATCTATATATGACTTTTAGTTGCAAGATTTATAGAAAATGTAGAAGACATTTATAAGAAAAATGGTTTTTAAAAATATAAAACTTTGTTGACTTTAAAAAAAAATTATTATTACACCAACAGACTTGTTCAAATAAAAACAGTAGGAACTTTTTTCTTTTCTTTCAACATTTTAACTCTGAAACGGCAAGAATTTTTTTCTTTCAACATTTTATCTAGCAGTGTACACTGTTCTGTTCCAACTCATAGATAGTCTGAGCATAATATCCATATGTAATGCTGTTCCTTCAAGAAATGATATTCTTGGTATTATTATCATACCTTAAGCTGAAACCCAGAGGTTCACCAAAGGTGAGATTTTGCTTATGCAACTAAACACAACTGGAGCACTTCTCTAAAATCAAAATAGTTCCAACTTCAAATGTTAACCTTCAACATAGGCCTTCTTTGACAACTTTCATTTGTTCGTCGAATGCCACGCCAATTTCTTTTGAATCCACATCCATATGTCTACTTGCTGGCCAGCTTGTGCTGTGACCCACATCTGTGATCCTGGTGCACGGAAACAAACTACTTGAGACCAGGTTTTAATTCAGGCAGTCCTCTAATTCCCCAGGTGTAATATTCAGCTGTTTTTTTCTTTCTTTCTTTTTTGAAGCCCAGATCGAGCTTGTGCTACAGAAGATTTCAGAAGAGACTTTGTAGCAGCAGTTGTGTCCTGGTTCCTCTTCCAAACAATGTCTGTGCTGGAGAAGTGTTCAGCACTTCAGATGGTGTGTTTCTTTGCTCCAAGAAAGCTAAATAACCGTCCTGACCACTTTTGTGACAGTTCTGTGGTTTCAGCTTTCCCATTAGCTTGAGGGTAACCAGGAGAACTGGTGATAATGATGTTCAAAACCTTGCGACTGAAAGAATTTCATAACCTCGTGTGAGCTGAAAGGGGATCCATTATCAGTCATCGGTCTTTCTGGAATTATATGTCTTGCAACATGAGCCTTTATCTTCTTGATGACTTCAGCGCTATCTCTGCTAGTCAGAACATTTACTGGGGAAAAAATCGGAGTAATGATCAGCCACCTCTTGGTAGCTTCTCTTCTTCTTTTTTTAAAAACTTTAACATATTCTTGACCAGTAAGTAACTTCCTTTGCTCACCTGATATAACCTTAAATGCCAGCATGACATGCATGAATTTTTTGCCAAAAATGTTTTGTCTCTGCTGTTTAGGAACAACTTTGTTCAAAGGGGAGTGATTTATTTAAGACACACAGACAGTTAATCATGAAAAAGAAAATAGTCTTGGATGTTTTCTGCTAAAGACTTCTTTTCTTCAGGCCAGCCTTCAAGAATGATTTTCATCAGCCGACTCAAATCTTCTTCTTCTTTTGTTGCTTTTTGCAGATTGGAAAGAGGCATTTCACTTAGTTACATCCTGAGTGCTGATCAAGTACCCCACCAGAGAACTAGAAACAGCAAATATCCAACAGGGACACACTGCACTAACTACCAGGCAGAAAGAAATCCAAGCCTTGAAACAAGCTGCCACTATGGTCAGACACTTCAGAGATGATGCCAGCAAGTGGTTTTCTTCACTGATGCCTGTCAGTCCTACAAGCCCTGTGCTGTCTGCAGACAAAGAAACAGAACTCCGGCAGGAACTACAGCTCCTTACACAAAACAAACGTGTAAAGCTGCAATGGATCCCTGCCCACTGTGGTATACCTGATTCAGTGCAGAAAGTCAGTTCTTTATGATTCATTTGTCGTTCAGGCTTCCCACTGACGGCTGTACTGAGAGTGTCTGCCAAGTACATCTCATTCCTTTGTTTGTATGCAACGTGATAGTCATACGTCTGTGTGTAAGCAACAGCATTCTTTGAATTCTCTTTGACATTGACAGCAAACTTTTCTGGTGGGTCACTTCTCATGGTTTGTGATCAGACTGTACACTTATTCTGTGTCCACACACATGTCTCTCCAACTTGTCAAGACCAAAGACTGGACTATAGCCAACATCTTTTCAATCCAAAGTATAGTTTTTTCAGTTTCTGTCGGGGCTCTTGATGCATATTCAACAGGCTGACCATTCTGAAGCAAACGTGGCACCTAAACCAAAAGCTGATTCATCACACTGAAGTGTAGTTTTTAGTATTTACTGCTGGATCACAGTAAAGAAGAACAGGTGGTTTTGATAGGGTCTTCTGCACTGTATCTAGTGATTTCCGGTGTACATCTGGATCCCGTTTGAAGTGAATATCTTTTTACAGCAGCTCTCTCTCTCTCCCTGGGGCTGCTTCTTCAGACAAATGCAGTGCACATTTGTGGAGGTGTCCTACAAGTCATAGCAGTCTCTGTACGTCCTGTTTTGATTCAGGTGTTGGCAGTTGTTCACTGCTGCTAGTTTTTTGGGAGGATCTGATTGAAGTCCTTCTCTTGAAAAAAGATGTCCCAAAAATGTGATTTTTATTTTGTTTCATTTCTTTTTCTCTGTTGAGTTTAACTCCTTTTTCTACGGGTGGCATCTTTGAAGTGGGTTTCTAAGCGCACGTCATGATTCTGTTCCCCTTCTTCCTCTGTATCACCTTCTCCTCAAAGGATGATGTTGTCATGTACAGCTAACACTCCTGCCAAATCTGAGTGCTTTCATCAACTCTTCTTTGAAATTATTCTGGTGACAACTGATATCAAGGGTGATTTTCCTTCCGTTTTAAACAGAACTCCATATTGGTGATCTACAGATAACAACAAAAGTTGAGGAATATTAGATCCAAGACCTGGAACCCTTTTCAAAATGACCAAAATGACAACCTGTGATGAACACTTCATTGAAAACGCTTCAAAGTCTAGGCTTGTGATCAAAAGTATTCTTATTAAGGATGATGATGAACTAAAGATACATTTCTATGTGGAAAAATCAAGGTTCAAATACATGTGAGTGTGTGGATGAAACGAATAAAGACTAGCAGACGACAAAGTCTCCAAGTAGGTAAAAATTAATTGGGCATATGCACAGGAAGTCTCCGAAAATCGTCTCTGAATCGTTAAGTTGGATGGATTTTTGTCATTCGGAGTTCAAAACAGCAGAGCAAGGTGAAAACTATGCATTGAATCCTGGGTAATAGAGGAAAGCAGCTTGGAGGCTATGTTAACGAAGTAGCAACACACATGACAAGTGTTTTCGCTGTACCTGTGATAAAACACATTGGCTTGTAAGGGGGTGGGGTGTTGCAAGAGTTCAAAGCTGAAGGTAACTTTCAAGAGCAGATTTAAACACTTTGTTTTGAGCTCAAATTTTGTTATGAAACAGATACAAGGTAATGAATTTCAACACAAGTGGTCCCTAACACTGGAGCTAAATGAAATGAGGAAGGAGAGGTAGTGAAGGTGGTGGGTGATGTACACAGGAGGTAAATTGAGAACAGACATGAGGGAAATGGATACCTGACAAAATTGTTTGTGTGTTTTATTCTACCATTTTCAAAGATTGTGGATAAACACTCGTGTATGCGGGGGGGGGGGGGGGGGGGGGGGGGGGGGGGGGGGGTAGGAAATCATAGGTTGACTTTGTAGAAGAGGCACTAAAGGGAAACTGATAATTGGAGGGAGGGGGTAGGTTATGTGTGGCTACGTTATTGGGAATAGAGTTAAAAGGCTAGCAAAGAAAAAGAGCAGGCTTTTTACATATGGTTTGTTTTGTGCTAATTCCTTAGTTTGTCTAATAGGTTCTTTTGTCCATTGGGAGAAAGGGGTAGGACATGTAGGTATGGCTAGGTAAGTGGAGTGAGGTGACAGCCCTGATGTGGCTTTTCATGGTCGGTAGGGCTGTAAACAAGATGGAAGGAAAGTGGAAATAGAAAAAAGGCTAGCACAAAAAAGAGTAGGATTTTGTCACCTGGTTTTATTTTTGGCTAATAACTATGTTCGTTCATCAATTCAGCTTGGGTTCTTTTGGAAACAGACGTGAATTTTCAGAAATACAGTAGGCTGGAAATAGCTGAGGTCAGAGCTGGAAAAGTGTAATTAAACAATGGGGAAATGCAAGAAATGTCCGCCTTTGGGCTTGTTCTTTCATTTATCTACTTAATTTTGGTTCTTTTGAAAACACCCACAGTTTATTTGAAAACAATGGTAGGCTGCCAGAAACTACTAAGCTGATTCCAGAACTGGAAAATTGTCATTAAAAAATCCAGTCAGTGAAGTAACAAACAACCATGGCTTGTTGATAGGATGGTGATTTGTGATTTAAAGAAAACTTCCAAACCATTGTGTCAAAAGCTAGATACCATTGTGTCTATGTGCTATTGTGTCCGCATGCATGCATTCAGGCAGACAAGCCAGCTGACGGACAGCCCTTTCCCAGTTACTAATGTTAACTGCTAACACTGACCTTTACACTAACCTTTATTTCTTAACCTGGCCCCACATGTGGACACAAAAGGCAGGTGGATACCGTGATACAAGACGTGACACAGAAACAAACCTTTTCTGTTTCTTGCATCTTTAGGTGTGGAGGAGTATGGGGGAGGGGGTGTTTTAGGGAAAAGGGTGTTAGAAGGGGCAGGATGGATAGCTGTATGTGGGAAGGGGCATAAGAGAAGTTACGGCTATTTTTATTTTATTCTTTTATATTGAGGATAATGGAATAAGCATTTATGTACTTTTTTACATCCAGTCCCCGTGTGTATGCAGTTTGTGAATTCTGTCATCTGTTCCCACCCGCACACAATGGCCTACTCTTTCGAAAAGTGGAACAGGATTTAATGTGTGCGCAAGATGTTTTGGCTAAGTCGTCTGTGTGAGTGAGATTGAGAGGAAGAATAGTAAATGGGCAAACTTTTTTTGTGTCAAAGAGGAGGGGAAATGTTTTACCAAAATAGATAAGTATTTAAATATAAACAGGTGGGGTTAAGTGGGAAATGCAGTTACCATGATGATTTTTCTGTGCGGACATGTATGTGCATGCGTGTGCTTGAGAGAGAACGTATGCATACCAAGATACATGCATGGATGCATAAAAAGACAGGAGTGTGTTGAAAAGTGTTTGAATTTTACACTGAGAGGTCTGTATGAACCCTGTATATATCTGATGGGGTAAAGTCTCCAGGCCTGTGTTCACAATAAATCCCACACAGTTTGAAAGACTCCCTGTTCAGGCTGACATGTACACAGCATTGCTGCCAACACTTTTTTCTTGACTGTGGTTGATTTTAGACAGTCAAGGGATTTTAGATATTTTCACACATGATAGCTTTTCATTTTAGGAGAAAGTTTGTCTGCATTTTAAAAAGAAAAGGCATCAGCTTCAGGGGACTGTGCCCCCTGACCTCTAACTTTTTATGAGAGGAAGGGGTCACACCTCTCCCTTAACTCATTCTCTGTAATATCCCTGGCTTTTGGCAAGTTGCTGTGGTATTCATGTAGTGTGTATATCAGGTATTCGCCTATAGTCTAACACATCTTTGTTTGCTATGATTATTCAATACACTTTCCTGTATGTGCTGGCTATGGTTGAAAAGAAAAGTTCAGTATTGGAAACATTTTTGAAAGTCACCCCTGTGATATTCCAGATAGCAGTCTGTCTCACTTGCACATTCCACATGGAGTTTCAGAAGGTGTCAAGTAGTTGCTCTCTTCATCTAGATTGACATGCCAAAAACTGTTTCTCATGTGTGTGAGAAATTTGGCTTTTTTCAGTTTGGGAATAACATCACCCAGTGTTGGTGTTTGATACTCATTTGTTTTGAGTGCTTTGTTCAATGTTTTGGGTCAATGCACAATGTAATTTTACCACTGGGTTTTAATATGTAAATAGTTGCACAGTTTAATTCTGAGATTTAAAAATTTGTTGAGGTGACAGCCCTGATATGGCCTCTGTGGTCGGCAGAGTTATAAACAACAGGATTGGATTGGATTACTGATTCAGTCTGTTGGAGTATCCACACAGCTGACAACTCTTCATTTTTTCCAGATGCTTCAGTTCACCTGTAACCTCAGTTTTGACTGAGTGTGGCCCTTTCCTACAAGGCAGTTTGACGGGACGGAACTCCTTGTCTGTCTGAAGATGAAGCTCCTTGTCACATTGTCCAACCTCTCCCGCACAAACATCCACTTTTGATCTTTTCAAGAATACTGTTTTCTTTCTCTTTACAAATAACAGCAGTATTCTCTCTGTTGACTGTAATCAGTTCCATGTTTTGTACTGCAAGCAAACTCAGTGCAAAGTTCCTCTGTGATGACAAGTCTTAGTTTGTAACTGTTTTTATTCCTAGGATTGACAACTTTCAACACCACTTCTCCTAGAGGTTTCATCTCTGATTTGTTGAACATGACCAACTTGCTTTTAGTCTTTTTCAGCTTCTTTGTTCAGGTTTACATCAGCTGATATTTAGTTGTAAGTCTTGTTTGACGTCACAATAGTGGATGCCCCAGTGTCCAGAACATACCTAAGGTGGTATATATTTACTGACGGCCAGTTTTGCTTTCACATTCTTCTCTTGCTTGTGACCTAACCTGTCTAGACTTCAGGTTCCCTTCTCGCAGATCTCCTTGATGATTTCCTGTTACAAACTACAGAAAAATGCTTTTTTCTCTCTACATCTCAATCACTATTTTCCAAACACTGTAAATTTAGTTGTTCTCTGTTTGCGCAATTGTCCCAGTTGTGACTTCCTAGGTGTTTTTTTCTGACGATTTTGCTTTCACTTTCTTTTTTTTGACACGTTTACTTCAGTCCCTTCTGATCCTTAAGAGTTACAAAAAAACAGAAGAAAAGAGATTTTTTATACCATGTGCACCTTTACACACCTGAAAAATACATCCTGTACTGTGCATGTCACATCACGTTGTCACTTCCTTACTCTTTTCTGACAGATGCCTTATTTGTCTTTTTCTCTCATTATCTTGCTTTTTGTCAAACTACATAAAAACAGAGGAACACAGAGCGATTTTTAATCGGTGACGCTAAATCCGGAGACACCAGTAGACTGGTCCAAAGTGGAACTGAAGTTTCTAACACTTCCACTCTTCCGCAACAATGTATTCCTGTGTCACTCTTTCTGTAGTGTTTCAACTCATGTGCCAAGCTTTCCGTAACAGATTTTGCCTCTGTGGTTTCAACTCTTCTGTACAGTTTTCCTCTGTGGTTCCAACTCTTCCGTACAGTTTTCCTCTGTGGTTCACCTCTTCCTGTACAGTTTTCCTCTGTGGTTCCAACTCTTCCGTACAGTTTTCCTCTGTGGTTTCAACTCTTCTGTACAGTTTTCCTCTGTGGTTCCAACTCTTCCGTACAGTTTTCCTCTGTGGTTCCAACTCTTCCGTACAGTTTTCCTCTGTGGTTCCAACTCTTCCGTACAGTTTTCCTCTGTGGTTCCAACTCTTCCGTACAGTTTTCCTCTGTGGTTCCAACTCTTCCGTACAGTTTTCCTCAGTGGTTCCAACTCTTCCGTACAGTTTTCCTCAGTGGTTCCAACTCTTCCGTACAGTTTTCCTCTGTGGTTTCAACTCTTCTGTACAGTTTTCCTCTGTGGTCGGCGGTTGGACTGGGGTGGACAGTTTTTCAGTTGGGGCCGAGGGATAGCAGACCACCCCTGATGGAAGGCTGGAGCCGATTCCACGTTGCTGCGCTGTGCCTGACGTTTTTCAATTACAGTTTCCTGCATTCAGCGCGCAGGACTCTCAGCTTGGTCAAGTCTCGCATCATCCAGGAGTGGACTCCTTCTTGTGGACCCAAGCTGCCAGAATCGGCGTGGGCGGCAGGCGCCAGTGTGTTTGGAGATGAGGGGAGCGCTGCAGACTTGCTGGGAGTGCTGGACGCCGCCTTCCTCTTGTCCTACGCCTTGGGGCTGTAGGTGAGTGGCCTGGTGGCTGACAGGGCGGAGGTGAGGAGGGTGCTGACTGCAGGCACGGCGGGGACCGCCCTCACCCTGGCTGCCCTAGGCCCCCCCGGGGGGCTGCAGTGGCTGACGCCCGCCCGCTGGGCGTGGTGTTACCTGGTGGCGGTGAGCGGAGTGGCGCAGTCCCCGGTGTGGCCCTGTGTGGTGGCCGTCATGGGCAACTGGTTTGAAGGGAGGGGGAGGGGAGCATTGCTGAGCCTGTGGAGTGCTTCCCCTTCTGTGGGCAGTGTGTTGGGGGCGCTGATGGTGTGTGGCGTGGTGCAGTATGGGTACGACTATGCCTTCCTCTTCCTCACTTCCTGTGTTCTCCTGGCCTGCATGTCGCCGTCTTCTTCTTCGGCCTGGTGCCCACGCCCTCTGAGCTGGCAGTGTCGGCACACCGCATCTCCTTAGACGTCGGTGAAGATCAGCAAGGCTTACAGCCGTCCCTTCAGAGCCAGACATGTGGAAAAGAAGGTGGCAGTTATGGGTCGTTCTGTTGTCCATGTTCAAAAGGCAGGAACACAGACAGCGACTTGGGTCTAAGTTCTCAACAGGAGGGAAACAGGCACTGTTGCTGTGGCGTTTTGCTGAATGATAATGTATCAAAACCACAACCAGACAACCCAAATCATCATGATGGCACCAACAGCGTGAAGAGAAATGCGTTGAGCCAATGGATCAGGAATATCACACGTTGTCTACTGCAGAGAAAACCCTGCTCAATGAGTGACACACTGAAAGATTCAGAGAATGTCTGTTTAGCGGAAGGTTCTAGACTTGGTCAGGGTGACAAACGGAAATCTAACTGCACACACGTAAGGAAAAACTGTACACGGACAAAGTGCTGTGACCATCTCCTTCCTTGTCGTGTGTCCATACCATGTGATGACAAAAACACTGCAAAGGGACAACCTTGGCAAATGTCGGTAGGTTACGGCTCGAGCAAATCGGAAATAACCCAGGTCACTGCTGGCACTGGAGGAAACGAGTCTATAGAATCGTCAGCGCAGCAAACAGACAAAACCAAAACCGCAGCTACAACTGATGGCGTAAACGGCTCTCCCTCCAACACGAGCCAACAGAAAGCGGTCCCCTTCCTCACGGCGATCCTCCTTCCAGGAGTGATGCCTTACTCCCTGGCGCACGCCTGCGTGAAGATGACCAGCTACACCTTCTTCTTCTGGCTCCCCTTCTACCTCTCCTCCTCCTCCTCGCTGGGCTGGTCCACACTGGCGGCAGACCGGCTGTACGATGCGGGAGCGCTGGTGGCGGCCACGCTGGCCGGCATGCTGTCTCAGGCTCTGGACAAGCGGGGCGTCGTGGTGGTGGTGGTGGTGCCCATGCTGGGGCCGGCGGTGCCCGCGCTGTACACGTGCAGCCAGCTGCCCGAAGCCTGGGGGCTCACGGCCTCGTGCTGTCGCTGCTGGGGGCGGGGACTGGAGGCACCTCCTACCTCATCTCGGTCCTCGTCTCTCTGGACCTGGGTCGGCAGGGGGCTGTCAAGGGCGGAGGCGGCAGCAGCTCAGGGGCTCTGGCCACAGTCACGGGCATCATCGAGGGCACAGGCACGCTGGGGGCTGCCCTGGGGCAGGTTGCGGTGCCCCGACTGCAGGCCGCTTTCGGGTGGGTGTCTGTGTTTTCCGTGATGATGACGGCCCTGTGTCTGGCCGTGGTGCTCCTAGGTCACACTGCTGTTGCCGAGATCAAGGACATGTGCAAGTGTGGGGAGCCTAGCGATGACTGTGGAACAACAGGCTAGTAGATGATGATAGTGGTATAGTGAGGATTTTGTTTCTGTGGCGTGTTTTCAAGTTCATAACAACGGGAGTGAGAGTGGGGTGGTTAGACCATGATCAAACTTGATTGACGGAGGTTACTGGACCACTGGACTCGTGATGTAAAGTAGTTTGAGGTATGGGTGCAAATTGCAAAGGGTTTTATTCTTCTTCTTTCTTTTTTTTTTTTGTTGTGTTTGTGTGTGGGGGGTTTGGGGGGGGGGGGGGTTCGGTCTTTCTAAAGTTGATGCAGGCTCTAATGGTCACTGTACAAGTCATGACGAGACTATGCCACTGAGGTTCCATTGAGGATGCATGCGTCAGGTGTTGCAGACAAGTTAAACATTTCACAGTAAATGTGTGGAAAATGGGCCGGCTGCTGCTGTGGGTGGTTCAATGAAATGAACAAACTCGGCATGCAGTCACGAGGTGACAAGGATAACTGAAATCGTAGGCAGTTCTCTCTTTTATTGATGATGACGACCTACCAGTAAGGAGGAGGGGAGATAGGCCTCTGAGGGTCTACCTAGGTTTAAGACTGTACTTCCTTCCTGAAATGGTATGATCTGGCATCGACCAGGACCGAGTGATACAAACACCTGCCGTGTTTGTCTCTGATTGCATTCACAAAGTATTTTGTGCTTGACTGTGATCTCTCGCTACCCTGGAGGATAGGGAACTCTGGGAAAGAGCCGAGTGAAGCGAAATACTCCTACTGCTACCTCTACTACTATATGCTAAACTGCTAGTGCCACCGCCACTTCTATCACTACTACCACCACCGTCACCACTACTGCCGCTACTACCACTACCAACTTCTACTACAGCTGCTACTCCTGCTGCCACTGCTTTCACTACTGATACCACTACCATGGCAGCACTTGCAGTAACCTACCTCTCACCCTAACAAATCAACAGCAACATCATTCTTCATGTCTTAGCAATGTTTTGCAATGATAGACCATTGATGCGGTGTACCATTCTGATTCAGCGTTCTGGAGGGAAAAGCTTTAAGGAGAGGGAACTCCATGGTGTGTGTGACTTGTGATGTGCGGGTAACCATCAAGCATCTGCTTCTGGAGTGTCGAGATGTCCAGGATATTAGGCACAACAAGCATTTTACTGCAGACTCCCTGAAGATCCTTTTTCGTGATGATCCACCGGACACCACTATGAGAATCTGTTTTTTCCCATCTGATAGGAGTGAAAGAGTTATAGTTAGTCACTAAGAACAAGGTTGTTTTAAGGAATCTGGTTTTGGTTTTATCTCATGTGCGGTTGATGTGGTTTTTCCCACAACGCGGTGCCCGTCCTGGGTTGACCCTTATGGTTGGCCAGGGCGTTGCTACAAGGAACGACAGTAGAGTTAGTTTTATACCCTGTTTTAATCTGTGTACAGCTGCACAGTTTTAATCTGAGATTTAAAAGTTGACAGGGTGACAGCCCTGATATGGCCTCTGTGGTCGGCGGGGCTATAAACAATTGGATTGGATTTGTGCGTGCTTTTTTCGGGGAGGGGGGGGGGGGCTATTGTACATTGTTTTGAGTATGCAGTTCTTACTTTCTGTATGTCCGACCGTCTACCTTTCTTATCATCAACCCTATCCTAACTACCTGGATGACACAGAACAAGTTACAGCTAAATGCAGAGAAAACTGAAGCCATGCTTGTAGGGACCAAACACAAACTCTCTCCCATCAAAACTACTTCAACATGATTTGGCAGTACGACAGTTCCTCTATCCACCTCAGTGTGAAGTATCTAGGGGTTGTTATTGACAACATAGTTACTCCCTATGCCAAAATTCCCAGACCTGCCAGTCCTGCTACTATCCATTACGGCGTATTTAGTGCAGTTCGAAAGTATCTGTCTACTGATGCACAAGCTTGTCACATCTCATTCTTTCTCAACTGGACTATTGCAATTCTCTTCTGGCTGGTCTGCCAGCATCATCTATCCACTCCTTTCAACGTATACAAAACTTGGCAGCTCGACTAGCCCTAAGAAAGAAAAAAATTCCGAAAACATCACTCCTCTCTTTAAGATCTCGTCACTGGTTGCCTGTTTCACAAAGAGCAAAGATCAGTACCCTCTGTTACAAATGTCTCCACAAAGCTGCACCCGCCTATCTCTGTAACTGTCCTCTCCTATCTCTGTCACTATCCTCTCCTATCTCTGTCACTGTCCTCTCCTATCTCTGTCACTGTCCTCTCCTATTCTGTAACTGTCCTCTCCTATCTCTGTAACTGTCCTCTCCTATCTCTGTAACTGTCCTCTCCTATCTCTGTCACTGTCCTCTCCTATCTCTGTCACTGTCCTCTCCTATCTCTGTCACTGTCTTCACCTGTACACTCCATTTTCGCTCCCTCCGTTCTGCCACTGTTACTCAGCGCTTCCTAACTCCCAAATTCAAACAGTCCACTGTTGGTCGCCGTTCTTTGTTTCTGGTCCATCAATTCTCTCACTTCGCCAAAAGCTTACATTTGATATAGTACACTTATTTCCGATCTAGTATCTTCCCCCATAGCTATACATTTTATCTGTTCCTACTTTTCCAGAGACATCCCTGCCTAATAGCGGTGTGTGTGAAATCGGTTAATTTTTTTGGTGAATGGTCGCATGTTTGTGAATGATTCGAATGCAAGACCTTTGATTTGTTTACAAGAATCGGTGTTATAAAAATTCTCTATATTTTTATGATGATGATTAGTATTACCTATCTATCCTAATCTATTCTATCTTAATCTGATCTTATCTATTCCAATCTAATTCAAAGTGTTGTAATTACTGCAGTCTTTTACATTTCCATTCCATTCTTGTGGAGCAAGTCACCACTGGCTAGCCCTCCAGATGTTACAGCATAGGTAAAGCATGGCTCTTAGTCCACCTTGTCCTGAGCGCTTCAGCAGCAGTTGTCCTGCAATGTTGTCCAGGCCTGGTGACTTTCTGCACTTACGCTCTTTGATGGCTGTCTTAACTTCACTACCAGGGGTTCTGACTTAATTCAGGGCTGCTTGTGTTGAAATTAAAATCTCTATCATTTTGAGGCATATTTTCTCTTTGGCCGTTGACAAATGTTTCGCCGTATTCATGTCATCTTTTTAGACCGTCTTCTGGCTCAGTTAGGGCAGTCCCGTGTGCAACACATAAAAGAACCCAAGGCAACAAGAAATAGGAAATTGGATACTGCACTGTATGTAAGCAGATGGGGAAGGTGGGTGACACTGCTTTTATAAGGACGCACAAAGAAATCTGCCGTGACTCCACTCCACTCTACTCCACTTTACTCTCTACTCTACTCTATTCTACTCTACTCCACCCTACTCCGCTCCACTCTACAACACAGCACAAGACAACACCATATTCTCCTGTCAAGAGTATTGAGCGTAGCAGGCGTAGTAGCGGTGTAGAAGGTGCAAAACACTTCTGAATTAACGACCAGCGATACGGGCTATAAAGGTGAATTTTCCCCCAGTGGGCTACATGCCGAGGAAAAAGGATGAAGAAGACGGGCTTAGTTATGTTAACGGTGATACGAATGGACGTCCCACAAGGCCCACTTGTCCTGAGAGACACAGACGCCTGCCTACCTGCAGGGTTGGTAAGATGCTTTGATACTTTCCGTTAAGTTTATTTCTGTAATGTTAGTGATAACGGCATACACACAGTGTTAGGAGTTTCTGTTCTCTGAAAAGCTTCTTTAGGGGTACAGGCGTGGCAGAGGCAAGCAGTTATGCGAACGCAGATTGCATAAAATCCGTTACTTTTGGTTTCAGCGGCTGTGCTTAAACTGAGTGCTTTAGGTGGGTTCCCCCCTGCCTGCTCTTCTGTGATGTTCCTGTCCAGTTGTTCACACGCCGCTCACTTCAATCTCTCCGCCCCAGCCATACCCAGATTCGTCACGTGGCATCCTCAGGGCCAGAAGTCCACAGCGAACCCATCAAAGTCAGGCCGCCATAGGGGAACCAGCCAGAGGGGCCCTGCACTGCTGCTGGGTCACTTTGGTAGTTCTGAAGTAACATACGCAGGACACCACCGGTTATCACCATACTGATAACATTAACCGCTCAGTCGCGGAGCCAGACTGAGTGAAACGCCCACCCGGGGTGGCAGCGCTCTTCTCCTGTGAACCTCCAGCCCCGAAGGCTTTGGCATAATAAATTGACAACAGGCACAGAGGTGTGTGGGGAGCCGTAACTGAGGTCACCATGACACCAGAGCAACCGGGGCCACCGAATCGGAGACAACTTTCTCTTATTGTCTGATGACTAATGATAATGAGGATGACTGATGCTGCTGCTGTGGAAGTGCATGCGCGTTGAGACTATGTGATAGGACTGTAGTCTACGCCTCCTACAATAAATCCTGACGTCAACCGAGAGATACAGGGAGTGTGGTCAGATAATCAGAGAAACATTTTCAAAATCGGATCTGTGAAGAGGATGAAGCAACTGTGGTCTCAGTCTTCCCAATGAGCCCACGGCAAAATCGCTGTGGATAGGAGCCGCTAACGACGACTGTAGCCAAGTGAATCGAGCGATGAATCGCGGATCTTGACATCACGGATTACAGGTTCCAAACTGAACAGCACATGGAACACACGGAATTTTACCATTTCTCCCATGAACATATCATCATCAGACTTGCTAGTGTCGCAACGGAGTTTTATTATTATGCCCCCCCCCCCCCCCCCCCATGAACTTAATATCAGACCTGCTATTGCCTTTCTCTATAGACCTATACCATACAAACAGATACTCTATAATCATGTACTCTCTCTCTCTCTCTAGCTGCCGTAATTCATGTCTGTGTTCACGGGTAACTGCAGAAACACCAAACATGCACCCTAAGCCTGACCAGCGTACTGGGTTATGTAGTAAACCTCCCTCGCGGGGATGTTGGGGGCCTGTCAGTATTAATAGCTTATCATCCCCACCTTCTTGATATTCAGTGCTAAGAATTCCCTCTTTTCTATCCCTCTCTTTGTTTCCGCCTTGTTCCTTGTCTTCCTGTCACCTCTTTGTCTATTTTCTGCATTTTTGGTCCATTCTCCTGCCTTTTTTTCGGAAAGATGTATAACCTCCTCTCTCCCACGCTGAAGTCAGATGCGCGGGGCCTGACTTTTCAGGCGCTTAACAGCAGCGCAACGCATTTTCGTTCGTATGACAGACAACGAATTCTAGAAACGAAGCAAAGATGATCCCGGCAAAATTCCTTCTTTACATGAATAGACCTGTGTCGGTAATAGCGAATTCCGGATGTAACGAAATATCGGTTACAGCGAACTGATTTGGTATCCCCAGCAGCGGATCATACCGCTTGTAAGGACTTGACTTATGCCTCGTGGTTCCTTGGGGAACATAGGGCTGCAACAACACCCCTCCAACGAACTCGGTTTTGGGAGATCCTCTTCAGCTCGGCCCATGTCATTCCGGCTGCCTTCGCTTCTTCGTCAACACTTCTGCGCCAGGTCTGTTTTGGTCGACCAACTTTCCGCTTCCCTTGTGGATTCCAGTCAAGGGCCTGTCTGGTGGCATTTGACGCAGGCTTGCGGAGTGTATGGCCGATCCATCCCCACTTCCTTTGTTTAATAATGGACTCGATTGGGGTTTGTCTGGTCCTGTCCCACAGTTGTTTGTTGGATATGACTTCCTGCCACCTGATGTTGAGGATGTTCCTGAGGCATTTGTTTGTAAAAGACTGGAGTTTGTGGGTGTTGGTTTTTGTTACCCGCCAGGTTTCTGAGCCATAAAGTAAGACTGATTTGACATTGGTGTTGTAGATCCGAATCTTGTTTTGAAATGAGAGGGCTGTTGACCTCCAAATTGGCCGAAGGGTGTTGAAGGCGTGACGGGCTTTGTTGATTCGGCACTTGATGTCTTCATCTGTTCCCCCATCTTTACTGACGACACTGCCCAGGTAAATAAACTTGGTGACTTCTTTGATGGTTTCTTGCTGCAGTCGCACTGGGTCGTGTGTTTTGTTGTTCACCCTCATGACCTCCGTCTTCCCTATGTTGATTTGGAGGCCAGTCTTTTCAGCTTCGTCAGCAACACGACAAAGCTTCTGATGTCGTCTGCGAAGTCCAGGTCTTCCAGCTGCTTCATGAGGGTCCACTGTATGCCGGTTCGCCTGCCTGCTGTGGCTTGCCGCATTATCCAGTCAACCACCAACCCGCTTGTAAGGAAGCAGCCGCTAATAGTTCAAACGAATCGTATGTTGGGACTCGGTGAAAAAAATCACCCTTTTCTGTCGTTTCATAGAACGTGAACGTAGGCCTATCACTGCCATTCTAGTAACTGCATGTTTGTAAGCGACCAAGGAATCTAGATTATTCACACTAAAACATGATAGTATATCTGTTACTTTCCCTGCAATAATGGAGAAAGGACTCTAGATTATACACACTAAAACATGATAGTATATCCGTTACTTTCCCTGCAATAATGGAGAAAGGTCAAACACTATCAGTTCCTTTTCAAGGCCTCATAGAGTATTTTCCGCTAACGTAATTGCTCTGTAGTATATGGCATGCAGCTTGTATTTTAAAAATCAAATACCTAAGTTTTTATTTCTGTAGCAGTTGTCTACTCTAATTACCAATGTGAAACAGTAAACCAACAGTGCAGGACCTCCCACCCCCCCCCATTTTTAACCCTTTCTGCCTTCAATTCGTGGCGTAGTGTGATTTTTTTCTGACAATCTTATCTCCTGAAGTCCTCGGAATAATACATCGGATTTTGTTCTCCTGTGTTACTTTTAATTGGTTTGCTTTTATTTGAAACTGCAATGTAGGTCTATGTGATCTGTTTGTATTCTCCACTGAGAATGAATGCACAAGAGCGAAGGCAGCAAAAAAAAAGAAAAGGTACACTCTCAAATCGAGGCCAAATTTATTGACAAATTTTAAAGATAACAAATGTCATATAATTCAAAGCCCTGGAAAAACCAGTTTTGTGTCCAATATAAATCATCTGTCATATCCAGTGCTCCGAGTATAGACATATTTACATCGACAATCACAATCTGGGCTCCAGTTTCTTCCATCAGATGAACTCAGTTATCGTACTCACAGCTTCTCCAAGGTCTACCACCTCACACCGTTACTCTTTCACATGCCCCATTTTCCCCAACAGCCAAACCATAACCACACCACCACCAGTCTTCCACACACACACGGACTCACTCACACACACACACACGGACTCACTCACACCTATCCCTTTATTCTACACGTCCACCCCAAGTTTTCTCCCCGATCACAAAGTAGAAGTCCTGGAGCGCCACGTCTTCTCGGCAAAGTTCCTCAGGCTCTGTCTGATCTGCAGTTTGGCGGCCACGGCCGGCCTCTGCATGATCCACGACAGCTTCTCCCGCTTCTTGTGCACCGTGCGCACCTGGCGACAGAGACAGAGGAACACCTCCTCCACGCTGTCGGGATCCTCGCTGACGGAGACCTCGCGGTACACGCAGCCGTGGTCGGCGGCCCAGGCTGCGCAGTCGCCGTTGGACAGGCGCCGGAGATGAATCAGGTCACTTTTGTTGGCGGCGATGGCCACCGGAAGTCGTTCGTCTTCGCGGACACTGCGCAGGTGCGTGACGAGTTCCTGTACGCATGCCCAGCTGGCGGAATCGGTGACGGAGAAGACGAGGAGAAAGCCGTCGGCCCAGGAGAGGGGGTCCTCACGGGGCTCTCTGGCTGTGGACTGGTGGTGGTGGTGGTGGTAGTAGCAGCGCCAGGGGGAAAAGAAAACAGCAGAAATGTGCAACATCAGAATCTGTGACCAGTTTTCATAGTGTCAGTTGAGTGAGAACTAAAAGCTATAGTAGGGTAGAAATAAGCCATAGCAGGGTAGAAATAAGCCATAGCAGGGTAGAAATAAACTAAAGGAGGGTAGAAATAAACTTTTAGAAAGAGCTGGGCACCCGACAACCCATCTTCAGAACTAGATAGCTCTATGTTCAGTAATTTTAACAGTAAAAAAATATTTTCCTTCGATGTTATTGATACTGTCACAGGTAACTTTCAACAATGACACTGAATTGGGGAAGGGTGGGGATGACTGTACACAACAAAGAGACAGAGAGAGAGGCATGGAGGGAGGGGTCTCTCAGAGCGATGGGGGGGGGGGGGGGGGGGGGGGGGGGGGGGGTGGAGTAGAGAGAGAAGGGGGAGAGAGAGGCATGGAGGGAGGGGGAAACATGGAGGGAGAGATAGGGAGGGAGGGGGAGAGAGAGAACTCGAAATGTTTATTGAGAGTAAATGGAATAAGCACAGGGCTTCTTTACACCATGCTCTCACGTGGATGGAGGGAGAGAAAGGGAGATGGATAGAGAGAGACATGGAGGGGGGGGGGGGGGAGATAGACATGGTTGGGGGGGGGGGGGAGATAGACATGGTGGGGGGGGGAGATAAGACGTGGAGGGGGGGCATATGGGAGAGGAGGGGGGGGTAGATGGAGGAGGGGGGGGGAGACATTAAGTAGAGAGGTACAGAGATTGGAGGGGGGGGGGAATCAGACACACAGAGGGAGGGAGAGACAGGGGGGGGGGGGAACGGGGGCCAAAAGAGAATGGAAATATCTCTCTTCCCCTTCTCTCCACTCTTTCCTATCCCCCCCCCCCCTCTCTCTCTCTCTCTCTCTTCCCCTCCCCTCTCTTCTCTCCCCCCTTTTCCCCCCCTTTTTTTTCTCTTTTCTT
>CM054145.1:2436391-2458937 GCA_028751875.1 Rapana venosa
TATACTAAAGCAATGTAGAATTTTTATGAATGTTTGTCCATTTTTTCCACATGCTGTGCAGATAGAGATTTGGGATTTGTGCTGGTGAAGTACACACATTGTGTTCTGTTTTGTGTATGTATATCAATCTTTTAGATTTGTCATAATTTTGTTCTGGTTGTTTATAAATGTATATCTTTGTTTATCTTTTCATATTTCAGAGATAAGTCGGGGATGATAATCATTTACGAGAGTCAACCTCCGGGTTTCTAGTGACAGCCCTGATATGGCCCCTGGTCGGCATGGCTGTGAACAAGAAGATTGGATTGGTTAATCACATGCACAAACTGTCAGTGGAGTACTTGATAACTGGCTGGAGGCAATAGGCAAAATGGGTTGTCACAAAATCAGCTATTCCACTGCAGTATCTTTATGGAGTAGGTTTGAATCATTGTGGAGATAAAAAGAGTATGGTAATGCATTGTGTGTACAGAGTAGTATTTATTTATTTATTTATACCACTTTAAGTCACAGGATTTCTCTGCGTGAAATTCAGGCTGCTCTCCCTGGGGAGAGCACGTCACCACAAGAGCAGCGCCACCCTTTTTTTTCTTTTTTCCTGTCTGCAACTGTATTTGTTTCCCAATCAGAGTGGCTTTTTTCTAAGAATTTTGCCACGGACAACTCTCTTGTTGCCATGGGTTCTTTTACATGCGCTAAATAATTTTCTGTAACACACGGGACCTCGGTTTATCACCTCATCCGAAAGACTAGCGCCCAGACCACCACTCATGGTCTAATGGATGGGGGAAAAGTTTCGGGCCCAGACGGGATACGAACCGCCGCACACTTCCGACCCGGACTTTTCGCTTTCTAGACAGCCGCGTTACCTCTAGACCACCGATCCACTAGTATACATTAGCAGGATTTGGGGGACGTGTAAAAATGGAAGACTTAATGTGAAATTTTGTTATTGTTCCTCAGCCAGAGCTCTGAGCTTCCCCAGTTGTGAGATTTTTGCACATGTGACCGTGTTTCCCGCCAGTAAGGTAGCCAGCCACATGCTGACGTTGGGGATACAGTTGGGAATTTGATCTGGCGATGTTGCCAGGACAGTCAGGAGGTACCTCCATGCTGTTTCCATTTCAACTGTCTTGCGTTCTTTTGACATGCACAAGTTCATAAGCTTATGGGTCTGACTGGCTCCTCCAAAAGCTTGACACTCAGTTTGATTTTCCTGTCAAACCCGGGAAGAAAGGGCAAGGCTGGGAATCGAACCCAGAACTTCACGATGTACTTGTGAGCAGGCGATTGTCTAAACCACCCTGCCACCCTCCTTTATGCAAGAATAAAACATTTAGCTCCTGACAGTTTCTGCCATCTTGTGTATGTGTGTGCGTGCGTGCGTGTGTGCATGTATGGGGGAGTGTGTTTGTGTGTATGTGTACGCAAATGCCATTTTGATTCATTCTTTAGTTTTAAGTGCAAAAATTTGAATTGAAAGATTTGTTGTCTTCAAGATCTCGTCATGGTGTATGATAGACATTTTTTAAATCCCCTTTATTTTTTTTTGTTTATTCACAGGTTTGGTGTTCCAAAACAGCTAAAGACATTACAGAGAAACCTCAGGAGGTTGGTATGATGCTTTCAAATAGTGTGAGTGTGTTGTGTGTGGTAATGCGTTTACCTTGTTTTGGCTGCACCATACTTACTATATCTGACTGATGCAGTACCAGCTCACAACCACCCCAAGTAGCCCACAAACATTGATCCGAGTTTTAAGTCATGAAAACTTTGACAAGAAAGAGCCACCTTTTCTGGTTCAGGCCACGCCTGCACATCTCCCTCTTCCTTTTTTGTCATGTTTCTCCCAGGGGAGGTTTGACATTGATGAGCCTTCTCCATCTCTCTCTGTCCTGAGCTTCCTCCTTATTTATGCCCCTTTCTCTAAGATCATCTGCAATACAGGCAGCCCAGGTTTTGCTAGGTCTTCCCTTTGGTCTCTTTCCATCCACTACAAATTTCATTGCTCTTTTTATGATGTGGTGGTCTGCTTTCTGTTGAACGTGCCCAAACCAGCGCAATCTATTGCTACTAGCTACAGACCATCAACTTTGCACATTCTTCATAGTTCTTTATTCGTGATCCTGTCTTCCCATTTGATCTTTGTCATGTAGTGTAGCATTCGGTTTTCACAGCTCTTCAACAAACGTTTGACGGTTTTTGTGAAAACCCCCGTCTCCGAACCATACAGGAGAACAGGTCTAATGCAGGCTTTGCATATCAGGCAGCCTGCCTGCACACACACACCTTATTTCTACATTCTTTCAAGTGTTTATGAATTTAGATTGAACATTACTAAATGTTGAGAGCAAGTCATTTTGATATTTTAACTAAGCAAAAGATGAAATGTGATAATGTCTTACCAGAATAATTGTGAATTTATTTTGTCGCAAAATGGCATCAAGTCATTATGATATTTTAGCCAAAAGCAAGCTGTGAAATGTGACAGTGTCATTAAAAAAAATACTGTACATTTGTTTCAAAGTAGTAAGATTAAATTATTGTAATATTTGAGTTAACAAGCTGTCAACATTTTCCGTGTCAGTGATGATTTCTCAACCACTTGCAGGAACAACGGGACTGGGATCAAGTGCCAGAGAACAAAGACACCATCTGACACCACTTGTCAGTTACCAGCACATGATCAGGTAACATCTGTTACTGTTCCCTCCGTCTTAGCATTTGTCTGTGTGTTTTTGTTGGAAGTATTATCATCTAATGGAAGACTCCAGCTGCATCCAACACTTTTTTTAAAAAAATGTTGTTCATATATTTTTTCTCGGACTTTAACAAAATCTGAGTCGCCATTCAGACCATAGGTGCTAATTGATAAATCAGTTCTTCAATATTGCTGTAAAAAGATAATATACAGGAATATCTATGTAAATTGTACAGCCTAAATTCACAATTGTGATTCTACATAACAGCAGCTTTTCTTACAATGTATTCAAAGCAAAAAACAAAATGCATTGTAGCCCCATTCATAGCTCTAGAATGGCAAAATGAGAAATGTCTTAGTTCCCCACATTCCTCCTCCATGGGAGCATAAATCAGCTAGCTTTAACATTGACTGTTTGCCTTCTCCTATCCTGTCAACCATTGGGGCACCACTGAATATGATGCTACTGGCTTCCTCCATTCCTTGTGGCTCTTACCTTTTCTCAGCATGTCATTCCACTCAAGACCAGTCCGCTCTCTGATGCTGTTTTCTGTCTGCCTTGACGTTGGCTGTTCTTACTTAAAAAAAGAAATAAGTTAAAGTCTGGAAACATCTTGAAAAACGCTCTTATCATTTAAAAGTTTTTACTGATGGATCAGTGTTTCAAAACAAAAAGTGGGTTACTTTATTATCTCTGACTTAAAAAATAACACACTTTTCCTATTGGCAATGTTTTTTCCATATTTACAGCAGAACTATATACAGTTCACATGGCCTACAAGTAAATTTCATCTAACATTGTTTAAAGCTTTGTAACTTGTTGTGTGTTGATACAAACCCAGTGCTGTGGCAAGGTAAACTGCGGAATGACATTACACTTGAAAAAAAATTTTGGAGCACGGTAAATCAAAAGGGCACGTGAACAAAGAAAATCTCTTGCTGAATGGGCTTCAAAAGTTTTATACAAATGCTTGAATACATCGGGTCGAATTATCACCAGATGAAAAGAAAATAAACTTGATTTGTTCTGTGCATTTAAACCCCACAAAGTTTTTTTGAAAATCTTTCTTCCTCTTCCCCAAAATAAAAAGACATTTTTTTAAAATTACAGTGGAATACCGGAACCAAAAAATACCCCCCAAAAATGCACACCCTTGTTTTCATTCATCACAGTCAGCGTCGAGCAAGGTCAAACAGGGGGGGGGAGACGCTTTCTGAGAAAGTCTTTACTAGGGGGGCTTTTTCCCCCCAGCTCTTTGGGGGGCTGGGTGACGCCTCTCTCTCCTCCCACCTCTCTCTTCCTCTCTCTCTGGGGGGCCGATCAGAAAAGTGAAGGTGAAGACACAGAAATTGTCAGTTTTTTTTGTGTTTTATAGCTAGTTTTAAGGGGCCTTATTTTTTTCTTTGTTTATACATTTAGATAAGGAGGATGGAATTCCCTGCATTTGATAGGGCGTCTGGGGGGACTTTTGCGGCGTATTCGCCGTTTCATGCCAAAGGGCAGAATTTAAATGGGCCATTCGGCCTCCTCCTGATGCAAAAAGCGGCGAGACGGGGGTCTTTTTGGGGCGACCCTCACCTTTCTCTTTGGGGGGGGCCTTTTTGCTTGGGTGTGGTGATGGGGGAGCCCAACCCTGGACCCCCCCCCCCTAAACCCAGGCCAAAGGACGAAAATTGGGGCAAACCATTTTGACGAGTGGGCTGGGGTCAAGCACCAAAGCAGGAAAAAAGTCACGAAAACTAAACCCAGGCAGATGTGACCGCCACACACCACCCCTACACGTAGACAGGAGTCTTCTCCTACATGGCTCCTGTTGCCCTTTTACCACGATGACACCAATTTGGGAGAAAGGGGAGAACCAAAATTAAAAGTCAACAAGGGAGATATGAAGAACGAGATCTTTTGTTGACAAACAGTGTTGATGCCTTGAAGGAAAAAATGTGTGAAAACAGAAAAGTTAACAATCTTAGGGCTGAAAATGCTGCGTTAAAACAATAAAATACAGAACTAAGGCCCAGAGTGGAAAAACAAAAAGAAAGCGACTCAAAAAACCCGGGTCAAGAAAACACAAATTATTCGGGGCAGGAAAAAAAATAACGAGACTGGAGCTGTTTGTGAAATGTTCGTGAAAAATTTTCTTTCAGAAAAAAGGGATGTACTGATTTTAAGTTTGAATGTGCACAGGAAAAATTTCAAACCCAACTCCCCCTTATTGCCAGGTGTTTTTTTTATCAAGAAAAGTTTAAATATTGAAGGCAAAACCGTTTGAAAGGTTAAAGGGTTTTTGTAGACGACGATTTTTTCCAAACTGTTAGAGATATTAGGCACAACTGACCCCTACTTAAAGAGTGCTATGGCAGAGGGAAAAAATGTGAAATTCTTTGATCTTTTTGATCTTTAAGGGGCAAAAGGAACCCTAATATTTTCCCAAAGAAGGGTATAGCTTTTTGGCCGGGCCCCTACAACATCCTGCCATAGTCTCAATTTACAGGGGGGTAGAAAAGTAAACAAAAAACCGGTCACTCAGCCTCATTTAGACCTCTTTTAATAGGGCTTACCAAGTGAGGCTTGATGCAGGAGGCTGCCCACTTCACCACACCGGGGCTAGACAAAACAGGTCTGCTTGACCACAGCAACACAAGCTGACCAGATATTGTAGGCAGTTTTTTAATAAAGAGCCTTTTTTAAAACCACTTTTGAAAGCTAAATGCCCGCTTGTCATTCAATGAATTGGTGAAAGTGTATTCTAGATGCTGGGGATCAATGGAATTTGGCAATACAAAAAAACAAAAAAAATTTTTCATTTTTGTCTTGAACGAAATGGATTTTTGTCAAAACTGGCTATAGAGTTTTTGTACTTATGTGCGTACTTTGACTTTAAAATGTCGACAGAAACTTCCGGGAAAATGCCACCAATGTTTTACGGGTTACAAGGCCTTTCGTAAGTGGGAAATTTAAATTTAGCCATCAAGGGAGGCGACTGTTTTTTAGTTTGTTTAATAAGGCATGATTTACTGCCTTTGTAATTGTTAGATGTTCCTTATCCTAATATTTTGCATTTTTCCCTGTGAAAAAATCTCTGTTGTGTAAGCAAAAATGTTTTGCTTGTCGGTTGTATATCCCACCTGAAGGTTTCCCCTTTTTTTATAACATTTTTGAAAATGATAAGGGAATTTGCTATTTTTGGAAAAGAATTTTTAGAAAATTGTGGGGTGACACTGGATGAAGTAGATAAAAACTATGGGGAGATTTAAAAACAGAAACCCTCAAACTTTTCTTGTCACAGTAAAATGCTTATTTCAGATTCCAAAGTAAAAGTATGCTCTCAGCAAAATCGTAATTCTGAAGTTGTGTTATAACAATTAGGGTAAATTACTATTAAATAGTGCACTGCTCTTAGTTACAAATTCTAAATGGCGTAAAAAAGGGACCAACAAGGACCAAACATACTCCGATGGAAATGATGTTAATGATTTTTTTTAGTGTCAGATATTTGTTCTCTAAATTTTTTTGACTCTGTCGTTTTTTTTGTTGCGGGCGTTCTGATTCCGATCACCTTCCGTTGAATTATTATTAAATCCTATATATACAGAGGGGGAAACTGAGAACCTCTGTTAGGAAAATTTTGTAGGATGAAAAAAAACCTCAGTTTATAAAGAAAAATCTCCAGGATGTGAACATGTGTAAATTTTTTATTTAAAGCCTTTTAAGATTTATGAAACATTAATGAAGCTTTAATTTTTTAAACGGTTCATAAAAGCCAGTGCGATTGATGAAGAAACTACATATCAATAAAGGGCCTCAAAGAAACTTGGTTTGATAATGAATGTAAAAGTAGAAAATAAGGGGAAAAACTTTTGAAGACTTTCCAAAAACATTTTAAAAAAAATGAGGGCAAAAACGGTACTGTGTCACAAGAAGGGAATAAATGCATGCTTAACAAAAAAAGAAACAGTAAATAAAAACCTTTTTTGCAGAATGATTCATCTATCTCTTCTCAAATCCAGTTCTGGAAAAATGTTTAAAAGGCGTCATTTTAAAAAAATCAGCCCAAAAAAATAGTAATCATTGACAGATGGTTTCAACATTTTAAAACTTTTTGGAGAAAAGACTCATTACCAACCCTTTATTAATGGTTTTCAGTGATGAACTGAGGGAAATTTTGATCGTCCCATACTAAAAATGAAATATTAGGGCACTTAAAAATTAAAAAACTGAAAGCAGCCGTCCCACAAATCATTGGTGAATTTCAAAAATGGAGGGAAAAAAATGGCTTTTCCTTCTAAAACTATTCAACAAAAAATTTTTTAGATGGTCTTTTTCCAGATAACTGGGCTGAAACATAATACTAAAATTTTATAAAAAGGGGATGTTGAAAAACCCAAAACACCGGGAATTTCTCTTTTCAGACATAAGTAGTAAGAAAAAATAGTTATTTTTTTAACAAAAGGTTTCAGGAAAGGGTTATGAAAATAATATTACAGGAGAGCACCAACTGGTTTTTTAAAAGGTTACCCACTATAGACATATTTTACTCTGCTTGCGTTTGACAAAACAGTTTGCTCTAACCGAACTCTATGGCATTTATGACTTTGAAAAAGCATTTATTTTTTACAGGGAAATTGTGGGCCTATTTTCCCCGAAAAATGGGTTAAGGGGGAAACATTTTCGAGTTTGAGAGCCCTGTACAGAAAGTCAAAGCAAATAAATGTGGAACTAAAGTGACTGACTAATAACTGTACCACGTGTTAAAAAAGGGGGTGTTGTACCCCTTATTGTTTTCGTTTTTATCAATGAGTTACCCCGAGACATCATCAATAATGGTAAACAGGGCCACTTTCCCCCAAAATTTTTCAAGTTGTTTATTTTTTTCGCTTTCGATGATGTTATCCCCATCTGAAACATTGTAGGCTTACAAAAGCAGTTAAACAGCTTAAAAAGTGCTCAACATCACTGGATCTTTAAGGGTTTAAACGAGTAAGAGTAATTCGTTGTATTCAAAAAGGGGGATATTAGCTGCTCATGAAAAAGGTTGTACAATGGAAATACATCGGGTGAAAAAAGTAAAAATAAAAAATTTAGGGAAACTGTTTTTCCCACTAAAATTAGTTTCACACGCGTAAAGATCGCAAGTCAGGGAAACGAAGCTTTTTTTTGTGTTTAAAAAACTACGAATATTTAATAATAAACCCCTTTTTACTTGGCATTAAGATATTTGATGCACAAATACAACCCACTTTTTAAATTTGGGTTTAGAAAAACTGGGGCTGGGGCAGCTGAACTCATTGTAATCATGCACCCCTTTGCTTAAAGCAGTTTTTAGGGTTAATGCGTACACCTAATGACTTGTAAAAATAGTGAAACAATAGAAACCCCTCTCTTAATGCTGCTGTAAGATGCATTAGATATTGGATTTGATTCTGCATATGAATGAGAGTAGGCTACCTTTTTTAAAACCTACAAATCTTTTATGATCTAGATTTCAAAGGGAAAAAAAAAATGGGGAACACAAATACTACCTGTTTTTTGTGAACGGGGGTTTGATTTGTTTTGGCTCAATCAAGGAGTCGGAAAATTTTAGAGATTTTTTTAACGCTTTTAGGCAAAGATTGATTTACTGCCGATGGCAGCAAGGAGTGATCATATACAAAACGTGAAAATTTTAAAAGTACAGACAATTTATAATTCGCATGATGTCAAACCTTTTCTAAAAATTGATGGGTTTCATTTTTAAAAAATTATGTCAAGTTCAGACTTGGGGTATCAAAATAAATGTTCATAAATTTAGATACAGAGAACATGATATGCACCTCAGGCTGCTATGCCCATTTGTAACAACACCCGAGAGAATACATTTGTGTTGTCGTCCATTTTTGAGGATGTTAGGCAACTACATCCCCGTTAAATATAGTAGACAGCCTAATTATTAGACTCTGTTTCTCCGGCACAAGTCACCTGAGGTTTTGCGCAGCCCCTTTAATTTGTGTAGAGCTTTCAGAAAAGAAGATAAGTTATCCTAAGTGATTTTTTGTACTCTTTGTTATACAGTAACATGTTGTCTGTGTGATTTTTTTTTTTTTTTTTTGTTGTTGTTGTTTTTTTTTTTAAAAACCAAAAAACTAAACATTTTTGGCACCCCCTTTATGTATGGGCCCAAAGGCCTTTTTGTAAAAAATCTTTGAGTTTTGATTCGAGTTCTCCTCCCCTACACGCAAACCCCCCCACCACCTAATTTTAAATATATACATACAATAAAAAAACATACATTAAAAACATATATTAAAATATAAATTATATCATATATAAAACAATCAATCACATCATATACAATTTAAAATATATAAATTAAAAAAACAGAAAGGTTTACAGGGGAAGAATATGACTTCAGCAAATGACACATGAATTGCTGAGAGTCATATAAAACTTTTTGACTATGGCATATTTCTTATAATACTAAACCCTCCTTTTATACATGTAAGAAAAATTGGGCAATCAACACAAAAAGGTGGACGAAAGTGGGAAAAAACAACAACATTTCATTTTTTTAATATTTATACCAGCTTAATCTCAGTTTTTGTATTAGAATTTCTAATTTTTTTCCCTGGGCAAAGGAACTGCTGATAATTTTTTCATGATCTTTGAATTATGCATTTTATTTTCTTAGAAGAATTTCATAAACGACAATGCAAAATTAAAAACAAACACTTTGTACTTATTCAAGGCACCTTGTTTTGCCCAAAAAATCAACCCCAAACCTTCGAAAAAATTCCACAATGAGAGGGGATCCAGCAAAAAGTTATGCTGAGCCTCTGCTTGCAATAGAATGTATCAGGAATTTTATCTCAAATACAATATCATTCTTATTTTACCATGCCATGATTTTAATCCATTAACACTGCCTTTGAGTCAACGCAAAACAGAATTTGGCAAACATCAATAGCAGTATCAGACAAAAAATTCAAAGCCATAAAATTGCAAATAATTCAGAAGTAAAAATAGAAAAATGTTGTCCTAAATGAAAAGATTTTGAACTTTTAAAGGCGGAATCACATATGCAGCACCACTTTTGCCTGATTCTAATACAGATCCGTCAGTATACACTTTTAAGTGATTAGAATAATTATTTTCTAAGTGACTTTTTACATCAACGGTGAGAAGATTTTGATCTTCATTTTTCTTTATTTCCGTGTAGTCAATGTCAAATTTAGCTGAAATATGTTCCCAAGGAGGTAATTGTGGAACAATCGGTAAAATTGGAATTGTTGATATATCGATGTCATTTTCTTTCATAAATGTGTCTGTCTATCTATCTCTATCTGTCCCGTAGTCTGACGACCGTGGGGGCACCCTCAAAGACTCAGCAACCAGTTCCCTCCATTCCTCTCTCTGTTCTGCCTTTCTCAGGGTTTTGTTGAGTTCTAGGCCTGTCCATTCACTGATGTTATCCTCCCAGCTCTTCCTTGGTCTGCCTCTTCTTCTTCCTCCTTGGACAGTGCCTTGCAAAACTGTCTTTTGAAATTTCCCTTTTGGATCTTGTGAAAATGCCCATACCACTTAAGTTTTACGCTTTTTCACGATCGTTAGAAGGTTCTCATAGGGTCCAATGGTTTGCTGGATTCTGTTATGCACCTTTCGTTGCTTATGTGGTTTTTTGTAGGAGATGCCAAGGAGTCCCCCGAAAGCATCTCATCTCCACTGCCTGTACCCCTCTATCCAAATCTGCAGTCAGGGTCCATGATTCACGGGCATACAGAAATAATGGATATAACAAGGGAGCGCATTAGTCTGATCTTGGAGATAAGTGAGATATTCTTGTCTCTCCAGATGGTATTTAGTTTTTGACAAAGCTGTTATTGTCTGTGCAGTCCTGCATACTACTTCTGGCTTGGACCCTGGTGGGATACAAGGGCTCCCAGGTACTTGAAGCTTTGAACGTTTCCAGCTTCTGGTCATTAACCCTGATATCAGTGCTAATGCCTTTGGTGTTATTAGTCATCAGTTTGGTCTTCTCTGCACTGATTTCCATGCCGTATGTTTTGGAGGCCTTATCCCAAATGTTCTGTTAGGCTGGCAAGCTCTTTTCTGATCCTGCTATTCCATCAATGTCATCTGCGAAGCGGAGGTTTTTTGATCGTTCTTTCCCCCAATGCTGACTGACCTTCATGATGTTCCAGTGCATCAGCCCCTGATTCTCTCAAGGAAGATGTTGAAAAGAAGTGGGTGAGAGTAGACAGCCCTGCCTTACTCCCAAATGTTGTTCGAAAACCATTTTTCCAATGTTGTTGTTGTAGTACACTGCACTGGTGGCCTCGCTGTACAGCTGTTTGATGACTCTGATCAGGTTGCATTGATGCTGTACAAATTCATGGTTGCCCACAAAGCTGCATGCCACACCCTGTCAAATGCCTTCTTAAAAAACGATAAAAACGTGGTAAAGGTCTTGTTTATGTTGAAGGTACCGGTCACATAGTAAATTTTGAGGTTGAATATCTGTTCTGTTGTGCTGCGCCCTGCTCTGAAAACCCGCTTGTTCCTCAGCAATGATGGTCTCTGCTTGTGGCTTCAGTCTATTCAATATTACTGCAGCATGACCTTGCTTGGGTGACATATGAGGCTGATTGTGCGGTAATTATGGCATTGTTGTAGATTTCCTTTCTTGGGAGGGTGATGAATGAGTGACTGCGTCCATGGTGTTGGCCATTTTCCTGTCTGCCAGATCTTGTTGCAGATTCTTAGTAGGCGCTGATCATGGCTTCCCCTCCAGCTTGGACCAACTCAGCTGGAATGTTGTCAGCCCCTGCTGACTTCCCCTTTTTCAGCGATCTGACTGCTGTTTCCACTTCTTCTCGGAGATAGGGTGACTGTCTGTGTCTTTGCTTTCGGGTACATTAAGGACTTCGGGATCTCCTGCGGTTCTATAGTTATACAGGTCAAAGCAGTATTCTGTCCATCTGTTTCAGAATACCCTGGTCGCCCAGTGAGACCCTTCCCATTTTTGTTTTGGGATTGTTAAACCCTTTTCTCTGTTTCTTTGCTAGTCAGGTCTTTCAACCAGCTGATATGCTTTTTTGCTATTGTTTTTCTTTATGTTCTCTTCAATGTCTTGGCACTGTTCACCGATCCCCAATTCTCTTTTGCCTCCGTCCCTGGACTTCCCGATTCTTTTGTTGACGCCCTATATGTTCTGCTCTTTCTTTTGTTTCATTTTTTTTTTCTTCACTCTCTACGCTTGTCGCATAGTTGTAGGATGTTAGGTTGACCCCCTGGTTTTTGACTGGTCGGCGTTTGCCAAGAAGCTCATTTGCTGTTTCAGTCACCGCGTATTGAAACTATTTGTCAGTGTATCTATGTCTGAGTCTATCACAGTGAGTGCTGCAAACTTTCCACCTATCCTTGCTTGAAAGATTTCTAATACCTCTGGTCCTTCAGCTTCTCGAGGTCCCAAAATTTGATCCTGATGTTGTTCCGCTTGTGGATTTTCTTAGACGTAGTCGGAAAGTCATCATCACAAGATCATGATCACTCCCTATGTCGCTCCTGGAAAACTTCGTGTCTGTGCAATGTTAACGCTAGACTGAAACCGTCTTTTCACCATGATGTAATCTATTTGGTCTTAATCTAAATGTGTCTGTATAATTTTTAATTGGCTGCAGAAATGAAATATTGCGTGCCCGTTTAGGAAAATCAGTGTCTTGATTAATAAATATTTCCTCTTTTACTGAATTTGGAATAGAGATACTACGAACCATATATTTTGATACTGCCAGTTTTCCCTGATCAGAAAGAGATAGTAAATGAGCTTCTTTATAAGTATTAGCTGTATTTGCATGAGCCGGAACACCAAGAGCTATCTTTACTGCTTTACTGTCTAGACTTTGTAATTTTTAAGTAGATAATCTGCAGCAGAAAAATAAACTTCTTGTCCGTATATTAATTTTGAACGTACCAAGGACAGAGCCAGATGTATCAGAGTCGTAGTGTCTTGACTCCATGCCTGAGAACTTATTATCTTTAGGAAATTAAGTCTTTTCCTAGCTTCAGTTATCATTTGGTTGATGTGCATCTTCCAATTCAACTTTCTCTAGTTAAAAATACACCTAAGAATTTGACATCTTGTTTGTATTGAAGCCCTTTCCTTCTAATTTCAATATTGGTAATTTTAATGCGTTGTCACCGTTATTAAAAAGCACAAGACACGTTTTTTCTGCTGATAATTCTAATCTGTTTTCTTTCATATAACTACAGAATTTATCTAATTCTTCCTGATATATCATTATGTCATATATATATATATATATATATATAATAGCTGTGCCCACCTACAAGCTGTAATAAGGAGGCTGTAGATTACAAGAGAATGAAGGGGTACATTCAGCAAACACTGTTTCCCTCAATCCTTTGTCATCTGCTAGCTGCCTCACCACAGTATTCATGGGGTCAACACTGTAGGAACACAAGCTATCCTCATTTTTATGATAATTTCCCACTTTCTCATCACTACCTGGTGTTCATCTATAGCTTCAACCTCAAACAAGTGCACAGTGCATTTTTTCATACTTAAATTGTCTGTGATAACAGGACATTTTTTAGCTTGGCACTATATACAAGATAGTATACATCTGAAGCTAACCTGCCCATCAGTGTAACAAGGCTTTTTTTATACCGTGAGCAATGCATCTGTGCTGAACCTAAAAAACTTCTTTTGTTTTCACTAGCTGTTGAAAACAGCATTTATATAAGTGGGATCGTTCCGCAATCAGTATGCAGGTTGGTGCATTCCTACAATATGACACTGTTCACACACAACTCAAACCACCTGAAAAGACTGGTGTACACGAATGCACAAGGAACTTGTAGCAGTGTGTGTGTGTATGTTTTGTCAGTTGTAAACAACACACAGGTCACAAATGCACATCACTGTACTTATGGTGATGTAATGACCATAAGTTCAACATATAGCCATTGCATGAGTAAGCATTTATTATATGTTTAAAAAGCACGATGCACAGAAGAACAAAAGCCAGATGGTGCAATGTGTCACAGTGAGTGAGAGACCTCGAAGATGTGATAGTGATACATTCTTGTTGGCTCTACAGATGTTCTCAGTTCCCATCTCTTAATTTTCTCACAGCTGTTAAAAGATAATATGAACGTAGCTGGACATTATGATTAGGTGTTGAAAGCTCCCCCCACCCCCACCCCCATCCCCCATCTATGCACTGGCAAACAGTGCATACACTCATGTGAATACACATTGTGTCACACTCGTGCACACAAATGCCTCTCGCTCATTCACTCACACACACCACACACACACACAGCCACACACCACACACACAGCCAGGGGTTAGGAGCATTGAACTTGTAACCTGATGGTGGGTTGGAGGGTGTGGATGTAACTGCAAGTCTTTGCTTGGTTAGAGCATTGTGCTAACAGTGTGGCCGGTTTGACCCAGATTTGAAAATACCACCAGGAAGACGCCCGTTTTCCAAAGGGGTTTCCCTCTGGAGTTAAGTTAGCACTGTCTCCATCCACACAAAGTCCATTTGGAAGAGTAGGCCATTCAAACAACAACAACATGCACGCTGTGTTGTGTGGACATCATCCAGAAGTCGGATGTGGGCTGCCTTATAGGATTGAGACAAAAATGGTTTGGGTAAGCAATATTCTTACATACTGTGAAACCTTGAGAGGCTTGTTGAGGACTACCACCCTCAGAAAACATGAAAGAAAATCTCTTGCTATGGTTGTCTCTTTCCAGGGGATTTTTCTCTTGAATTGGGCTTGCTTCTCTTTCAGGTCCTTTGTAGGAGGCTTCATTCGCAGAGATATTCCTGTGTGTGTGTGTGTGTGTGTGTGTGTGTGTGTGAGTGTGGTGTGATGTGACGGGTCGTGAGAGAGAGATTGAGGAGTGTGTGTGTGTGTGTGTGTGTGTGTGTTGTGTGTGTGTGAGTGTGTGGTGTAACATTTGGCAAACATCTTGTGCACTAGGTTGAACCCCAACCCTACATCGTAGAAGAGTGGAAACAGGTTTGATTGCCCCTGTGAGATTGATGACACGAAATACTGCCTCAAATACTCAAAGTGCCGTGCCCCAGTGACTCCTCAAGGAGTTGAGGTGGAAACACTGGGGCCACATTTCTATGTTTCTCCCTCCCTCCTCCCCTTATTTTTTTGTGCTCCTCCATCTCAAAGGACTAGCTCTATCCAGGGCTAGTGTCTAAACACAGCATCCTCTCAGTACAGACAGACAGCATTTTCATATCCTCCACCACCTTTTAAACCTGGCATTTATTTATTTATCTATTTATTTTGGCAAAACAGGAATGTTTGCCTTTGTTTTGTAGGCACCATGCTTGAGACACGATTTGCTTGTTTTATTGATGTATTTATTTATACCACTTTAAGTCACGGCAGATTTCTCTGAGTGAAATTCAGGCTGCTCTCCCCGGGGAGAGCGCGAAGCCACGAGAGCAGCGCCACCCTTTCATTTTCTTTTTCCTGTCAGCAACTGTGGCTTTTTTTCTACAGAATTTGCCAGGGACAACTCTTGTTGCCAGTGGGTGTTCTTTAACGTGCTGCAACCATTATTATGTGTAAAACACACGGTCGGGACCTTGGTTTATCGTCCTCATCGATAGACTAGCGCTCACGGACCACCACTCATGGTCTAATGGATGGGGTGAAAAGTTTCGGGTCCAAACGGGATTGGAACCACCGCACATTTCCGACCCGGACATTTCGCTTTTTAGACAGGCGCTTACCTCTAGACCACCGATTCATTTCGTTCACAGTTGTGTGGGTAAATGATCACCTCGATTTTTTACACCCCCCCCCCCCCCCCCCCCATCAAAAAAAAATGTGTTTGGAATTTTGTTGTTGTTAATACTCAAGGATCTAAAAAGAAAATTTCATGATAGGGCAAGGTTTTCACTAGTTCCTGTCCCCTCTCCCCCTTCTCTTTTTCAAGATTTGGGATTTTAAACAGAACTGTATTCAGGTCCTGTCACAGTAGATAGATCTGTATTTTTTGTAATTATGAAAGAACAAGAAGTCATCTTATCAAAGTCTTCTCTACATAAATATGCACCACACATGTTGGGACAGTTTGCTTTTTCTTTACATTTAGTGGCAATTGAATACTACAGTTTTAGACGAAGCCACATAAAGCTATCATTATTCAACTTCAGTAACTAAAATTGAAGATTTCTTCTCCTCTTCAGTGATGCTTCTCTTAACCCTTTGTCATCCACACCCCTCCCCTCCTTATCACCCCCAACCCCCCCCCCCCCCCACACACACACTTTCAATCCAACCAGCTAATTCCATGCTTGACACTGTTGGTTACCATTCCGTGTTGGGTGGATTGTGCCCCATGAATTACGTGAGATCTAGGTTTGCTAGATTTGTTTTTATGTTATGCCTTCTATGATCTATCTATCTGTCCGTAGTCTGCCAGTTCCCTCAATTCCTCTCTTCTGTTCGGCCTTCTCAGGGTTTGTGAGGTCTAGGCTGGCCATTCGCTGATGTTATCCTACCAGCTCTTCCTTGGTCTGCCTCTTCTTCTTCTCTCTGGACAGTGCCTTGTAAAACTGTCTTTGAGTCTTTTGGATCTTGTGACATGCCCATACCATTACGTTTTTTCACGATCGTTTAGAAGGTCTCATTGAGGGTCCATTGGTTTGCTGGATTCTGTTATGCACGTTTGTTCCTTATGTGGTCTCCCAGTTGTTAGGAGATGCCAATGGAGTCTTCGTATGCATCTCATCTCACCGCCTGTACTCTTCTCTCCAAAATCTGCCAGTCAGGGTCCCATGATTCACAGGCATACAGAAATTGATATGGAACCACATGGGAGCGCATTAGTCTGATCTTGGAGATAAGTGAGATATTTTTATCTCTCCAGATGGTGTTTAGTTTTGGACAAAGCTGTTATTGTTCTGGCGTCCTGCATTACTTTTTCTGTGCCTTAGTGTATCCAAAATCGTCAGGATGTGAGAGCAAGAGGGAAAAGAGGGGGTGAGAGAAGGAAGCTGAAAGATCAGGTGCATGGACCTGCTAGTTAAAGCTAGTGCTCTTTATTATGTGTTCTAGGGAGGTTGGTAAAATCCCTGATTGTGATATTTGATGGAAAAAAACAGCGCTCGAAACGGGAAGGGTAGGGAAACGGAGGGATTGGCAATTGTAGCACAAAAGGAAGTACTGCACGGTCGTGGGGGCCAGGTAAGAGTATTGAGAGAATGGAATGGATGTTTTGTATGAGTCTATTCCATTAAAGAACACAAAAAGGTAGGTGTAAAGGTTCGTCCCCCCAAAAAACAACATCACAACAACTCACCAAAAAACAACACAAACAAACAACAAAAAAAACAAACGAAGTTGAAGAGATGTTCCAGTGCTTCAATTTTTTTATTCATGTCTGAAGTTGTGATTGCCCTATCAAAGCTTTGTAGTTAACCGAGGCAGACGTCCAGCAATTGTCGTGATTGGTCAAAATTGTTCTGACGGAAATTTGAGGCACATACGTGCAGATCATACCTTTCCTTAGCACGTTGCAGGATGGTGAACTCAGTTCAATTGGTATCAGGGGAGGAAGTGTCTGTTAAGGTAAATAGATGTTTGCTGTTCACTTTCCGGAGATGTGTCAATGCTGTCCCGAGCTGGCGGTCTCCGTTTTAGGTAAGGTTCTTTTTGAACGCAATACAATTGTAAAACTTTGTATTTTATTATGCACTTGCCTGACTAGCCAATTGTCACACTTGCAGTGAGAGTAGACAGTGCTGCTTTCTGAAAGTTAGTTTATAATTTTGGTGTCATCATGCAACTTGCAGGTAGGTCTATTACCTTAATTGGAGGTGTTTATAAAAATAAATGTAAAACTTTTAGTTGTGGTGGCTGGGATGATTGATTAACTTTTCTTACAGTTTTAACATGCTAGACTGAATAAGGAGAAAAAAGACTAAAAACCAGTTGTATCAATCATGAAAAAATATTTACGCATCTTAAGAAGCAAGAACTTGGGGTTTTTTTTTGTTTTTGGTTTTAAATATATATATATTTTTATATTCAATCACAATGGCTGTGCCACTAAACATGGCTCACCTGGTCTTCCCAGTGGCCAACTGCATGATGGGTATTTCATGTCGTCTGTGCCATAGGCCGTGACTTGGCATGTTTTTACTTTGAATAAAAGATGAAAAGGATGGTTATGAGGAGCGAGCTTGTCAGTAACCACAAAAATGATCTCGGTGAACAAAAATTCATCAATTTTTTTAAAGGCTCATCATTAACAGTGCCCAATTTATTTTATTTCAAATGTATGCTTCTTCTCTTACCAGTTGATGGTCAGCATGTTACAGTGAGGTGATTTATAAGTAAAATTGGGTGTACATTTTTATAGTTCTAATGCAGTTGTATCAAAATGATGGACACAGTTAAATATTAACACATATTAAGATGCCAAAGAACTTGGTTGGTTCTAAACAATATTAAAAAAAAATATATCACAATGGCTGTGCAAACTAAAAATGCAAACCTGGTTTCCCAGTGGCCAACTGATGATGGGTATATTGTGGCTTCTGTGCCACAGGGCTGTGACTGGCATGTTTTTTACTTTGAAATAACAGATGACAGGATGTTATGGGGCTTGTCAGTAAAACCACAAAATTTGATTGATCTCAGTAAAAAAATAATTCCATTAATTTGCTTTAAAAGGCTCATCATTAACAGTTGTCCCCAGTTATTTCAAAATGTATGCACTTTCCCATTACAGGTATTTTTAGGGTTTTCTTTTATTTGCTTGCTTGGGGGGGGGGGGGGGGGTGTTGGGGGTAGCTGTTTTGAAAAGGGTTATTTCCCCTTTTTATTGTGAGACTGTTTAAGTATTGGGTTATTATTCAGATGTATCCCTAACGGATGGGGACGGGATAGCTCAGTGGTCGGAGCACTCGCTTTCCCCCAGCCAAGTTAAGCAGCGTCGAGCGTGGTTACCACTTGGATGGGTGACCGTTTGCGCGCCTTGGCTTCAGTACAGTTCCCCCAGTTCACCCAGGCTGTAAATGGGTACCTGCCCTCTTTAGGGTCAGGGAAGGTAAAGCAGCGAGGGAGAGGAGATGGGCGCCGCCCTCAATATGCTGGCCCTAGAGAAGTGAGGTCTCTGACGCCTCGCTCCCCTACGACCTTATAGGTTATGGGACTCCTTTACCTTTTTTATCCTTATCCCTAATGGGCGGGAACTGGATGTAAAAAAGCACACGTGTGCTTATTCATTATCCTCGAAATAAAAGAATTTGTCATTGTCATTACCAGTGTGCTGGTCAGCATGTTACAGTGGGGTGGAGAAAGGTGAAAGCAGTGAATTATACAGAAAATTGGTAGTACATTTTTATAGTATTTCAGCGGTCATTTGGGTTTATTATTTCATTGTACTATATTGATTCAGTTAGTATGTTCTGTCATGGTTTATCATCAGAGAGACCTGAACTATCACACCCCAGCTAATGTATTTCTCATGATGTGACAGGAGACCAAGAAGGGACCCTGCAAGCTGGAGAGGGATGGGTGCCACCCCACTGTTGCCCACAACACACTGCCTGCAACATCACTTCACGGGTGAACTCCTGAAGAAGTCAATTCAAGAGGTAAAGGCTATGATTTTTAGACAGGAAAATCAGGAGGTAAGGATACAATTGTTTGGGTTTCCTAAACTTCAATGGCTCACACAGGTCAAAATGCAAGTTAAAATGAACTTGTTTAAAAGTTTGACTGCAAATTTCCCGACTTATCTTTTGTCTAAGGTGTTCTTTGTCATAATAATTGTTAGTTGATGTTGCTTCGTGAAATCCTCTGTGCCCAAATAGGGTCCAAAAACTAAGATCTTGAATCTTAAAACGTCAGTTTCATTTTCTTGCATTCTCTCTCTGCCTCTTGTCTTTCTCTCTGTGTCTATCTTCCTGTCTCTCTGTGTGTCTTTGTGTCTGTCTGTCTGTGTCTGTCTCTTCACACACACACACGCATACACAATGCTACAATATGTTGTGTAGACAGGATGAAGCAGGGAGAATAAATTGGGTAACACATGTTAAAAGATTTTATGCACCCACGGATTTGGTTATGTTGGGACAATGCAAAATTGTGGAAATTTCCCTCATCCTTCATGAAAGAATTCCAAATACGAATACAAGATGTGTACCAACAAAATGGCATGACTCTCTATCAGCATCCCCCTGACTACTTAGATTATCACCCGATTATTTGTAGAGCAAATTATGTATGTGAAGTAGAATCTTTAGAATACCGTAGAGGTATATTTTTTACTGAGGTCAAACAGATTACCTTTAAAACGGAATTTCACGTTTAGGGCAAACCGATTACTGTCCATTCTGCTCTCAGTGTGATGGCCAACAAATTAAAGATGTTTGTCACTTTTTACTTGTATGTCCAAAATATGCTGTATTGCGAAGAAAATGTATTCCTTTGTATTATTACAGATTTCCATCAAATCTGAAAGTGCAGCTTCTTTGTATGAACACTAAACCTAGTTTGATGTTTAAAGTTGGATTATTTCTTACTAAATGTTTAGATATCAGAAGTAAGGATGTTCACCTTACATGAAAGTATATACACACACACACACACACACACAAATGGGAAAGCCTAGTGGTCAGAGTGTTGGCGCATAGCACTTGTGATCTGCTGACTCGGGCTTGAATCTCATTCAAGGGGATTTTTCCCCCTGGAATTAACATCTGTGCCAACTCCACTATTCCCACACATCAGACTATAAACTGAGGTCCCATGCACAAATGCACGCAGAACATCGTGTACACAGGTCAAACCTGTTCTGCTTTTCTGAGGAGAAGGCCATTGTGCGCTAGTTTGAACAGGTGAAAAATTTACAAAACTGCATGCACACGGAGACTTGATGAAAAAAAAGCACATGGTTCTTATTCCATTATGCACAAAATGAAAGAATAGGAAAAAGGGTTAAAACGCACACACAAATATACACACACACACACAGTGACACACTCGCTCTCCTCAGAAACAGGGACATATTTGCATATTTCTTTGTCTCCTCTTCCCGCCTTCCTATCGAGAGTGTTACATGCCTATTACACGGGTTTTTTCTTTCTTTTGTTTATTTCAAAAAATGCCCAATGTAAACAGCAGAAAGAGAAGCATAAGAAGTGGAAACAGGGACCAAAGGACCAACCAACATTCCAGTTCCTTCCTTCATCCACCCAGGATACAGCACAGCGTGCTCCTCATGGGATCAGCCTCTTTTGTCACTTGAGGCTTGTAGAAACTGAAACCATCTCCTTTCTTCCACGATCATCGCATGCCAGGAACCAGCCATCATCATCATCCCTGAAGCCAGAATGTGGCTACCTAAACGGTGGTTGGAGAAGGGAAGGGGCAGGGAAGCAGTCACATTTGCCAAACTTGCCACAGGTGAATATCGGAGCTCTATTCAGGAACGGAGGGTAAAAAAACAAAAAAAACAGTCTTCAAAAATTCCCAGCAGCCTTAATGAACTTGTCAAGGACTCCAGGTGGATGCCACTGCTAGGGTACCAGACCCCCGAACCAAAGTATGTATCCACATGTGCTGTATTGCTCTGTTAGGCCCCTGGGTAGAGGTAGGGAATGGAGGGGGACAAAGAAACGCGGTAGCAAAGCCCTGAATGGCTTAGCGCTTGCGTTCCGAAGCACGGCCGGCATGTGCTGTGGCCTTGAAATGGGGAAAGTTACACTGTCCCCCGTGCCAGTCATCGTGACTGATGAAGACAGCTGCAGGTTTCCAGGTCTTCAAAGACCAAACTGCAGCACTGCGAAACTTTGACACTTTTGCAGCAAAATGGACCTCAAAATCTCCATGATTCTTGAAACGCATCACCTTTCCCTTCATCTATCCAAAGTCTAGTAGCCCTTTGGGGCACCCTTGAAGATTTTGCAACCAGCCTCCTCTGCTTCTCAGCTTTCCGTAGTAAGTCGTTCCAACTCAAGGCCAGTCTTCCACTCTTCTGATATCTTCCCATTTTTCCTTTTTGTCTGCCTCCCCTGTCTCCCTCCTCATACTGGTCCCCGTAATACAGCTCAGCCAGTCCAGATTTTTATGTGATGTGTTCGTACCTCTTCAGTTTGCGTTTGCGTTTTTGACCCTTCAGGGGCCAAAAAGTTGAATATAAAAGGCAAGATGCAAAGGCACCGCCAAAGCAGCCTCACACAGCTCTTGGGCATGTTGAAAAAAACCCGCCCATGAGGACGTGTTTGCATTGCTCTTAAAGGGAAGTGACTCGGGTTTTCCCTGTATCTTTGCGTCGTTCCGATGAAACGTTGCCCCAACAAGTTGCGTTTTAGATTTGCTGACCGTTGACTATTGTCCGTTTCCTTCAATCACTGTGCACCACATTTCAGATTGCATTTAACACCTCTGACTTAAAAAGATAGAATAACCAAAATAGCATAGAAGTAAAAATTAAGAGAATGGAAAAGTCTTTAAAATGACATTAACAAAATAGAAGAAATAAAATAAAATAGATATGCAACCAAAACCAGGGAAAAGTGAAATAAAATAAAATTTTAAAAAAATAGACTTAAATCTAACAGTTTATAAGAAAATTAGGAATAGTGAATTAAAACAAAATAGATATTTAAAAAATAGATATTAAAAAAAACCCATAATATAAAAAAAATAGACTTAACCCAAAAAAGTAGATAAAAGCCAGAGGATCAAAGTTGAGCAGTCATGGTGACGTGATGTTGGGGTTGAGAAAACGCCACCTTCAAAGGGATTGACTCATTTGCATGGTTGCGACCCGCCACCCCCGCGCAATTTTTAA
>CM054145.1:2459437-2506314 GCA_028751875.1 Rapana venosa
TTGCCCTGTTCCTACAGTAAAACCATTTGACATTGTGGTAAAGGGGAAAAAAGTACATACACCTTTTTTCTAAACAGAAAAAAAAGATAAAATTGTATATTATCCTTAAAACCAGCCAGGACCATTACTGTCAACTGCCTGCTTGGATCAAAGAAACAGGGGAAGGCTGATGATCAAAGCTAAATTAAAAAAAAAAAATTTCCCCAAAATATTCCAAATAAAACAGTTCTGCATAAAGATACACCTGGGTTGGGTTTTTTGGTCCCTCAGCTACAGCTCCGAGTTTACCAAAGGTAAAATTTATTCCATAGATGCAACCGTTTTTGCCCTTCATTAAGGCAGCCACATTCTGACTTTGGGGGCTGTGTCTAGACATGGCACCAACGTGCACGTGTGTCTTTTTTAATTCTGTCATCTGTTCCCATCAGCAAAACAGGTTTTAACATATGCTCAAGATGTTCTGCATGAGCTCACACATGGGACCTCAAGTTTAAAATTTCATCCAAAAGACAATACACGACGACAGAATCAGTGATGTGCAAATAGTACATATAGTACTTTCAAATACTTGCAACAAGAGAAAGAAAGGACTCATCCCTGGAAATAGACACATGCCACTTGATCCAGCCATTGCTGTTCTCACCATCGCCATTAAAAAAAAAAAACTACAAAAACTGGATATGAGAAATGTGAGACTAAGAAAAACCTCAGCCTCTGTGTGAGGGAGGGTGGTGGCACTCTAGTTATGGAGAAACGTTCTGGTATGGTTAGAGGCCGGCTGTTGGCAACACGCCTTGGCAGTAGGTCCATGTATCAGGAAGGGCCTTTCTTCATTAGAAGTTCTAACCCATTTATGAATTTCTGCTTCTTATTCTTACTGCTATTGCACTTATTATCATCGCTTTCCACTTCTAAACTCATTCAAATTGTGTCGTGGCTCAAGCTATGACATTTACACCTCAAAATACTGTGTAGTAGCTATTCACACGACATAAAATAATAACAATGAACCAATCATGTTCGATCCAAGGGAAACTAATGTGCTGCTAGCTGAATCAGTCTCCTTTCAAATGCGTTGTTTCCCTTCATCAGTTACTATGGGAGTATGCTTTTGGATTTTATTTTTACATCAATTTTATTTTATTTTATACCACTTTAAGTCATGAGATTTCTCTGCGTGAAATTCGGGCTGCTCTCCCCGGGAAGAGCGTGTCGCCTCAAGAGCAGCGCCACCCATTTTTTTTCTTTTGGTCTGCAACTGTAATTTGTTTCCCTATCAGAGTGGCTTTTTCCTAAGAATTTTGCCAGGGACAACTCTCTTGTTGCCATGGGTTCTTTTACATGCGCTGAAAATTTTGTGTAACACATGGGACCTCGGTTTATCGTCTCATCCGAAAGACTAGCGCCCAGACCACCACTCATGGTCTAATGGATGGGGGAAAAGTTTCGAGCCCAAACGGGATACGAACCACCACACACTTCCGATCCAGACTTTTCACATTCTAGACAGGCACGTTACCTATAGATCACTGATCCACTTGTGAGTCAACGAGTTTTCACGATGAAAATGGTGACAAAAAAGTACGTACTGAAAAGAGGAAGTATTGGCAAATTTTACTTCAAAGGATTCCTAAGCCTGACAAAACACTGTATGTGAAATCAATGTGATTCTTTTGTGTGGATTAGCTGATGGATGCTTATACCTTGTTGAGATAAAGCCTGTGTGAGTGTACGTCAAAAAGTTTGCGAGTAAAACACAACACAAAAAAGATACATCTACGGACAAATATCTTTGTAAATCCTAAAAGTACTAAAAATAAACTTTACTTTGATATACAATGTGTTTGGTGTTATCAATCTGAGAATGATAAATGATTTTTTTTTTAATATGGACAAAATAGTGTATCATAGTTTTGTTGAGATATAAAATATACTACAACTCCATCAAGTTAACAGGAGAAACGACTTTCAGCCTGCACAATATCTGGAATAGTCAGTAGATGTTCTCACCTGAACATCCTCCCGTAGTGAAGACCATGTCTACCTGGCTCTATGTCCTGCAGGAGGGCATGCTGATGCAAGCGATGCAGAACCACGGCAGTGTTGAACAGTGGACCAGCTGCTGTGACAGACAGACAGGGCAGGGTTTCATGGTGGCTGGACTGGACTGTGAACTGTTCTGCTCACATGGTATCTGCTAAAACAGACGACAAAAGATTAACACAGGAAAATTCCAACATAAAGATAGATGACAAAATATACAAATGATAAAAATGTATTTTGATAATAAATTAAAACTTTTTAAAAAAAATGATAAAGGCAAAAGTGAGGACCATGGTGACAGACCATAAACCCGCAATATCTAAAACCTCTTCGCCTCAGTCAGTTCTTCCCCTTTATTTTTTTATAATCGTCGACAACTGATGGGTATTTGTGGAAAACGTTCCATTAACATTTTTCTATTTAAAAAATACATTATGACATTTGGGTGGTTTTAGATACAGACACGACGTAAAAAACTTTTGGTCTGCAATAGCATATTTTTATCAGCCTCCAATATTCAGAAATTGTCAAATTCAGCATACTCACTGCTAAAGAAATTAAATGGCAGACTTTCTGTTTTTTGAAGAGAATCTCTGGATTTTCAGACTGCATGACATTTGATATAGTTGAAATTTTTACTTTGATGTCCAGCGAGGCAGTGCATGTCTTCATTCCACGTCATGCAGGCAGGCAGGCAGGCAGGCATGACACCATGGCTGTGGCAGCTTTTCCAAGTGGACCTGGCTGACAGGAGGTGAGTGTCTGATGGGGATGGTCTTGACTCTTCATCACCGGGTACCTGGTAAAACAGATTATGTACCAAAGATTAAAAATGGGATAAAATAAAAATGGTTACAGAAAAAAAACATTAACAAATTAGTAAAACAAACACTACAGTGAGACACACAGTGACAGACCTCATGCCCAAGACATTTCAGACCTCTTAACTCCTGCCAGATATTCCTCTTGATTTTAGAACACCAGTGATCAATGATTTTTGTTTAAAAAAAATAATTAAAATAAATAGATAAAATCGCCAAATATTTTAACAAGTATTTCAGTACAAATTTTTTTCTTTTCTTGTGTGTGAATAAACTGAGGTGTTACCAATACTGTCAAATCCAGATATCAATGACAAATCAGTGATCAAAAAGACAAAATCTTCAGCTACAGATATGGGATATCAAGTTCTAATTATAGATTTTGGGGAGTGGGGGGGGGGGGGGGGGTGTTAAACTGCCACACCAAAAATTTGCCATTCTACTACATGATAGTCCTCATTCTGCCCCCCCCCCCCCCCCCCCTCCCCCGACACGCACCATTTCAAGAGAAAGCCCAGTTAACTTTTTCCTAGATAGAGCTAACCATCAAAATCTGTTACCTTGTATGACACCAACTCAACTTTAAATCCTATGTACTTACGTATGCAGGGTCTTGATCAGAGTTCTCCTGATGACAGCAACGATGCTGAAGTAGAGTTTGACAGACGATGCTGAAGTAGAGTTTGACAGACGATGCTGAAGTAGAGTTTGACAGACGATGCTGAAGCAGAGTTTGACAGACGATGCTGAAGCAGAGTTTGACAGACGATGCTGAAGGCGAGTTTGACAGACGATGCTGAAGTAGAGTTTGACAGACGATGCTGAAGGCGAGTTTGACAGACGATGCTGAAGTAGAGTTTGACAGACGATGCTGAAGGCGAGTTTGACAGACGATGCTGAAGTAGAGTTTGACAGACGATGCTGAAGCAGAGTTTGACAGACGATGCTGAAGTCGAGTTTGACAGACGATGCTGAAGGCGAGTTTGACAGACGATGCTGAAGTAGAGTTTGACAGACGATGCTGAAGCAGAGTTTGACAGACGATGCTGAAGTCGAGTTTGACAGACGATGCTGAGGTAGAGTTTCATATGCAGGGTTTTCTTGGGGTTCTCCAGATGACTGCAATGATGCTGAGGTAGAGTTGCATATGCAGGGTTTTCTTTGGGTTCATCCAATGAAAGCAGTGATGCCGAGGTAGACTTTCATATGCAGGGTTTTCTTCTGAGTTCTGCTGATAACTGATGCTGAGTATGTTGCATATACAGGGTTTTCTTTGGGTTCATCCGATGAAAGCAGTGATGCTGAGGTAGACTTTCATATGGAGAGTTTTCTTGGAGTTCTTCTGATGATGGCACCAATGCCGAGGTGCAGTTTCATGTGCAGAGTTGTGATCAAGTTCTCTTGATGATGGCAACAATGCTGTGGTTCAGTCACACAACCAGGTTTGATTGATGTTTTTTTTTTCCTTTTTTATAGACCAAGTTCCCCAGAGGATGCCAACAATGCTACTGTCCCATTCCACCAAATGTCGGTATGATCCACATGGTGACTTTATCGCCCCATGAAAACTCCCATGGAATAAAGACAGGAAGGAGGGATCAGGAAACTTGTATGTGGCCGGATAGCCGAGTGGTTCGGACCGAGTGTAGCTGGTGTCTGTCGAGGATGAGACACTGAGACCTGACAGAGAGAGGCAGGAAACTTAAAACATGTGCGCAGGGTGGCGGAGTCGCAATCCATGCAAAATGAGTCAATGCCTTTGAAGGTGGCGTTTTCTCAACACCAACATCACTGTCACCATGACTGCTCAACTTTGATCCTCTGGCTTTTTATCTACTTTTTTGGGTTAAGTCTATTTTTTTATATCTATGGGTTTTTTTTAATATCTATTTTTTAAATATCTATTTTGTTTTAATTCACTATTCCTAATTTTCTATAAACTGTTTAGATTTAAGTCTACTTTTTAAAATTTTATTTTATTTCACTATTCCTGGTTTTGGTTGCATCATCTATTTTATTTTATTTCTTTATATTTTGTTAATGTCATTTTAAGACTTTTCCATTCTCTTAATTTTACATTCTATGCTATTTTGGTTATTTCTATCTTTTTAAGTCAGAGGTGTTGATGCAATCTGAAATGTGGTGCACAGTGATTGAAGGCAACGGACATAGTCAAACGGTCAGCAAATCTAAAACGCAACTTGTGGGGCAACGTTTCATCGGATACAGACGCAAAGATACAGGGTAACCCGAGTCACTTCCCTTTAAGAGCAATGCAAACACGTCCTCATAGGCTGTTTTTTTCAAACATGCCCAAGAGCTGTGTGAGGCTGCATGGCCGGTGCCTTTGCATCTCTGCCTCTTTATATATTCAACTTTTTGGCCCCTGAAGGGTCAAAAACGCAAACGCAAACTGAAGAGGTTACGAACACATCACATGAAAATCTGGACTGGCTGGCTGTATTACAGGGACCAGTATGAGGAGGGAGACAGAAGAGGCAGACAGAGAAACAATGGGAAGATATCAGAAGAGTGGAAGACTGGCCTTGAGTGGAACGACTTACTACGGAAAGCTGAGAAGCAGAGGAGGGCTGGTTGCAAAAATCTTCAAGGGTGCCCCAAAGGGCTACTAGACTTTTGGATAGATGAAGGGAAAGGTGATGCGTTTCAAGAATACATGGAGAGTTGAGGTTCCATTTTGCTGCAAAAGTGTCAAACGTTTCGTCAGTGCTGCAGTTTGGTCTTTGAAGACCTGGAAAACCTGCGCTGTCTTCATCAGTCACGATGACTGGCACTGGGACAGTGTAACATCCCCATTCTCAAGGCCACAGCACATGCCGGCCTGTGCTTCGGATCGCAAGCGCTAAGCCATTCAGGGCTTTGCTACGCGTTTCCTTTGTCCCCCTCCATTCCCTACCCTCTACCCAGGGGCCTAACAGAGCAATACAGCCACATGTGGATACATACTTTGGTTCAGAGGTCTGGTACCCTAGCAGTGGCATCCACCTGGAGTCCTTGACAAGTTCTATTAAGGCTGCTGGGAATTTTTTTGAAGACTGTTTTTTTTGTTTTTTTACCCTTCCGTTCCTGAACTAGAGCTCCGATATTCACCTGTGGCAAGTTTGGCAAATGTGACTGCTTCCCTGCCCCTTCCCTTCTCCAACCACCGTTTAGGTAGCCACATTCTGGCTTCAGGGATGATGATGATGGCTGGTTCCTGGCATGCGATGATCGTGGAAGAAAGGAGATGGTTTCAGTTTCTACAAGCCCTCAAGTGACTAAAGAGGCTGATGCATGAGGAGCACGCTGTGCTGTATCCTGGGTGGATGAAGGAAGGAACTGGAACTGTTGGTTGGTCCTTTGGTCCCTGTTTCCACTTCTTATGCTTCTCTTTCTGCTGTTTACACTGGGCATTTTTCTGAAATAAACAAAAGAAAAGACAAAACCGTGTAATAGGCATGTAACACTCTCAGATAGGAAGGCGGGAAGAGGAGACAAAGTATATGCAAATATGTCCCTGTTTCTGAGAGAGCGAGTGTGTCACTGTGTGTGTGTGTGTATATGTGTGTGTGCGTTTTAACCTTTTACCTATTCTTTCATTTTGTGCATAATGGAATAAGAACCCATGTGCTTTTTTACATCAAGTCTCCGTGTGCATGCAGTTTTGTAAATTTTATCACCTGTTCAAACTAGCGCACAATGGCCTTCTCCTCAGAAAAGCAGAACAGGTTTGACCTGTGTACACGATGTTCTGCGTGCATTTGTGCATGGGACCTCAGTTTATAGTCTGATGTGTGGGAATAGTGGAGTTGGCACAGATGTTAATTCCAGGGGGAAAAATCCCCTTGAATGAGATTCAAGCCCGAGTCAGCAGATCACAAGTGCTATGCGCCAACACTCTGACCACTAGGCTTTCCCATTTGTGTGTGTGTGTGTGTGTGTGTGTGTTGTGTGTGTATACTTTCATGTAAGGTGAACATCCTTACTTCTGATATCTAAACATTTAGTAAGAAATAATCCAACTTTAAACATCAAACTAGGTTTAGTGTTCATACAAAGAAGCTGCACTTTCAGATTTGATGGAAATCTGTAATAATACAAAGGAATACATTTTCTTCGCAATACAGCATATTTTGGACATACAAGTAAAAAGTGACAAACATCTTCAATTTGTTGGCCATCACACTGAGAGCAGAATGGATCAGTAATCGGTTTGCCATAACGTGAAATTCCGTTTAAAGGTAATCTGTTTGACCTCAGTAAACTATACCTCTACGGTATTCTAAAGATTCTACTTCACATACATAATTTGCTCTACAAATAATCGGGTGATAATCTAAGTAGTCAGGGTATGCTGATAGAGAGTCATGCCATTTTTGTTGGTACACATCTTGTATTCGTATTTGGAATTCTTTCATGAAGGATGAGGAATTACCACAATTTTGCATTGTCCAAACATAACCAAATCCGTGGGTGCATAAAATCTTTCTAACATGTGTTACCCAATTTATTCTCCCTGCTTCATCCTGTCTACACAACATATTGTAGCATTGTGTATGCGTGTGTGTGTGTGAAGAGACAGACACACAGACAGACACAAAGACACACAGAGAGACAGGAAGATAGACACAGAGAGAAAGACAAGAGGCAGAGAGAGAATGCAAGAAAATGAAACTGACGTTTTAAGATTCAAGATCTTAGTTTGTGACCCTATTTGGGCACAGAGGATTTCACGAAGCAACATCAACTAACAATTATTATGACAAAAGAACACCTTAAACAAAAGATAAGTCGGGAATATTGCAGTCAAACTTTTAAACAAGTTCATTTAACTTGCATTTTGACCTGTGTGAGCCATTCAAGTTTAGGAATCCCAAACAATTGTATCCTTACCTCCTGATTTTCCTGTCTAAAAATCATAGCCTTTACCTCTTGAATTGACTTCTTCAGGAGTTCACCAGTGCAGTGATGTTGCAGGCAGTGTGTTGTGGGCAACAGTGGGGTGGCACCCATCCCTCTCCAGCTTGCAGGGTCACTTCTTGGTCTCCTGTCACATCATGAGAAATACATTAGCTGGGGTGTGATAGTTCTGGTCTCTCTGATGATAAACCATGACAGAACATACTAACTGAATCAATATCGTACAATGAAATAATAAACCCAAACGACCGCTGAATTTAAATTACTACAAATTTGTTACTACCATTTCCTTTCATACCCACGTGACTTCACCTTTCTCCACCCACTGTAATGCTGACCAGCACATGGTTAATGAGATGAAGTGCATACATTTTGAAATTATACTGGGGCCATTCCGCATTGAGCCGTATTTTTAGTAATGAAGTTTTTTTTTACCGAGATCTTTTTATGTTTTATGAAGTCCCGTAACTCTTTATCTTTTATTTCAAAGTAAAACTGCCAGTCAGGCCTTGCCAGCACACCATATACCCATCATGCGTTGGCCATCGAGCCGGTTGCCTGTTTAGTTGCACACCATTGTGATACTTTTTAAAATTGTTGGAGACAAACCCATTCTTTGTCTAATGTGTTGAAATAGTGTCTTTGAACGGTTTACTGAACCAAGGCGCGCAACGGTCACCATCCAAGTGGTAACACGCTCGACGCTGCTTAACTTGGCTGGGGGAAAGCGAGTGCTCCGACCACTGAGCTATCCCGTCCCCATCCGTTAGGGATACATCTGAATAATAACCCAATACTTAAACAGTCTCACAATAAAAAGGGGAAATAACCCTTTTCAAAACAGCTACCCCCAACACCCCCCCCCCCCCCCCCCCCCCCCAAGCAAGCAATAAAAGAAAACCCTAAAAATACCTGTAATGGGAAAGTGCATACATTTTGAAATAACTGGGGCACTGTTAATGATGAGCCTTTTTTTAATGGATTTTTTTTTTACTGAGATCATTTTTGTGGTTTTACTGACAAGCTCCCATAACATCCTTTCATCTTTTATTTCAAAGTAAAAACATGCCAGTCACGGCCTATGGCACAGACAACACCATATACCCATCATGCAGTTGGCCACTGGGAAGACCAGGTTGCCATGTTTAGTTGCACAGCCATTGTGATATATTTTTTTTAATAATTGTTAGAACAAACCCAAGTTCTTTGGCTCTTAATATGTGTTAATATTTAACTGTGTCATCATTTGATACAACTGCATTAGAACTATAAAAATGTACAACCAATTTTCTGTATAATTCACCTCACTGTAACATGCTGACCAGCACTGGTAATGAGAGAAGCATACATTTTGAAATAAAATAACTGGGGCACTGTTAATGATGAGCCTTTAAAAAAATTGATGAATTTTTGTTTACCGAGATCATTTTTGTGGTTTTACTGACAAGCTCCCATAACATCCTTTCATCTTTTATTTCAAAGTAAAAACATGCCAGTCACGGCCTATGGCACAGACGACAGGATATACCCATCATGCAGTTGGCCACTGGGAAGACCAGGTGTGCCATGTTTAGTGGCACAGCCATTGTGATTGATATATATATATATATATATATATATATATATTTAAAACAAAAACAAAAAAACCCCAAGTTCTTTGGCTCTTAAGATGCGTTAATATTTGTTTCATGGTTTGATACAACTGGTTTTTAGTCTTTTTCTCCTGTATTCAGGTCTAGCATGTTAAAACTGTAATGGAAAAGTTAATCAATCATCCCGGCCAACAACAACAAAAAAGTTTACATTTATTTTATAAACCACCTTCCAAATTATGGTAATAGACCAGTACCTGCAAAGTTTTGCTGATGACACCAAGCTTTATAACTAACTTTCAGAAAGCAGCACTGTCTACTCTCACTGCAAGTGTGACAAGTTGGCTAGTCAGGCAAGTGCATAATAAAATACAAAGTTTACAATTTGTATGCGTTCAAAAAGAACCTTACCTAACGGAGACCGCCAGCTCGGGACAGCATTGACACATCTCCGGAAAGTGAACAGCAAACATCTATTTACCTTACAGCTTCTTCCTCCCCAGAAAACCAATTGAACTGAGTTCACCATCCCTGCACGTGCTAAGGAAAGGTAGATCTGCACGTATGTCTCAAATTTCCGGCAGAACAATTTTGACCATCAGCGACAAGTGCTGACGTCTGCCGCGGTTACGACAAAGCTTTGAGTAGGGCAATCACAACTTCAGTCATGAATAAAAAAATTGAAGGCACTGAACATCTTCTTCACCTTCAGTTTGGTTTTTTGTTGTTTGTTTGTTGTTTTTTGGTGTGTTGTGTTGTTGTTTTTTGGGGGGACGAACCTTTACACCTACCTTTTTGTGTTCTTTATGGTAATAGTACTCATACATAACATCTCATTCCATTCTCTCAAGACTCTTACTGGCCCCCACGAACCGTGCAGTATCTTTCCTTTTGGCTACAATTGCCATCTCCTTCCTTTCCCTACCCTTCCCGTTTCGAGCGCTGTTTTTTTCCATCAAATATCACAATCAGGGATTTTACCAACCTCCCCTAGACCATAATTAAAGAGCACTTGCTTTAACTAGCAGGGTCCATGCTCCTGATCTTTCAAAGGCTCCTTCTCTCACCCCCTCTTTCCCTCTTGCTCTCACATACTGACGATTTTGGATACACTAAGGCCAGAAGTAGTATGCAGGACTGCACAGACAATAACAGCTTTGTCAAAACTAAACACCATCTGGAGAGATAAAAATATCTCACTTATCTCCAAGATCAGACTAATGCGCTCCCTTGTCATATCCATATTTCTGTATGCCTGTGAATCATGGACCCTGACTGCAGATTTGGAGAGAAGAGTACAGGCGGTGAAGATGAGATGCTTTCGGAGACTCCTTGGCATCTCCTACAAAGACCACATAAGGAACAAAGCGTGCATAACAGAATCCAGCAAACCATTGGACCCTATGAGAACCTTCTAACGATCGTGAAAAAACGTAAATGGTATGGGCATGTCACAAGATCCAAAAGACTTCAAAGACAGTTTTACAAGGCACTGTCCAGAGAGGAAGAAGAAGAGGCAGACCAAGGAAGAGCTGGGAGGATAACATCAGCGAATGGACAGGCCTAGAACTCAACAAAACCCTGAGAAAGGCAGAACAGAGAGGAATGGAGGGAACTGGCAGACTACGGGACAGATAGATAGATCATAGAAGGCCATAACATAAAAACAAATCTAGCAAACCTAGATCTCTCTTGAATTTGATCCACCCACAACGTAATGGTAAACCAACAGTGTCAAGCATGGAGATAGCTGGTTGGATGGAATGTGTGTGTGTGAGGGGGGGGGGGGGGGGGGGGTGATGAGGAGGGGAGGGGGTGTGGATGACAAAGGGTTACAGCAAAGTATCACTGAAGAGGAGAGCAAATCTTTCAATTTTAGTTACTACAGTTGTATAATAATATGCTTCTTTCTAAACCTGGTTTATTCAATTGTCAATAATTTTAATGAAAAAAGCAACTGTCACAACATGTGTGTGCATATTTATGTAGAGAAGACTTTGATAAGATGACTTCTTGTTCTTTCATAATTACAAAAAATACAGATCTATGGACTGTGACAAGACCTGAAAACAGTTCTGTTTAATATCCAAAATCTTGAAAAAGAGAAGGGGGAGAGGGGACAGGAACTAGTGAAAACCTTGCCCTATCAAGACATTTTCTTTTCAGATCCTTGAGTATTAACAACAAAATTCCAAACACTTTTTTTTTTTTGGAGGGGGGGGGGGGGGGGTGTTTAAAAATCCAGGTGATCATTTACCCACACAACTGTGAACGAAATGAATCGGTGGTCTAGAGGTAACGCGCCTGTCTAAAAAGCGAAATGTCCGGGTCGGAAATGTGCGGTGGTTCCAATCCCGTTTGGACCCGAAACTTTTCACCCATCCATTAGACCATGAGTGGTAATCTGAGCGCTAGTCTTTCGGATGAGACGATAAACCGAGGTCCCGTGTGTTACACATAATAATGTAGCGCACGTTAAAGAACACACGGCAAGAGCGTTGTCCCTGGCAAAATTCTGTAGAAAAAAGCCACTCTGATAGGGAAAGAAATACAGTTGCAGACAGGAAAAAGAAACAAATGGGTGGCGCTGCTCTTGTGGCAACACCCTCCCCCTCCCTTACCCCCCCCCCCCCGAGAGCAACGGGGAATTTCACTCAGAGAAATCTGCCGTGACTTAAAGTGGTATAAATAAATACATCAATAAAACAAGCAAATCGTGTCTCAAGCATGGTGCCTACAAAAACAAAGGCAAACATTCCTGTTTTGCCAAAATAAATAGATAAATAAATAAATGCCAGGTTTAAAAGGTGGTGGAGGATATGAAAATGCTGTCTGTCTGTACTGAGAGGATGCTGTGTTTGAGTTTAGACTATTTTTAGCCAAATGGAGGAGGAGCTAGAACTTTGGAGGGAGGCCCTCCAATCAACTTGGGGAGCCAGTGGGGCAAGCATAGAAATTTGTGGCAGGTTGTTCGTCTAAACTCTTGATCCAGGGGCAGGTAACTGGTTATCTTGACAGAGGTTGTTCGTGTCATCTAAGTCACAAGGTTCCAAAACGTTCCACACTTCTCAGATTTTTTCTACCAATGCACAAAGACTTTTGCCACAACACACACACACTCACACACCCCACACACACACCACACACACACACACACCCCACTCTCACTCTCCTCACACTCTCACACACACACACACTCACACACAACACACACACACACTCACACACACAGGACCTCTGCATGAAGCCTCATCCAAAGGACCTGAAAGAGAAGCAAGCCAATTCAAGGAGAAAAATCCCCTGGAAGAGACACCTTAGAAGAGATTTTCTTCTTTTTTCTGAGGGGGTTGTTCCTCATCTAGAGCTCCAAGGTTTAACAGTAGTAAGATTATTGCTTACCCAACCATTTTTGCTCATCTTTAAGGCAGCCACATCCCGACTTCTGGGATGATGTCACACAACACTAGTGTGCATGTTGTTGTTGTTGTTTGAATGGCCTACTCTTCCAAATGGACTTTGGGGGAGTGGAGTCAGTGCTAACGTTAACTCCAGAGGGAAACCCCCTTTGAATGGGCATCTTCCTGGTGGTTCAAATCTGGGTTCAAACCGGGCCACACTGTGAGCACAATGCTCTAACCAAGCAAAGACTTGCAGTTACATCCACCCCTCCAACCACCATCAGGTTACAAGTTAAATGCTCTAACCACTGGCTGTGTGTGTGTGTGTGTGGTGTGTGTGTGTGTGTGTGTGTGAGTGATGAGCGTGTGTGCATGTGTGTGCACGAGTGTGTCACATGTGTATGCACATGAGTGTATGAACTGTTTGCCAGTGCATATATGGGGGGTGGGTTGGGTGGGGGGGAGCTTTCAAACCTAATCATAATGTCCGCTACGTTAATATTATCTTTTAACCCGCTGTTGAGAAAATTAAGAGATGGGAACTGAGAACATCTGTAGAGCCAACAAGAATGTATCACTATCACATCTTCGAGGTCTCTCACTCACTGTGACACATTTCACCATCTGGCTTTTGTTCTTCTGTGCATCGTGCTTTTTAAACATATAAATAAAGCTTACTCTATGCAATGGCTTATATGTGAACTTTGGTAATTACATCACCTAAGTACAGTGATGTGCATTTGTGACCTGTGTTTTTGTTTACAATGACAAACATTACACAAACACTGCTACGTTCCTGGCATTGGTACACGTTTTAGGTGTGTTTGTGTGTGTGAATGTGTCATATTGTAGGAATGACTCACCTGAGATGATTTCGACGATCCATCTTTATAATGTGTTTTTCAACAGCTGTGAAAACAAAAGAGTTTGTGGTCAGCCAGATGCATTGCTTCACGGTTTTAAATAGCCTGGTTACCTGCAGGGTTAGCTTGCAGGATGTACTATCTTGTATATAGTGCCCAGCTAGAAAAATGTTTCCTGGTTTTCACAGACATTTTAAATATGAATAATGCAGTGCATTGTTTTTTGGGGTTTAGGCTTAGATGAAAACCGGTAGGAGAGAAAATGGGGGAAATTTTCTAAAAATGAGGAGCTTGTGTTCTACAGTGTTGCCCCTATGAATATGTGGTGGGGGAGTACAGAGACAAAGGATTGAGGGAAACAGTGTTTTTCTGAATGTACCCCTTCATTCTCTTGTAATTACGCCTCCTTATTACAGCTTGTAGGTGGGCACAGCTATTTTAATATATTTTTTATATATTTTTATGTATATCAGGAAGAATTAGATAAATTTGTAGTTTGAAAGAAAAAAAGATTGAATTTTTTCAGCAGAAAAAACGTGTTTGTGCTTTTTAATAAGGTGACAACCTTAAAATTCCAAATTGAAATTTGAAGGAAAGGGGTTCATACAAACAAGATGTCAAATTCTTTGGTGTATTTTTAACTAGAAAGTTGAATTGGAAAAATGCACATCAACCAAATGATAATGAAACTAGGAAAAGACTTTTAAATTTCCCAAAGATAATAAGTTCTCAGATGGGTTTTAAGACCTACGACTCGTTTAAAGGCTCTGTCCTTGGAGTTCAAAATTAATATACGGACAAAAGTTTTTTTTTGCTGCAGATTATCTACTTAAAAAAAAACAAAATTAGACAGTAAAGCAGGAAAAATAGCTCTTGGGTTTCCCGGTCAGCAAAAACAGCTAAAAATTAAAAGAAGTCATTTACTATCTCTTTCTGATCAGGGAAACTGGCAGTATCAAAATATTGGGTTGTGTTTCTATTCCAAATTCAGTAAAAGAGGAAATATTTATTAATCAAGACACTGATTTTCCTAAACGGGCACGCAATATTTCATTTCTGCAGCCAATTAAAAATTATACAGACACATTTAGATTAAGACCAAATAGATTACATCATGGTGAAAAGACGGTTTCAGTCTAGCGTTAACATTGCACAGACACGAAGTTTTCCAGGAGCAGACATAGGGAGTGATCATGATCTTGTGATGATGACTTTCCGACTACGTCTAAAGAAAATCCACAAGCGGAACAACATCAGGATCAAATTTGACCTCGAGAAGCTGAAGGACCCAGAGGTATTAGAAATCTTTCAAGCAAGGATAGGTGGAAAGTTTGCAGCACTCACTGTGATAGACTCAGACATAGATACACTGACGAATAGTTTCAATACAGCGGTGACTGAAACAGCAAATGAGCTTCTTGGCAAACGCCGACCAGTCAAAAAACCATGGGTCACACCTAACATCCTACAACTATGCGACAAGCGTTAGAGAGCTGAAGAAAAAGAAAAATGAAACAAAAGAAAGAGCAGAACAATATAGGGCAGTCAACAAAAGAATCAGGAAGTCCATGACGGAGGCAAAAGAGAATTGGATCGGTGAACAGTGCCAAGACATTGAAGAGAACATCAAGAAAAACAATAGCAAGAAAGCATATCAGCTGGTGAAAGACCTGACTAGCACGAAACAGAGAAAAGGTTTAACAATCCAAGACAAAAATGGGAAGGGTCTCACTGACGACCAGGTATTCTGAACAGATGGACAGAATACTGCTCCGACCTGTATAACTATAGAACCGCAGGAGATCCAGAAGTCCTTAATGTACCCGAAAGCAAAGACACAGACAGTCACCCTATCCTCCGAGAAGAAGTGGAAACAGCAGTCAGATCGCTGAAAAAGGGGAAGTCAGCAGGGGCTGACAACATTCCAGCTGAGTTGGTCCAAGCTGGAGGGGAAGCCATGATCAGCGCCCTACTAAGAATCTGCAACAAGATCTGGCAGACAGGAAAATGGCCAACACCATGGACGCAGTCACTCATCATCACCCTCCCCAAGAAAGGAAATCTACAACAATGCCATAATTACCGCACAATCAGCTCATATGTCACCCAAGCAAGGTCATGCTGCAGATAATATTGAATAGACTGAAGCCACAAGCAGAGACCATCATTGCTGAGGAACAAGCAGGTTTCAGAGCAGGCGCAGCACAACAGAACAGATATTCAACCTCAGAATACTATGTGACGGTACCTTCAACATCAACAAGACCTTTACCAGTCTAAACATTGTGCCCAGCTGGAAAACATAGCAACTGCAACTCCAACGCTCTAGGATTAGTAGTACAAAACCAAATGACATAAGTAAATGTCATTTCAGCAAATAACACTGCACAATGGACAGGTTTCCTGTTGTGCCTATCTCTGTGTTTATGATCTCACCACCTAGTCGCCTGAACAAAACACTGAACAAATGTAATAAAAAATAATTAATAAATAACCAGCCACCACGGTGCAGTGGTTAGCACCGTAGGTTACAGGACTGTGAGGCTGCAGGTTTGAATCCCATAGAGTAACAAGGATTTTTTTCAAACTCCAGACAGCTCCTATCCATTGAGTGTGCTGTGGGCTCATTGGGAAGACTGGGACCACACAGTTGAGCTTCATCCACTACATGGATGCGATATCAAGAATATTAGTTATTCCTCAAATTACTGACCAACACTTGCAGGGGTTTGTTATGTCTTACACCTGCTGGCACCAAGATATATTATGATAGAAAGCGTAAAGTAACATCCCTGTCAAGTAGTCAATAGAGAGCTTAACGTACAATCCTATAGCTGCAGCTTCTATTCATGTTCATTATTACAACAAAAGAAACGTCTCTGATTCAGTGGTCTGGTTGCTCTGGTCTCATGACCAAACCCCACTTTCAGTTCCCCACACTTCTGTGCCTGTGATTAGTTTGTGTCAAATTCAAAGTTTCGGGGTTTGAGGTTTCAAAGAAGATGGTATGTTACTTCCCTGGGTTAGATGTCCTCACTTCAGTCTGGACTCCGCAACGAGCTATGAACTGTCGTTAGAAGGAGGTTAAGAATGGTGTGGCTGCATAGGTTACTCGGAACAGGCACCTTGGGAACACCACCAAAGCAATGGGTCTCCCGACCCTGAGGATGTGACATATCAAAATTAATTATGGCTGCCGGTTGAAGAAAATTGAAAATTGAAAATGAGCGGTGTAAACACTCCAGAGAATATTTGAAAGAGTTGCTTGAAAAAAAGGTAGTTGAATAGACTGGGAAGGGCAGAAATAAGAGAGATGACAGAAAGGTAGAGAAAGACAGAAACAAGAAAGCGATAGAAAGGGGGTGACCATTCTAGCAGAGAATTTCCAGAAGATGTGGATGCATACTGAAAGAGCCCCCGCATCCCGCAAGAGGAAACGTTAGAATCTTTGGGGCTTGAAAATCATAATCCAGCAACACTCAAGGATACATTTTAACTACTTAGCAAGGATTGGAACTCATTGCTTTTGATACCAAATTAAATTTACGATCTTTATCAGTGTTAACAATTTTACCGTAATTAGGTAAAACATATTCATGTTTATAAAAACAAAATGAAAAGTTTCAAGAGTTTAAAACTTTGTCCTAAAACAGGCTTACCGGGTGGATGTTCTCTCAGTACGGGCTCTGCGACAAGGATATTATTGTCGTAGCGCTAGTGTCCTGCACGTGTTAGCTCAGAACGCCCACTGAACAATGCAAAAGCGACCAGCTGCAGTACAAACACTGCCCCACTACCCCATCCAATGCCCAGACTGGTGGCTCCACGGCAGACATAACGATGAATCTCCCTGTGACTTCTGACCCCAAGGTCACAGCCTGACGCCTGGGTATGGACCGCTAACAGGAAAATACGGCAGCAAGAAAAAGAAATAAGAACAGGTTAACAAGCAATAGACATACCAGTTTTAAGCTCTATGACAAAATAGATCAACATAGCGGTCAGTTTTTAAAAAACATACTGACACATGCACTGTTTTCTGCTTGGTCGGCCAGACAGCAGCAGCAGCACAGTGCAGTCTCTGCCATGGATGGCAGCAGCAGCTGCCAGCAGCTGCAGCAGCAGCAAGCTAGCAGCCACACTACAGTCCTGCACGTCACCAGCAAGTGCTTGGGGTGGAGTCAGGCACATACTCTCTGAAGAACCTCTTGCAGCAGGCGTAGGCTGCAGCACACCTTTCCGTTGTCTTAGCCGACTGTCTTGCGGCACTGCTCGGTGTGTGCTATACGTTTCAGTGTACTGATGGTAATGCAGGCGATTTTGACCTGTACTGAGTCAGACCTATACAGGCCATGCAAGGTTCTTCATGCAGCATCATTCCTCTCAGACATCACTGTCCTGATGAGGCAATCCAGAGACTTCAGTATGATGTACATGGTATGACTTTAACCCACATAGACCAGGCCTCCTGTGGGATACTGGACAGGGGGGGAGGCACTAAGGAAATGCATTGTAGAATGCGAGGGGGGGTGACAGAAGGCCACCACTTTACAACAACTGTCACTGCCTTTTGTTGCGAATATTACGTCTGCTTCCCCCACCTCAACCACCTTCTTAGTACGAATAATGGCTGATTGCACTCTAAACACCATGTTGTTGGATAGGAACAGTCAGCATTGGTGCAGGACAATTACAAACTTGTGTTTTGTTTGATGACAGACGACAGCCTAGCTGGCGAAGAAGCAAGAGCTTGTCAACTTGTGTAAATCCTTGATGAAGCCTCTTCAGCATACGCATGCAGAGCAGTGCAGAGTAAACCCAGCTGATGACAAATATTGCCACAATGGCATCTGCACGTCTATTCCATAGACAAGAAATCAAGACCATACATAGCTTTAAATATCTGGGAGCTAAAGTAACAGATGAAGGTCAAACCCTAAGTTCTCTCCAGGATAGCCCAGACCCCAGCTGTAATGACAAAAATAAAGATTCATCTGGAACGACATGTACCATCACCTCACCTCCAACATCAGACTGATGTATTCCTATTCATGTTAATCTTTTTTTGGGGCACAATGTGAAACATGGACTATAACATCCGATACAGTAAGGAGCCAGGCATGAAGATGAGTGATGCTTTCATGAACTAAATCGTGTACAGAGATCACATAAACAAGAGGAAGTGAAAATGAATGAAATGTCCTACGACCCATATGAAGAGCTCCTGCTTAGGGAAAACAAAAAAATCATAAAGCCTGAAGAGGTACAGGCACGTCACAAGAACATCTGGACTGGCCAAGACTGCCCTACAAGGGAACAGTACAAGGACGGGAGACGAAGAGGCAGAAGAGAAATTGATGGGAATATTTACAACATCAGTGAGGTAGGACTGGCTTTCCTCGAGTGGAACGACACACTACGAAAGCTTGAGAACGTGAAGAGGGGAAGAAGCGGTTGCAAAATCTTCAGAGGTGCCCTAAACAGTCTACTAGACTATGGAGAGCGAGGTGGGGTGGAGGAGTATTTTCCAAACACCAAGGAACACTGTCACAGATGCTTTCTTTCGTCTCTCTGCAATAATGTTTAGGTTTGGGCGGCTTTGTTTCATTTAATCTTTATTTATTTATTTTAATATTTCATTTTGTGATTTAAAAAAGAAATTTTTTAGGTTTTTAATTTTATTGTTTTTTTATCATTACATTTTCCCGCCGTTTTATTAATTTTTTTTCTTTTATTGTTTTATTTCAACTCTATGGTACTTTTAGAATTCTATTTCATTTAATTTTTTTTTTTTAATCTATCTATTTTATTTTATACCTGCATATATATTTTTTTCAATTTCTTATTTTCTTTTGTTCTTATCCTATATTTCTATTTCTTATTATAGTTTTTCAGTTCTTTATGTATTTGTTTTATCCTATCTTACAGCAAAGAACCAAGGAAACAATCACAAGTGGGTGTCCTGTGATCCTAGGAGTAGCTACAGAAGAACTGAAGACACAAGGGGAGGAGGACAAGTGATGGGACAGGACACTGGACAGAACTTGAGAGGGTGAGTGAATCGATCCAGCAGGAGAAAACTAAGTGAGTTTTTTTTTTTTTTTCCTGTTCACTTGTTGAGCATTACAAATGTGCTTTACAGGTTGCATTCCTTCAGACATACTGTGAAGTGTGCCAGAAAGCTGTTAGCCATGACAGACGCCTGTGCACAGATCTCCAACCTTTACCTTCATGTTGAACAATGAACTTTCTGCAATGACTGACTCTTTTTTTTTATGTTTTTGCCCTGAAGTGTTTAGACGTGGTATCATTTAGAGCCTACAGTGCTCTGAACATGTCGAATGGTAGACAGACGACCACTGCACTATCCATGCCGGCTCAGCGTCGCCTGGTACAAGGACGTTCCTTCCATTGTGACCAGCAGAGTGGGAGAGTACAGAATGGCCAATGTATGGACAAATCACCACATGCCGACCAGTATCACTGTTTGGCACCTGCAATGTCGAGGGTCGCTGACAGCTCCAGGAAAAGTGGTTGAGCTGACTCATGAAGTGAAAAGATACAACGCAACATACCTAGCACTCTGTGAGATGTGTGCTTGAAAAAATTCGTAGAGACCCCCCTTACTCTTGAAGGCCACAGACTCTACTCATGTTAGCAGTGAAGACAGACAAGACATGAACATGGAGTTGGTGTTCTCATTCCACAAAGACCACTGTGGATACCATCTTGGGTCCACACAGTCGTTCTTAGCCAACGCACTGCCGTCCATCGAGGGCTGCACCCTTTAACATCCCCATTCATACCAGCACTTTGCTCAAGAACAGACTTGCATGGCCAAAGACGATGAAGACTTCTTCAACCAACTGCAAGAGGTCACCAGAACTAGACACCAAAGATGCCATCATTTGGTAGGACGAGTTGACTGGAATGCACAAAAATAAACAGGAGCCAGAGGCAAGCCAGAATTGGAAGGGGATACCTGGCAGTATCTTGCATCACTCCGCTTAAAACCAGGCATCAACAGGTAGCAGCAGCAGTGTATAATGGTCTTTCTCCAACTGGCAAGATGAAACGTCACAATTTATTCTGTGTCATGATGGAGTCAGGGCGTTGTGTTGCTCTTCTCCCTGCCCTGTTCTTCCCCCTGAAGTCATTTCTTTTTCTATGTGATGCTCGTCTCAGTGCGGTCAGCTTCTTCTGCTGATTGCATGGAACACTATAATAGGAAAGGTGACTTGCCGTAAATATGATAAGTTGGTAGAAAAAGCTATGATCATTTAAAAAAAAAAAAAGGAAAAACAGAAGAGAAAAATGACAAAATATGATGTATGTAACTCTGTGTGTGTGTGTGTGTGCATGTGGTGTGTGTGCTTGCGCGCGAGTAGCTAAAATAGGTGTGACACACAGTGCTATACTCTCACACACACACCACACACACGCTCACTGTTGAGATGTGGACTCTTTCTAAAAAACAAAACTTTGAAATCATTAATTTTATATTTATATCAAGAAAGGTTTGTACAGGTAAATCATATTTTCCTTTAAGGTTTTTATAACAAAACAACAGACTTTATAAATTATACAAGTAACATTTGAACTCAGATACTTTTTACATTCGGTTTTTGACTTCAGTTTTCAAACTGAAATTCAAGTTTATGTAAAACACTTACTCATGAGAATCGAACCTAGCTAGTCAGCTCCAATTCTGATCTGCAGGTCAAAATGCTAAAACCACTAGGCCACCGTGCCTTAAAACATAATTAACCAATGTAAAAGCTGTACCAAAAATAAGAAGACATCACATGCCCAACTAAATCAAAAATACAATAATTTTCAATCTCTACTACATGTATGTTCTCTATTTACATACAGAAATATTTTGCTCACCCGCAAATAAACTACATTGCTTCACTGCATTTTCTTTCCTGTCATGAGACAAGTGAGAAGAGCTGTGTAAAATGAAGTACCTACAGACAAAGATCAAATGGGAAGGACTGGATCACGAAATAAAGAAAACTATGAAAAATGTGAAGTTGATGATCTGAGAGTCTGTTGCTTTGTACCATTTGACTGCGTCTGGTTTGGGCACATTCAACGGAAAGCAGACCACCGCAACATAAAAAGAGCAATGACTCGTAGTGGGACGGAAAGAGACCAAAGGGGAAGAATAGCAAAACCTGGCTACCTGTATTGCAGATCTTAGCGAAAGGGCATAAATAAGGAGGAAGATAAAAACAAAGAGAGATGGAGAAGGCTTCATCAATGTCAAACCTCCCCTGGGAGAAACTGACAAAAATGGAAGAAGAAGAAGAGGAAGAAGAAGAAGAAGAAAAGTGTCCATAGGGTGCTTTTCAGCTTTAGATTATGAGAGGCTTCAGGCAGGCCAGCTCCCTGTGATGATAGCTAGAGAGAGGCGTGCTGACCTGCCATCACACACAGCAACACGTTCGCTTTCTTCTGCTGGAAAAGGGAAATAGGCAAGATAAACAGATATATAAAAAGCAAAATAGCACAACTGAACAACACTTGCACACATGTGCACAAACACTTCACTCACTCATTCCAAAACACACAACTGAAACACGCACATACCAAACACTGCTTTTTGATTTTTTTCTATATTTTGAGACAGCTCGATTTCTTTTTTTGGCAACAAACTCATAGTGAGTGCACTATTAGTATTTACTGCTGAGACACTGTCTCTGGACCCCTTCACTCATCTAACTTTGCTTCTCACTCAACCTATTAAAAAAAAAAAAAAAGGTAAAGGTGTCCCATCACCTTTGTGGTCGTAGTGGAGCAAGGCATCAGAGACATCAGCTTCTATAGGCGCCAGCATCTTTGAGGCTGGCGCCCATTCCTCCTCTAAACATCGCTGCATTCTACATTCCTGTACCCTTAAGACGGCCCAGGGTACGTGTTATATCTGCCTGTCGTGAATGGAGGGCAAACTGTACTGAAGCAAAAACGTTGAACTACAGGTCACCCCCCATCACACTTGTAACCTTTGCTGGCATGTGGGACCTTAGCTGTGTCGGGAAAAGCGAAGTGATCCGGACACACTGCAATCCCGTTAACTTCAAAAAAAAAGTAGTATTCGCAAAACTAAAGAATCTGCATCGGCTACCACCCACACTGTGCCCCACACCACACCTTAATTATTCATTGTCAGACTCTCATCATTGATCTGTATTTACACAGAGTTTAAAAAAATTGATAAATTTTTCAATATAAAATGCTGAAAAACACACATACACATATCTATGCACATGGCATGCTTATTCAATCTTTTTCTCACAAATTACTCTTATATACTAATATTAACACTCACAACACCTAACCCGCTCTGCAGTTTCCTTCTACCATTCAGTGCTACGTGGAATTCCTGCCATTATTCAACCTGGACTTTGCCAGCACGCCCCCATCTTCAGTATGAAAAACTGCACATGAAGCCCAGCGTTTTGTAAGGGTACAGCTGAAGAGCTCCCCCCCCTCCCCCCCTGACTAGGTATCCCGGCTTTCCTGACTGTTTCAGCTGGCCCTGCTCGTGTACACTGGAGATCAAGGACTGAGCTCCTGTTCATTTCCACTTTTCAGGTTGACAGTGGTCACGTTCATGGCAACATGCAGCCAAGGGTGCATGTAAGGTCTTGAACACAACATCTTGAATTTTCTTCGTCAAGCTTGGTGGAACTTCTTCATTTTAGTACTGGAACTTTCCCCTGTGACTGTGTGGTTTGGTTAAATTTCTCAATGACAGTAGGTGCTTCATCCTTGGAAAGTATTTGTTTTTACTCAAATTTTTTCAGCAGACTGGAATCTGTAGCAAAAATATCCTCAATTAAAGCTATAGCTCTCGGAGAATCATTTCATCTTCATGTTTTGTCTTAATCACGTAACAAAAGTCTATTCATGTGTAGCGAAAACTCTTAGGGTGAGCTAGGGTAGATGCCATTTTCAATAAAATCTTGTGTGGGTCCACATTACCCCCCCACCCCCCTCCACCCCTTGTGTGTCTTCAGACCCCCCCCCCCCCCCCCCCCATACTCCTCCCACCCCTCGCCCTCCCCCACAAACCCCCGCTGACCCGCCTCCCCCCCCCCTCATCGCCATACTCAAAATTGTCCTTACTTTTATACGTTTTGTATTGGTAGTAATTTAGGCCACACTGAATGTGGTATGACTAAGTTAAACAGTCAACCCTTAAAAATGATGTGTCACTGACCAGCATTACTATAAAGTTGGACAGGGGTAAAACATTGGTAAATTAAAAAATTTTTTTTTTTTTTCTCCTGTAAAGCATTACCTGCTGTTTTATATACACGTCTTCTCATTCTTCTGGGCTGTGTATGCTGATTTCAATATGACTTTTGCAAGAGGGACTATCTATTATGATCTTTTTTGTAATCTGTTATGTCAGTCTTCATTTTTAAGTATTTAAACTTTAAGTCGCGCCTTACCATAGACACGACCCTAAAATAGGAGAATGTGTGTGTGGACGTGCTGTCGTCGACGACCGAGATTTTTACTCTGTTTTGTGTTGGAGGCGTCGTGTGTGGGCCGTCCCCTTGCATGTGTCCACCCCCCCCTATGCGACCCACGCACTCCGGTGTGTCCGTCAATATTTTTAGTAATATCTACAGGATAAATGTAGTCTTAACCATGAAACCAGATCAACAAACAATTTTTTCCGCTTCTTTAAAAAATTCGAAAATAATTAAAAGAACTAATATAAAAGACAATACGAATCCTTAATCAATTAAACCTCCAGCATCGTGTCTATTGTTTAACACATTGTTAACTATTTTTTTACAATGGTATTCTCCCTCGAAATGGCAGGGACGATGAGTTTTAACTTCACCTCACACTCCATGTATGATATGTCTCACACATAAGCACCATTTACACATCCTTTGCTGAATCTTTGCTCATGGATTGCCCATTTAATCTTTTTATCCTGAAGAACAATCGCCCTACGCAGTTGTCCTTTCTTTTACAGTATTTTGTATGAATTTCTAAGCTGATCTATGTATTCAACTACACTATTTCCCACTGGAGTTTTGAATGTGAAGACGCTTGTTTCTGCCTGATGATTTTCTCCCATTGTTTGCTGTTAAGGAAGCTTCTTCTAACAAAACCGATAAATACCCCCCTCTGCAATGGCCACTCTCTGCGGACATGCCCCAGTAATGTAGTCCACCCGTTCATTTCCCTGTGCACCACTTTCTTGCAGAACTAATAATTAGAAAATAATCACTATATCGTTGAAGGATTCCAGCAAAAGGAAACACATGAATTCCTACTTAAACGCAGAAGATTTTTGAATGTATTTGATGTCTAGTAAAAGTTTAGCTGACTACTTGATAACTTATAGAATTTTAAGGATTTTCAATACTGTTTTTGAACGCCACACACACAGTAATATATTAATGATAAGAGGTAGGGATGATCTAAATCTGGAAACTTTTATTAATGTTACCATGCGTGCCCAGAAATGATATTTTTCAGTCTTACTCCAAAAATCGGAACCCGACCCCCTCCTGCTTATTTTGGCCTCAAGTGACAAACACTGCGATGCGTGGACAAACCGGACTCATTTCGCTAATGGGTGCTCTCATCTTTCACCTCACTGCATCGCTCAGAGTTCCCTCGTGACATTATCGAGTAGGTTTCACTAGTGAACCGCAGAACTCACGGGTTCTGTCCAGAACATTATTTCGGTTTGGGTGAATAGTTTCCGGTGAGCCTTGCTACTTTTTTAGGTAAGGGGAGATCAATATTAGTTCTTCCTGTGCCACGTGGTCAATGTGTGTTCACTATGCACGTGTCTTTGAAATCTAAGAATATTTACCGGATTTTCTGAGCTTCAGGACACTAACGCGCTCATGGCTTGCTTGTTCTTATCGGGCAAGAGATTGCAACTACCGGACGCAGTGCAGTGTTAGTAATCAAAGACGCTCAGCCCTGTCGTCAATAATGTTGAACTGACAGCAGCGATACTAGATCAATCAAAACACCTACACACACAATCCCAGGTCCACAGAATTGCTCCTCATAGTCCCTCCGGCCCGGGTACTTTCGTCAAGGTAGGGGTTGGGTAGACCGCTGACTAAACAAATCAACCAGTATTTTTTCCACGCGGCATTACATCCACTTGCTTTCCAAATCATTTTTGTTCTGGACACTGCACTCCTCCCTAATTCCTCACACGATTCATTGCAGAAACAAATTTCTCACCTCGTGAGCATTTTGCTGGTCATCTCATCCCACGCACTCTTCAGCATCCAATCTCCCCCCCCCCTACGCAACGCAATCATACATTTACTTGAGTACGGAGAATGTGATTGCTGTTTTATGTGGGACAGAAGGGTTCAAACAGATTTTATCACCTATGAATATGACTTACAATCTCACATTCAAAACTGTATATATGGTGTCACAAACACACTCACGTGTGGAAATACTTTTTTTGTTATTATGGCTGTGGCCTCAATCTCAATTTTTTTACCACATTTTTTCTGTCTTCTTTTTTACTCTCCTACAATTCTATGTGTGGGGCCATACCCACCTTTTCTTTTTCCCCATTTATTTTGTGGGGGGCCTCCAATCCTTTTGTTCCAACTCTTTCCTGCGTCGTGTCACGTTTCTGAAATCCCCAAAGTTCTTCGCTCACCTTCATAAACATGAAATCACCAGAAAAATCTATCACAGTGTTGTACCATATACAGTCGTTTGATAAGATACGTTTTAAAAAACAAACTGATAAAACTGAATTAGTATCCTTTATATAAAACATAAGACAGAGAGCATTGCTCGTCTTCAAAAAAAGCCCCTTGGTACATCTGCACATCAAAGGTGGAGCTCGGTTTTAAACAGGACCAAGATGTGCTGCTTCAAATATGTCACGGCACCAATAATAATAATCCATAAAAAGCACCAGTGCACTCGTTTCTTCCTCCCCCTATTATCTCTCACACAACATCACAATAATGCTAATGAAATCCAATCATACAGTAACTACTGGTTAGTAACTGCCAACTCCACACACAAAACCACACCCATAATTCTCGTGTCTTCACCTTCTCTCTGTGCACTACAGTCTGCCATGCGGTTATTGTCAGTCCTAAGGCCACACGCATGTATTTGCCCACAACCACAATTCTTTCTCTTCCTGCTGCCCACTCAACACTGACTTCACTTTAACCACAATCTTTCTCCACACATCACAAACAAACATCATTTTGCACTAGCAGACCATCAACACAAGTTCAGTCTGATCCAAACTTGACAACATAGCTCTAGCTACTTAGGTCACATGCTTTTCCACTTCACAAACATAATACACACAAGTCATGGTCATTGTAAGCCTACATTACAACATCATACACAACAAGTACTACAAACTTTGGTGCTGCATTCAACAAATTAAACAAAATCAGTCCAGACCATTACAAACATAGGTTCATTGGCCAAGGCCACAGATTTCAGGGTGAAAAATTTATTCATTTTAAAAACTCACTATTCAAGTCAATAAATGGGTGACATCAATACAAGCATACAGAGTCGACACCTATACTTGTTCGATTTTACTCTTTTTCTTCTGAGGGGGCCTCCACAAACCACCCTTTTCTTTTCCCAATTTCTTTTCTATTTTTTCTTTTTTTCATTTTGTGGGGCACTCCAACCAACCTTTTCTTATCCCTTTTTTTTTTCTTTTTTCTTGTGGGTCCTCTTCCTCCTCTTTTTCCCATTCTGTTTTCATTTTCTGACTTCAAATTCACTGTACACCTCCACACACACTCTCTCAAAAAGGCAAAAACATAGAAAACACACACTACTACCTGTCCATGCACCTCCTACAACTCGATTTTTTCTTTGTAATGAAACCGAAACATAACACACCACACCCCCAAATCCCTCCAGTTGAAGCCTCTGTCATTATGACAGTGCCAGCACATCTGTTGTGAGTAGCCCTTGTACAATCAGTCTGCGCCCACTGTCGAGCTGGCTTTCATAATGCTCCACATCCCTTTCTTCTACCTCGCTCACCTCATGTCCATCTTGCTCTTTAACTTATTCTTTACCCCTCCGGCCCCAACCCCCCAATCCCCACCCCAACTCATCTACCAATTAAAAAAAAAAAAACCAATAACACACCACAATCACACATCCATCAAGCTAAGGAGACTAAGCCGAGGTCCAGTTGGATCCCATACACAAATCTTGTGCCAACATGTTTTCATAACAGTTACGCCTTTTGCAAGAGTAGGCCACACTGATGTGCTTGAGGGAGTCAGCATGTAAACATTTTAACAAAAATCGCTAGGCATAACACAGGGACATACACTGTATAAAAAGAACACTAATTCATAACATTATGATGGAAATAAAGAAATGGATAATTACATCTACAACAAATCGAACGATTATTATAGGGTTTGATCACAAGTCATGTGCAGAGTGATAGCTTGGAGAAGATTAAGTCCCAATATGTGAAGTTTTACGGATGGTTGTTTAACCTCTGATCAATGAAGAATCTTTCGTCGAACAAAATTAAGTATTCCCATAATAATGATAATGAAATGGCATCTGCTCCTCTCTACGCTCTATATCTTGCAAAAGAAATCAATGCGCCTTGCACATACAACACCTCACCATACACTCACACCAATTACCATACTTAACTGAGTTCACAAATTCAAATGAACACACACACACTCGCTTGCGTTGCGCACACACGACTCGCGCTATGCCGCAACACAAACACAACAACAAAACAGGTCTATCACACTTTGGATCGACTGGTCGGGGATTCGCGGCTGTTGAAAGCAGGGCCAACATTTAAGATGAAACAGGAGGGAAATCATTAGCTTTGGAATTAAACCTATCATCTTGAGGCCGCGGATTCTTCTAACGCCTCGTCATAAGTATGCTTTTGGCGGAAAAGTGACAGCGGCCTCGTTCCATTCCAGATCACCCAGACCGAAAACACAGAAAGAGCGCAAGCCCAATGTGGAATTGGGTTGATTCTCTCGGTATTTGTAAGAACAGGTATATGCTGCCAGAGCCGCGCAGGGAACGAGAAGGATTGTATAGGTCGCTCTCTCGTCACAGATGGTAGGATGGGTGCTGTTTTGTGCAAACACTTGTAGCAAAGGGTAATGATTCTTTAGCTTATCTAAGTGGCACAGGCAGCCGAGACTCGCTACCCCCCCGTCGAGGAGTATCGTGACTTGATTTCTTCCTTTAGACTAGTGAGCTGCAGGTTTTGTATACGTTGTAGGGAGAGGATTGATGATGATGGCATCGACCAGAACTCGTGAGATTTCTCGATCCAGTCCAGAGTGTAAGACACTCGAGAGATGCGCCACTCAGTTTGGAGGTTGAAGCCATGTGGGTACATGGTTACTTTGAATTGCAGTGTGTGTTTGCGCTTATTGAGATGCGAGAATACCTGCAGGTCTTGTCCTGGTGAGAATTTTTGCATTGGAGTTTGTTGTCTGATAACGACTCCATGGATCACTTTCAACAGCAGTGGATAGAGGAATTTGACAGTAATTGCAACAATATTCTATTTGATGCTGTTGTGATGGCGAGAGTGATTTGTGTTTTTGGTCCACTACGCATGGCTTCGGGTTTTTATCTGATGTTTATCTGTACACTTCGTTACTGTATCATCCAGTTTTTGTTTACTATTATTGGCGTAGTCCATATTTGTAAGAGATAACAGGAGGTGAGGTGGGTGGTAATCATATATAACAATCTGAGAGTCATCGGCTTAGAAATGATGGTTCGTTCTTGATGACGGTTTATTACTTGTGAAAGAGGCTGCAGTGTAGAAAGTTCGAATGAACAGGGCCCAGAATCAATCTCACGTGCCTGGGACTACAACATTCCAGTTTTCGAGGAAATGTCCGAGTATTTTTACTGTCTACTGCGTTAGATTCGGCCTCGTTCAGGTATGTCCAAGTAAACATCCATCGAGGGCTGGTCGCTGTAATTCCATGTGCCTGGTTTGCCATTGAACAAGTTTGGCGACGATGAAGTCTTGATCTTGAGAGTCTTTGCATGAGATGTTGTGATAATTGGAGAAGAAAAAGAGATCTCAAGTTGTACTGCGATCGTTGCTTGTGCACAAAGCGACTGCCATCTTGGCTGACTTTCCCATGCTATGTCTTGAAATCAGTTGTTGCCTTCAGGACGCGTATTTTCGAGTTGTTGTTGTTGTTGTGCGTTCCCCTGCTTTACACCCTGGGGGTCAACCCAGAACATGCACTCTGACTCACTCATCATCCCACCTGGGAATCCCTGTGAGATAGGAAGTTACAACCGGTGAGAAGTTAAGTGGTTTGTATGACTATTTTCAAGTAACTCGCCATTAGGCAGCCATACGCGTTTCAGAGGATTTTTTCTCCTTTAAAGGAATGAGGGCAGGGTTGTGATGTTAAGTGGCTTGTCTTGGATGAAGGCCAATCTCAACTCAACATTTTAAACAACAACATTTTAATGTAGGCTTGGCAATAGCTGACATCAATAATGACACAGCTTTTGGCATGGGCCAAGCCGTTTTCCAGTTTAAAACAATTGAAAATAATTCTTTTGTTCCAGTAGTCATTCAAATTCTAAATTCAAAACAGCATTGACCAGTTTTACATTCTCTGTTACCTCCTGATTGTCAATGTGGGTTAGTGGGTGTATGTGGTCATGAAAATAAGTTCTCTGTATTTTACTTTTGGCTTAATTGATTTTTAAATTGTGTGTGTGTGTGTGTGTGTGTGTAAGTTTTTGTCTTTAATAGTCAATGTCATTATGGGGTGTACGGGTTGTGTGTGTGTGTGTTTTCTAGTCCATTGTTTTTATAAAAATTTTTTTGTTCATATATTGGTGAGTGTGTATGGTGTGCACATGTGTGTGCGTGTAGTGAGTGTGGCAAGCGTGCACGTGTACATAAGTCATATGTCTTTTCGAATCAATGTTGTTGTTTTTTTGTTGTGTTTATTTGGGGCTTTTTACTCAATTTTTTTTTTAACATTGTATTCTACATTGGGAGTGTTGGGTATGTGTGTGTATGTGTGCGTTCAAACGCCATGCATGTGAAGCGCAATGCCTAGGGTTTGTGTGTGGGTATATCTTTTATGCTATCTTGGAATGTTCATAACAATTTGAAATTGTAGTTTTCTTGTGTCTTTGAGATAATTATACGTATCAAATGTGCCTCGTCAGTATTGTTAATTGCCCTTCATGGGATAAATAAAGTGTTTTTGACTTGACTTGACTTGGAAGGACTTTAAGGGGAGTGGAGCTTTGGTACTAATGTAAACTGGACTGACAGGGGACTGGACAGCACACAGCATTACACTCGGTGATCTGCTGGACCAGGTATTTAAATTCTTGTTCAAGGAGATTTTTCCTCCGAGTTAACATCAGTACCGACTCCACTCCCCCCAGAAAGTCCTTCCAGTATGAGACTTTTAAAAAGAAGGTCCGTGTGCAAATGCCGCAGATCATCTTGTGGCGCATGTTAAAACCTGCTTCCACGTTTCGAACAGTAGGCTATTGTGTGCTGGTGAAACAGAAAGACAAACTGCAGACACACTAGGAAATTGATATAAAAAAAGAAACAAGTGCCTATTACATTATCCTCAAAATAAAATAAATAAATAATAAAAAAGCAGAGGAAAGATCCATGAACGGGTGTGTTGGTAGTGGTTCCATCCCGGGCGTAGATCCCGGGCACAGTGCTCTAAACCACTAGGCTGTCCCGCCCAAAAACTAAATAATCTTCACTTTCTTTTGCTAGACCATCGTGTTTTTTCAAATCCATTTAGGACAGAAATGATGATTGATAGACTGTCAAACTCAGTCATATTTCTTTGACAGGTAATGTTCACAATACAATGCGACCACAGTACATTTGAAAATGAATCAGATGTTACCTTCAGTCATGAAGGGCCCTCTTCTTGTTGGAGAATTCGGAGTGTCTTCAATGGCTTGGTGAGGTGACCACAGCAGCTTTTTCTGCAGCTTCTGTCAAAGATGATTGACATTTCGCTAGACATTTAATAGCTTTTTCTTCAATGTAAAAATCATGTTCTGGAAAATGAATGGTTTTAAGAACTGTACACATTTTATCGAGGACGGGATAGCTCAGTGGTCGGAACACTCGCTTTCCCCCAGCCAAGTTAAGCAGCGTCGAGTGTGGTTACCAGTTGGATGGGTGACCGATTGCGCACCTTGGCTTCAGTACAGTTCCCCCAGTTCACCCAGCTGTATATGGGTACCAGCCCTCTTTAGGGTCAGGGAAAGTAAAGCAGTCGAGGGAGAGGAGATGGGCACCTCCTCATTATGATGGCCCTAGAGAGTTGTGGTCTTGACGCCTCGCTCCCCTACGACCTTATAGGTTATGGGACTCCTTTACCGTTACCTTTTTTACACATTTTATCAAAGATTTAACTAGTTTTTGTTGAAAGAAAAAACCCCAATCTAGAACACTGAAAGTACTATTCAGAAATATGCAGCATTACTCTACAAGATAACTTCCCAATATTCCAAAACTAGACATGCAATTAATTTTTAGTCAGCTAGTCACATGTCCTGCTGATGGAAGTAAAAGACAGCATTCACAGTGACAAAGTCTAACATTGTGCCCAAGCTGGAAAACATAGCAACTTCAACACCAACGCTCTAGGATTAGTAGTACAAAACCAAATGACATAAGTAAATGTCATTTCAGCAAATATCACTGCACAATGGACAGGTTCTGTCTGATGCTTATCTCTGTGTTTATGATCTCACCACCTAGTCGCCTGATACAATACACTGAACAAAATGTAATAAAAAAATAATTAATAAAATAACCAGCCGACCACGGTGCAGTGGTTAGCACCGTAGGTTACAGTGACTGTGATTGGCTGCAGGTTTGATTCCCAAATAGTGTAACAGGTTTTTTTTCAAACTCCAGACAGCTCCTATCCATTTGAGTGTGCTGTGGGCTCATTGGGGAGACTCGGAACCACACAGTTGAGCTTCATCCACTAATGGAATGCGATTCAAGAAATATTAGTTATTCCAAATTACTGACCAACACTTGCAGGGGTTTGTTATGTCTTACACCTGCTGGCACCAAGATATATTATGATAGAAAGCGTAAAGTAACATCCCTGTCAAGTAGTCAATAGAGAGCTTAACGTACAATCCTATAGCTGCAGCTTCTATTCATGTTCATTATTACAACAAAAGAAACGTCTCTGATTCAGTGGTCTGGTTGCTCTGGTCTCATGACCAAACCCCACTTTCAGTTCCCCACACTTCTGTGCCTGTGATTAGTTTGTGTCAAATTCAAAGTTTCGGGGTTTGAGGTTTCAAAGAAGATGGTATGTTACTTCCCTGGGTTAGATGTCCTCACTTCAGTCTGGACTCCGCAACGAGCTATGAACTGTCGTTAGAAGGAGGTTAAGAATGGTGTGGCTGCATAGGTTACTCGGAACAGGCACCTTGGGAACACCACCAAAGCAATGGGTCTCCCGACCCTGAGGATGTGACATATCAAAATTAATTATGGCTGCCGGTTGAAGAAAATTGAAAATTGAAAATGAGCGGTGTAAACACTCCAGAGAATATTTGAAAGAGTTGCTTGAAAAAAAGGTAGTTGAATAGACTGGGAAGGGCAGAAATAAGAGAGATGACAGAAAGGTAGAGAAAGACAGAAACAAGAAAGCGATAGAAAGGGGGTGACCATTCTAGCAGAGAATTTCCAGAAGATGTGGATGCATACTGAAAGAGCCCCCGCATCCCGCAAGAGGAAACGTTAGAATCTTTGGGGCTTGAAAATCATAATCCAGCAACACTCAAGGATACATTTTAACTACTTAGCAAGGATTGGAACTCATTGCTTTTGATACCAAATTAAATTTACGATCTTTATCAGTGTTAACAATTTTACCGTAATTAGGTAAAACATATTCATGTTTATAAAAACAAAATGAAAAGTTTCAAGAGTTTAAAACTTTGTCCTAAAACAGGCTTACCGGGTGGATGTTCTCTCAGTACGGGCTCTGCGACAAGGATATTATTGTCGTAGCGCTAGTGTCCTGCACGTGTTAGCTCAGAACGCCCACTGAACAATGCAAAAGCGACCAGCTGCAGTACAAACACTGCCCCACTACCCCATCCAATGCCCAGACTGGTGGCTCCACGGCAGACATAACGATGAAGCTCCCTGTGAACTTCTGACCCCAAGGACACAGCCTGAGCCTGGGTATGGACCGTAACAGGAAATACGGCAGCAAGAAAAGAAATAGAACAGGATAACAAGCAACAGACATACCAGTTTTAAGCTCTATGACAAAATAGATCAACCATAGCGGTCAGTTTTTAAAAACATACTGACACATGCACTGTTTTCTGCTTGGTCGGCCAGACAGGCAGCAGCACAGTGCAGTCTCTGCCATGGAGGCAGCAGCAGCAGCAGCAGCAGCAGCAGCAGCAGCAGCAGCACACTACAGGTCCTGCACGTCACCAGCAAGCTGCTTGGGGTGGAGTCAGGCACATACTCTCTGAAGAACCTCTTGCAGCAGGCGTAGGCTGCAGCACACCTTTCCGTTGTCTTAGCCGACTGTCTTGCGGCACTGCTCGGTGTGTGCTATACGTTTCAGTGTACTGATGGTAATGCAGGCGATTTTGACCTGTACTGAGTCAGACCTATACAGGCCATGCAAGGTTCTTCATGCAGCATCATTCCTCTCAGACATCACTGTCCTGATGAGGCAATCCAGAGACTTCAGTATGATGTACATGGTATGACTTTAACCCACATAGACCAGGCCTCCTGTGGGATACTGGACAGGGGGGGAGGCACTAAGGAAATGCATTGTAGAATGCGAGGGGGGGTGACAGAAGGCCACCACTTTACAACAACTGTCACTGCCTTTTGTTGCGAATATTACGTCTGCTTCCCCCACCTCAACCACCTTCTTAGTACGAATAATGGCTGATTGCACTCTAAACACCATGTTGTTGGATAGGAACAGTCAGCATTGGTGCAGGACAATTACAAACTTGTGTTTTGTTTGATGACAGACGACAGCCTAGCTGGCGAAGAAGCAAGAGCTTGTCAACTTGTGTAAATCCTTGATGAAGCCTCTTCAGCATACGCATGCAGAGCAGTGCAGAGTAAACCCAGCTGATGACAAATATTGCCACAATGGCATCTGCACGTCTATTCCATAGACAAGAAATCAAGACCATACATAGCTTTAAATATCTGGGAGCTAAAGTAACAGATGAAGGTCAAACCCTAAGTTCTCTCCAGGATAGCCCAGACCCCAGCTGTAATGACAAAAATAAAGATTCATCTGGAACGACATGTACCATCACCTCACCTCCAACATCAGACTGATGTATTCCTATTCATGTTAATCTTTTTTTGGGGCACAATGTGAAACATGGACTATAACATCCGATACAGTAAGGAGCCAGGCATGAAGATGAGTGATGCTTTCATGAACTAAATCGTGTACAGAGATCACATAAACAAGAGGAAGTGAAAATGAATGAAATGTCCTACGACCCATATGAAGAGCTCCTGCTTAGGGAAAACAAAAAAATCATAAAGCCTGAAGAGGTACAGGCACGTCACAAGAACATCTGGACTGGCCAAGACTGCCCTACAAGGGAACAGTACAAGGACGGGAGACGAAGAGGCAGAAGAGAAATTGATGGGAATATTTACAACATCAGTGAGGTAGGACTGGCTTTCCTCGAGTGGAACGACACACTACGAAAGCTTGAGAACGTGAAGAGGGGAAGAAGCGGTTGCAAAATCTTCAGAGGTGCCCTAAACAGTCTACTAGACTATGGAGAGCGAGGTGGGGTGGAGGAGTATTTTCCAAACACCAAGGAACACTGTCACAGATGCTTTCTTTCGTCTCTTGCAATAATGTTTAGGTTTGGGCGGCTTTGTTTCATTTAATCTTTATTTATTTATTTTAATATTTCATTTTGTGATTTAAAAAAGAAATTTTTTAGGTTTTTAATTTTATTGTTTTTTTATCATTACATTTTCCCGCCGTTTTATTAATTTTTTTTCTTTTATTGTTTTATTTCAACTCTATGGTACTTTTAGAATTCTATTTCATTTAATTTTTTTTTTTTAATCTATCTATTTTATTTTATCCTACATATATCTTTTTTTCAAATTCTTATTTTCTTTTGTTCTTATCCTATATTTCTATTTCTTATTATAGTTTTTCAGTTCTTTATGTATTTGTTTTATCCTATCTTACAGCAAAGAACCAAGGAAACAATCACAAGTGGGTGTCCTGTGATCCTAGGAGTAGCTACAGAAGAACTGAAGACACAAGGGGAGGAGGACAAGTGATGGGACAGGACACTGGACAGAACTTGAGAGGGTGAGTGAATCGATCCAGCAGGAGAAAACTAAGTGAGTTTTTTTTTTTTTTTCCTGTTCACTTGTTGAGCATTACAAATGTGCTTTACAGGTTGCATTCCTTCAGACATACTGTGAAGTGTGCCAGAAAGCTGTTAGCCATGACAGACGCCTGTGCACAGATCTCCAACCTTTACCTTCATGTTGAACAATGAACTTTCTGCAATGACTGACTCTTTTTTTTTATGTTTTTGCCCTGAAGTGTTTAGACGTGGTATCATTTAGAGCCTACAGTGCTCTGAACATGTCGAATGGTAGACAGACGACCACTGCACTATCCATGCCGGCTCAGCGTCGCCTGGTACAAGGACGTTCCTTCCATTGTGACCAGCAGAGTGGGAGAGTACAGAATGGCCAATGTATGGACAAATCACCACATGCCGACCAGTATCACTGTTTGGCACCTGCAATGTCGAGGGTCGCTGACAGCTCCAGGAAAAGTGGTTGAGCTGACTCATGAAGTGAAAAGATACAACGCAACATACCTAGCACTCTGTGAGATGTGTGCTTGAAAAAATTCGTAGAGACCCCCCTTACTCTTGAAGGCCACAGACTCTACTCATGTTAGCAGTGAAGACAGACAAGACATGAACATGGAGTTGGTGTTCTCATTCCACAAAGACCACTGTGGATACCATCTTGGGTCCACACAGTCGTTCTTAGCCAACGCACTGCCGTCCATCGAGGGCTGCACCCTTTAACATCCCCATTCATACCAGCACTTTGCTCAAGAACAGACTTGCATGGCCAAAGACGATGAAGACTTCTTCAACCAACTGCAAGAGGTCACCAGAACTAGACACCAAAGATGCCATCATTTGGTAGGACGAGTTGACTGGAATGCACAAAAATAAACAGGAGCCAGAGGCAAGCCAGAATTGGAAGGGGATACCTGGCAGTATCTTGCATCACTCCGCTTAAAACCAGGCATCAACAGGTAGCAGCAGCAGTGTATAATGGTCTTTCTCCAACTGGCAAGATGAAACGTCACAATTTATTCTGTGTCATGATGGAGTCAGGGCGTTGTGTTGCTCTTCTCCCTGCCCTGTTCTTCCCCCTGAAGTCATTTCTTTTTCTATGTGATGCTCGTCTCAGTGCGGTCAGCTTCTTCTGCTGATTGCATGGAACACTATAATAGGAAAGGTGACTTGCCGTAAATATGATAAGTTGGTAGAAAAAGCTATGATCATTTAAAAAAAAAAAAAGGAAAAACAGAAGAGAAAAATGACAAAATATGATGTATGTAACTCTGTGTGTGTGTGTGTGTGCATGTGGTGTGTGTGCTTGCGCGCGAGTAGCTAAAATAGGTGTGACACACAGTGCTATACTCTCACACACACACCACACACACGCTCACTGTTGAGATGTGGACTCTTTCTAAAAAACAAAACTTTGAAATCATTAATTTTATATTTATATCAAGAAAGGTTTGTACAGGTAAATCATATTTTCCTTTAAGGTTTTTATAACAAAACAACAGACTTTATAAATTATACAAGTAACATTTGAACTCAGATACTTTTTACATTCGGTTTTTGACTTCAGTTTTCAAACTGAAATTCAAGTTTATGTAAAACACTTACTCATGAGAATCGAACCTAGCTAGTCAGCTCCAATTCTGATCTGCAGGTCAAAATGCTAAAACCACTAGGCCACCGTGCCTTAAAACATAATTAACCAATGTAAAAGCTGTACCAAAAATAAGAAGACATCACATGCCCAACTAAATCAAAAATACAATAATTTTCAATCTCTACTACATGTATGTTCTCTATTTACATACAGAAATATTTTGCTCACCCGCAAATAAACTACATTGCTTCACTGCATTTTCTTTCCTGTCATGAGACAAGTGAGAAGAGCTGTGTAAAATGAAGTACCTACAGACAAAGATCAAATGGGAAGGACTGGATCACGAAATAAAGAAAACTATGAAAAATGTGAAGTTGATGATCTGAGAGTCTGTTGCTTTGTACCATTTGACTGCGTCTGGTTTGGGCACATTCAACGGAAAGCAGACCACCGCAACATAAAAAGAGCAATGACTCGTAGTGGGACGGAAAGAGACCAAAGGGGAAGAATAGCAAAACCTGGCTACCTGTATTGCAGATCTTAGCGAAAGGGCATAAATAAGGAGGAAGATAAAAACAAAGAGAGATGGAGAAGGCTTCATCAATGTCAAACCTCCCCTGGGAGAAACTGACAAAAATGGAAGAAGAAGAAGAGGAAGAAGAAGAAGAAGAAAAGTGTCCATAGGGTGCTTTTCAGCTTTAGATTATGAGAGGCTTCAGGCAGGCCAGCTCCCTGTGATGATAGCTAGAGAGAGGCGTGCTGACCTGCCATCACACACAGCAACACGTTCGCTTTCTTCTGCTGGAAAAGGGAAATAGGCAAGATAAACAGATATATAAAAAGCAAAATAGCACAACTGAACAACACTTGCACACATGTGCACAAACACTTCACTCACTCATTCCAAAACACACAACTGAAACACGCACATACCAAACACTGCTTTTTGATTTTTTTCTATATTTTGAGACAGCTCGATTTCTTTTTTTGGCAACAAACTCATAGTGAGTGCACTATTAGTATTTACTGCTGAGACACTGTCTCTGGACCCCTTCACTCATCTAACTTTGCTTCTCACTCAACCTATTAAAAAAAAAAAAAAAGGTAAAGGTGTCCCATCACCTTTGTGGTCGTAGTGGAGCAAGGCATCAGAGACATCAGCTTCTATAGGCGCCAGCATCTTTGAGGCTGGCGCCCATTCCTCCTCTAAACATCGCTGCATTCTACATTCCTGTACCCTTAAGACGGCCCAGGGTACGTGTTATATCTGCCTGTCGTGAATGGAGGGCAAACTGTACTGAAGCAAAAACGTTGAACTACAGGTCACCCCCCATCACACTTGTAACCTTTGCTGGCATGTGGGACCTTAGCTGTGTCGGGAAAAGCGAAGTGATCCGGACACACTGCAATCCCGTTAACTTCAAAAAAAAAGTAGTATTCGCAAAACTAAAGAATCTGCATCGGCTACCACCCACACTGTGCCCCACACCACACCTTAATTATTCATTGTCAGACTCTCATCATTGATCTGTATTTACACAGAGTTTAAAAAAATTGATAAATTTTTCAATATAAAATGCTGAAAAACACACATACACATATCTATGCACATGGCATGCTTATTCAATCTTTTTCTCACAAATTACTCTTATATACTAATATTAACACTCACAACACCTAACCCGCTCTGCAGTTTCCTTCTACCATTCAGTGCTACGTGGAATTCCTGCCATTATTCAACCTGGACTTTGCCAGCACGCCCCCATCTTCAGTATGAAAAACTGCACATGAAGCCCAGCGTTTTGTAAGGGTACAGCTGAAGAGCTCCCCCCCCTCCCCCCCTGACTAGGTATCCCGGCTTTCCTGACTGTTTCAGCTGGCCCTGCTCGTGTACACTGGAGATCAAGGACTGAGCTCCTGTTCATTTCCACTTTTCAGGTTGACAGTGGTCACGTTCATGGCAACATGCAGCCAAGGGTGCATGTAAGGTCTTGAACACAACATCTTGAATTTTCTTCGTCAAGCTTGGTGGAACTTCTTCATTTTAGTACTGGAACTTTCCCCTGTGCCTGTGTGGTTTGGTTAAATTTCCTCACTGACAGTAGGTGCTTCATCCTTGGAAAGATTTGTTTTTACTCAAATTTTTTCAGCAGACTGGAATCTGTAGCAAAAATATCCTCAATTAAAGCTATAGCTCTCGGAGAATCATTTCATCTTCATGTTTTGTCTTAATCACGTAACAAAAGTCTATTCATGTGTAGCGAAAACTCTTAGGGTGAGCTAGGGTAGATGCCATTTTCAATAAAATCTTGTGTGGGTCCACATTACCCCCCCACCCCCCTCCACCCCTTGTGTGTCTTCAGACCCCCCCCCCCCCCCCCCCCATACTCCTCCCACCCCTCGCCCTCCCCCACAAACCCCCGCTGACCCGCCTCCCCCCCCCCTCATCGCCATACTCAAAATTGTCCTTACTTTTATACGTTTTGTATTGGTAGTAATTTAGGCCACACTGAATGTGGTATGACTAAGTTAAACAGTCAACCCTTAAAAATGATGTGTCACTGACCAGCATTACTATAAAGTTGGACAGGGGTAAAACATTGGTAAATTAAAAAATTTTTTTTTTTTTTCTCCTGTAAAGCATTACCTGCTGTTTTATATACACGTCTTCTCATTCTTCTGGGCTGTGTATGCTGATTTCAATATGACTTTTGCAAGAGGGACTATCTATTATGATCTTTTTTGTAATCTGTTATGTCAGTCTTCATTTTTAAGTATTTAAACTTTAAGTCGCGCCTTACCATAGACACGACCCTAAAATAGGAGAATGTGTGTGTGGACGTGCTGTCGTCGACGACCGAGATTTTTACTCTGTTTTGTGTTGGAGGCGTCGTGTGTGGGCCGTCCCCTTGCATGTGTCCACCCCCCCCTATGCGACCCACGCACTCCGGTGTGTCCGTCAATATTTTTAGTAATATCTACAGGATAAATGTAGTCTTAACCATGAAACCAGATCAACAAACAATTTTTTCCGCTTCTTTAAAAAATTCGAAAATAATTAAAAGAACTAATATAAAAGACAATACGAATCCTTAATCAATTAAACCTCCAGCATCGTGTCTATTGTTTAACACATTGTTAACTATTTTTTTACAATGGTATTCTCCCTCGAAATGGCAGGGACGATGAGTTTTAACTTCACCTCACACTCCATGTATGATATGTCTCACACATAAGCACCATTTACACATCCTTTGCTGAATCTTTGCTCATGGATTGCCCATTTAATCTTTTTATCCTGAAGAACAATCGCCCTACGCAGTTGTCCTTTCTTTTACAGTATTTTGTATGAATTTCTAAGCTGATCTATGTATTCAACTACACTATTTCCCACTGGAGTTTTGAATGTGAAGACGCTTGTTTCTGCCTGATGATTTTCTCCCATTGTTTGCTGTTAAGGAAGCTTCTTCTAACAAAACCGATAAATACCCCCCTCTGCAATGGCCACTCTCTGCGGACATGCCCCAGTAATGTAGTCCACCCGTTCATTTCCCTGTGCACCACTTTCTTGCAGAACTAATAATTAGAAAATAATCACTATATCGTTGAAGGATTCCAGCAAAAGGAAACACATGAATTCCTACTTAAACGCAGAAGATTTTTGAATGTATTTGATGTCTAGTAAAAGTTTAGCTGACTACTTGATAACTTATAGAATTTTAAGGATTTTCAATACTGTTTTTGAACGCCACACACACAGTAATATATTAATGATAAGAGGTAGGGATGATCTAAATCTGGAAACTTTTATTAATGTTACCATGCGTGCCCAGAAATGATATTTTTCAGTCTTACTCCAAAAATCGGAACCCGACCCCCTCCTGCTTATTTTGGCCTCAAGTGACAAACACTGCGATGCGTGGACAAACCGGACTCATTTCGCTAATGGGTGCTCTCATCTTTCACCTCACTGCATCGCTCAGAGTTCCCTCGTGACATTATCGAGTAGGTTTCACTAGTGAACCGCAGAACTCACGGGTTCTGTCCAGAACATTATTTCGGTTTGGGTGAATAGTTTCCGGTGAGCCTTGCTACTTTTTTAGGTAAGGGGAGATCAATATTAGTTCTTCCTGTGCCACGTGGTCAATGTGTGTTCACTATGCACGTGTCTTTGAAATCTAAGAATATTTACCGGATTTTCTGAGCTTCAGGACACTAACGCGCTCATGGCTTGCTTGTTCTTATCGGGCAAGAGATTGCAACTACCGGACGCAGTGCAGTGTTAGTAATCAAAGACGCTCAGCCCTGTCGTCAATAATGTTGAACTGACAGCAGCGATACTAGATCAATCAAAACACCTACACACACAATCCCAGGTCCACAGAATTGCTCCTCATAGTCCCTCCGGCCCGGGTACTTTCGTCAAGGTAGGGGTTGGGTAGACCGCTGACTAAACAAATCAACCAGTATTTTTTCCACGCGGCATTACATCCACTTGCTTTCCAAATCATTTTTGTTCTGGACACTGCACTCCTCCCTAATTCCTCACACGATTCATTGCAGAAACAAATTTCTCACCTCGTGAGCATTTTGCTGGTCATCTCATCCCACGCACTCTTCAGCATCCAATCTCCCCCCCCCCTACGCAACGCAATCATACATTTACTTGAGTACGGAGAATGTGATTGCTGTTTTATGTGGGACAGAAGGGTTCAAACAGATTTTATCACCTATGAATATGACTTACAATCTCACATTCAAAACTGTATATATGGTGTCACAAACACACTCACGTGTGGAAATACTTTTTTTGTTATTATGGCTGTGGCCTCAATCTCAATTTTTTTACCACATTTTTTCTGTCTTCTTTTTTACTCTCCTACAATTCTATGTGTGGGGCCATACCCACCTTTTCTTTTTCCCCATTTATTTTGTGGGGGGCCTCCAATCCTTTTGTTCCAACTCTTTCCTGCGTCGTGTCACGTTTCTGAAATCCCCAAAGTTCTTCGCTCACCTTCATAAACATGAAATCACCAGAAAAATCTATCACAGTGTTGTACCATATACAGTCGTTTGATAAGATACGTTTTAAAAAACAAACTGATAAAACTGAATTAGTATCCTTTATATAAAACATAAGACAGAGAGCATTGCTCGTCTTCAAAAAAAGCCCCTTGGTACATCTGCACATCAAAGGTGGAGCTCGGTTTTAAACAGGACCAAGATGTGCTGCTTCAAATATGTCACGGCACCAATAATAATAATCCATAAAAAGCACCAGTGCACTCGTTTCTTCCTCCCCCTATTATCTCTCACACAACATCACAATAATGCTAATGAAATCCAATCATACAGTAACTACTGGTTAGTAACTGCCAACTCCACACACAAAACCACACCCATAATTCTCGTGTCTTCACCTTCTCTCTGTGCACTACAGTCTGCCATGCGGTTATTGTCAGTCCTAAGGCCACACGCATGTATTTGCCCACAACCACAATTCTTTCTCTTCCTGCTGCCCACTCAACACTGACTTCACTTTAACCACAATCTTTCTCCACACATCACAAACAAACATCATTTTGCACTAGCAGACCATCAACACAAGTTCAGTCTGATCCAAACTTGACAACATAGCTCTAGCTACTTAGGTCACATGCTTTTCCACTTCACAAACATAATACACACAAGTCATGGTCATTGTAAGCCTACATTACAACATCATACACAACAAGTACTACAAACTTTGGTGCTGCATTCAACAAATTAAACAAAATCAGTCCAGACCATTACAAACATAGGTTCATTGGCCAAGGCCACAGATTTCAGGGTGAAAAATTTATTCATTTTAAAAACTCACTATTCAAGTCAATAAATGGGTGACATCAATACAAGCATACAGAGTCGACACCTATACTTGTTCGATTTTACTCTTTTTCTTCTGAGGGGGCCTCCACAAACCACCCTTTTCTTTTCCCAATTTCTTTTCTATTTTTTCTTTTTTTCATTTTGTGGGGCACTCCAACCAACCTTTTCTTATCCCTTTTTTTTTTCTTTTTTCTTGTGGGTCCTCTTCCTCCTCTTTTTCCCATTCTGTTTTCATTTTCTGACTTCAAATTCACTGTACACCTCCACACACACTCTCTCAAAAAGGCAAAAACATAGAAAACACACACTACTACCTGTCCATGCACCTCCTACAACTCGATTTTTTCTTTGTAATGAAACCGAAACATAACACACCACACCCCCAAATCCCTCCAGTTGAAGCCTCTGTCATTATGACAGTGCCAGCACATCTGTTGTGAGTAGCCCTTGTACAATCAGTCTGCGCCCACTGTCGAGCTGGCTTTCATAATGCTCCACATCCCTTTCTTCTACCTCGCTCACCTCATGTCCATCTTGCTCTTTAACTTATTCTTTACCCCTCCGGCCCCAACCCCCCAATCCCCACCCCAACTCATCTACCAATTAAAAAAAAAAAAACCAATAACACACCACAATCACACATCCATCAAGCTAAGGAGACTAAGCCGAGGTCCAGTTGGATCCCATACACAAATCTTGTGCCAACATGTTTTCATAACAGTTACGCCTTTTGCAAGAGTAGGCCACACTGATGTGCTTGAGGGAGTCAGCATGTAAACATTTTAACAAAAATCGCTAGGCATAACACAGGGACATACACTGTATAAAAAGAACACTAATTCATAACATTATGATGGAAATAAAGAAATGGATAATTACATCTACAACAAATCGAACGATTATTATAGGGTTTGATCACAAGTCATGTGCAGAGTGATAGCTTGGAGAAGATTAAGTCCCAATATGTGAAGTTTTACGGATGGTTGTTTAACCTCTGATCAATGAAGAATCTTTCGTCGAACAAAATTAAGTATTCCCATAATAATGATAATGAAATGGCATCTGCTCCTCTCTACGCTCTATATCTTGCAAAAGAAATCAATGCGCCTTGCACATACAACACCTCACCATACACTCACACCAATTACCATACTTAACTGAGTTCACAAATTCAAATGAACACACACACACTCGCTTGCGTTGCGCACACACGACTCGCGCTATGCCGCAACACAAACACAACAACAAAACAGGTCTATCACACTTTGGATCGACTGGTCGGGGATTCGCGGCTGTTGAAAGCAGGGCCAACATTTAAGATGAAACAGGAGGGAAATCATTAGCTTTGGAATTAAACCTATCATCTTGAGGCCGCGGATTCTTCTAACGCCTCGTCATAAGTATGCTTTTGGCGGAAAAGTGACAGCGGCCTCGTTCCATTCCAGATCACCCAGACCGAAAACACAGAAAGAGCGCAAGCCCAATGTGGAATTGGGTTGATTCTCTCGGTATTTGTAAGAACAGGTATATGCTGCCAGAGCCGCGCAGGGAACGAGAAGGATTGTATAGGTCGCTCTCTCGTCACAGATGGTAGGATGGGTGCTGTTTTGTGCAAACACTTGTAGCAAAGGGTAATGATTCTTTAGCTTATCTAAGTGGCACAGGCAGCCGAGACTCGCTACCCCCCCGTCGAGGAGTATCGTGACTTGATTTCTTCCTTTAGACTAGTGAGCTGCAGGTTTTGTATACGTTGAAGGGAGAGGATTGATGATGATGCAACCAGCCGGAGTTTTCAATATCCGAGTGAAAGAATGAGAGATGCGAAGTTTGGAGTTGAGAGGGGGACGGTATTTTTGAATTGCATTTTTGCCTAATTGAAGAGATACCGGGCAGGTCTGGTGAGAATTTTTGCTTGGAGTTTTTGTCGATAACGACTAAAAGATCATTCACAGCAGGGGTAGAGGAATTGACGTATTCCCAAATTCTTTTTAAAGCTGTTGTGAGGGGAGGGGTTTTGTTTTTTTGGTCCCTCCCGCATGGCTTCGGTTTTTTATTGTGTTTACTTAACTTGTCTGTTATCCAGTTTTTGTTTACTTTTTAAGGCGAGTCCATATTTGTAAGAAAAAGGAGATTTTGGTGATCAATAACAATCGGAGTCATCGGTAGAAATGATGGTTGTTTGATGACGGTTTTTTAAATTTGGAAAGAGGGCAGTGTAAAAGGGAAAAAGAACGGGGCCCAGAATAATCCCTGGGGGGACTCACTTTCCAGTTTTCAAGGAGTGAGTTTTTTACTGTCACTGCGTAAATCGGCCTGTAAGGTAGAAGTAAACCCACATAGGGCTGGCCTGAAATTCCATGTGCCTTTTTTGCATTGAAAAGTTTGGCGACGATAAAGCTTGATCTTGAAAAAGTTTTTGCTTTGAGATGGTTGTGGTCTTGATGTGGGAAAAGTTTTCAGGTGTAAAAGTCTTGGTGTGAGAATTTGGTGATATAAAAGTTCAGTGTGAAAAATTCCCATGATTGAAGTTCGGTGATGATGAAATTTGGTGTAGAAAGTTTTGTTGAGAAAATTTCTTGGTGTGATCGTTTTGTGAGTTTGCCGGGGTTAAGTTTTGAAGCCCGGTGGTGCCCTGGGGGATATAAAAATAAATGTTTTATCTCAAAAACAAAAAAATATGGTTTAAACAAAAAAGAGAAAAAAAAAATTGTTTTAAAAAAGAAACAATCCCCACAGAAAATGGTGAATACGCTCACGAATTTTTATGAGAAACATCTACTTTTTTAAAAGAAAGAATGTTTAAAAAATTAAAATGTTTTCCCCCATAATATCAAGGGGCAGGACGCAAACATTATTTAGTGATTGATGGTTGGGGTCAAGGCACCCCAAAAGGGCGTGTTTCAGGGATTTCACCCGCAGTTTTTCATCAGCATGATCCTCTGGGCATTCCAAACCAAAATTATCCCAAAGCTGGGGGGGGCTGCGATTTCTGGTGGGGGAAAAATTGGGGGTTTAAATGTGAAAAAAAAAAACACAACCCCAAATCCCAAATTTTTGAACTTGAAACTTAGTGAGGAAAAACGATGAATTTTTTTTTAGTGAGTAGAAAACCCCTTTTGACAATGAAGAAGTTTGTGATGAAATTATCCCGGGAAAGACAAAGTCCTTGTGACAAAAAAGAAAGTCTTGTGAGAAATTTTCCCGGCAAGACAAAATCCCTTTTGACAAGAAGAAATTTGTGATTTTCCTGGCAAAGACAAAAACCTTACGGCCCTGAAAAATCCTTGCCTCAGAAATTTGGCGAAGAGTCTGGCAATCATAGAAAAAGGAATACATATTATCTCAAAAAA
>CM054145.1:2506814-2596102 GCA_028751875.1 Rapana venosa
GACATATAAATGAGTGTTTCATGTGCAAAAACGTGTTATCTGCTGCAATTCTGTGTTCCTGCTAAGAATGGAATTTTTCCGCCATTCAACAGATTTCTGACATCTGTAGTTTGGTTTCCGCTGGGCTTTGTTTTTTTAAAGAATTTTTCTACCTTTCCGCCCTGTAAATAAAAATTCATTCAATCAAACTGAAGCAAAGCGATCTGAGAAAACACACACATGGCACTGGAATGTTAAAAACTTGACCTATAATTCTGACCTCAGGCTAAACACACATTTAGTTAGATGAGGTGCCGTCTGCCTACCAAGATTATGAGTACACATGCCATGGATCTGCAAGTGGATCTGGCTTGGGCCAGTGGTAGTAGGCGCTCAGCGTGCCTACCGCCTGTCCAGTCTTCTGCATCATATTAATTAATAATGTCCACTGACCTCTTGGTCTTCATGGACCCCTCTTTCCTTCCACTCCACCTGTCACAGTGTTTGGGGCAGGCAATTATGTCTCAGTACAGATCTATGGCCAAACTATCACAGTTAGAATTTTTTCGGCTGTTTTCAGGTTCTTTTTGGACTCCTAGTAAAATAAGAACTTGTTCTTTGGTACTGTGTCTTTCGAAGTCATTGTTGCCATCTTTCTACAGAGCCCCATCTCAAAGGCTGCTTCTTATCTTTCTCTCTGTTCTGCGTTTCACTAATCTTATTCTTAAAGAAAACGGTATTTGTGTTGATGTCACGATGTTCTTCATCTTGATAAAAATGGATGTAGCTAGGGCTATTCTTTTTGTGACTTATTGATCCCTTCTGCCTTCCTCGTTGACCAACTGCCTGAGATACTGGAGCTGCTAGAAAACTTGTTCTTTTGTTCTGCTGCCCACGTTTAGTTTTGCTCTTGTGTCGTTTTGTTCTACCAACGATCCTAGTCTTGGTATTGTAAACCTTCTTGTTCAGTCCATTTGTGTCCCTGTTCTGATCTTCTTTGACTGTGTCCCCTATTTCCTGCAAGCCTTCATGGTTGTCTGCCATTGGAGCTCTGCCATCTGAATGTTGAGATTAGGTTGGGGGGGGGGGGGGGGGGGGGGTTCCAACTGATCACAATACCTATTTTTCTCGTTTAATTTTCTAAAGATATATTCAGTATATATATCTCAAATGAATAAGGCAACATGGCGCAGCCCTATCTCACTCCTCTTTTGATTTCAACAGGTTCTGATAGTTCATTTTCTCCTCTTGTGGCTTCCTTCTGGTTTCCAGTACAATTCTATCATACTTCTGATACACCATCCATGCCTGCTTTTTCAAGAACTGCTACTTACCAAAAACTCCTGAGGTCCACTTGTGCAATTATCTGACATGTGACGTTGTACCACTGTGGGGCAAACAAAGTTAATGGCTAGGGAAAGCATTACAGGGGAAGAGCAGCCATCACAAAGTGTTTTAGTTGTGTGACTGGTGGGTTTGTTTGGTTGTTTCTTGGCTAGAGATCTGAGGTTCGTCAATGTTGAGAGTTTTTGTGTATCCACCATTAAGGTAGCCTCACTGTGGCTTTGGTACTTAGTTGGGGTATAAATCTACCAAATTTGCTAGGACAGCCTGGAGGTAACTACCTGCTCTTTCCAATTTCCAACTGTCGTGGGTTCTTTTGACATGAAAAAACTTCATAAGCTCACAGGTCTGACTGGTTTGTGGCCTCCTCTGAAAGACTTGACATTCAGTTCAATGTTTCCCAAACTGGGAAGAAGCGGCAAGCAAGGCTGAGAATTGACTGGATTTGAATCAACACCATCTATTGTGCCACATAAATAGTATCTCTTGTATCTGGGTCAAATGATTGATGACTAACAATCAGTACAGAAACTGTGAAAATTTGCCAATTAATAGAAAGGAGGAAAATTGGAGTGGAGCATCTATTGAAGAATTTTCGACCAACAACAAATTCTGCCTGCTGAAAGAAAACAGGCGGGTAACAAAAACCAACACCCACAAACTCCAGTCTTTTACCAACAAATGCCTCAGGTACATCCTCAACATTAGGTGGCCGGAAGTCATATCCAACAAACAACTGTGGGACAGGACCAGACAAACCCCAATTGAGTCCATCATTAAACAAAGGAAGTGGGGATGGATCGGCCATACACTCCGCAAGCCTGCGTCAAATGTCACCAGACAGGCCCTTGACTGGAATCCACAAGGGAAGCGGAAAGTTGGTCGACCAAAGCAGACCTGGCGCAGAAGTGTTGACGAAGAAACGAAGGCAGCCGGAATGACATGGGCCGAGCTGAAGAGGATCTCCCAAAACCGAGTTCATTGGAGGGGTGTTGTTGCAGCCCTATGTTCCCCAAGGAACCAAGAGGCATAAGTCAAGTCAAGAAAGAAAACACCTAGTAAAAGAATTAGTAATATCTATAAAAGGCAGAATCTGCCACTGACATTTCAGTACAAAACAAATGCGAATCTTGGTGGTGGAGTCTGATGAAATAAGGGTAGGGATTATTACAATCTCCCAGGTCAACTTCAAGTGCAAACCTGCCAGTGCCCTAATTCCCTTTGTGCATGTACACAGGCAGAAGTTAGAAGATCAAATATAAAAATTATGCAAGTTTAAGATCCCATCATTCATGTCAGCATTTGGTGGTTTATGGAGACACATACCCAGCATATATCATGCACAAAAAATTAGCTGCTCTGAAGTCAGAATGTGTCAGCTGAGGCCAGCAGGCAGACCTCAGGCAAATTAAATTTTACAAGCACAGGAGATGACCAGGCACTACACACCTCACCCAGTCAGGGAACACAGAAAAGGGTTGGAGGAGGGGGGGGGGGGGGGGGGGTCTTGGTTTTTTTTTATTGGCTTTTTTTTTTTTTGGGGGGGGGGGGGGGAGGTGGGGGGGTAGTTAGACCTCAAAGATTCACCAACAGTGGAATTTTGCATATGCAGCCATTTTTAACCTCCATTAAGCTACCCACATTCTGACTTTGTGGATGGTGTCTACACATGACACCTGCATGCATGTGTGTATGTGTGTGTGTGTGGGGGGGGGGGGGGGGAGGTATTTTTTATTTTTGTTAATGTTATCCATTCCTACCAGCATAATTTAGCCTACTCTTCCCAAAGGCAGAATGGGTTATTAGTGTGTGCGCAAGATGTTCTGCATGTATTAGCACAGGGGGCTTCAGTTTATAGTCTTATCTGAAAGAGACAAAAATCAATCGAAATTTCAACAGATGCTATAGCCAAGTGGTTACAGCATTCTGACTTATCCTTTCTCAAGCATTGTTCATTTTACACCGTCAGATGTGTCTGGGAAAAATAATGGCATGTCCTTTCCCGTACAGCTTGGTTTGCAGGGCTATCTCCATTAGCCTCACAATCTTCCTCAGGTCACTGTATAGAGTGCACCTTAGAGGGATGTGTTCACCAGTGGGGGGTGGGGGTGGAGATGGAAGGGGGAGGGTAACCACAGGCACACAGGGGAGAAGGCACAAGTTTCAGCTCTAAAGTTATAGATATATGATTTAGCTTGCTGTGCCCTGTGTGGATGATGATTTGTTCAGGACTCTTTTGAGATGGTGGTAGTAGGGAATCTACTCTGGGTCAGGCCATTGATTTGATGATTGGGGTGGTTGTTTTCATTGAATTGAAGGTGAGGCTGCTTTTGCACTGTTCTTGTTGTGACCCTATTTTGCAAGTTCATCAGCCTGTTTGCTGCCAGGTATCAATTACAATCCCTTGGGTCTATGAAGTTGTGGGTCAAGTCTTGGTAGCATCTGAAGAATTAAAGGTGGGGATTTTTACAATCCCCCAGATCAATTTCATGTGCAGACCTGCCAGTGCCTTCATATATATATATATATATATTATATATATATATATATGCATACAAAAGATCAAACAGACTTATTAAAAATCCCACTATAACTCATGTCAGCATTTTCCGTTTGGTGGGTTCGGGAAACGTGAACACGTATACCCAGCATGCATCCCCAAAATTGGAATGTGGTTACAGTTATGGTGAGCAAAAGCCATCACATTCTATACGCAAAATCTCACCACTGGTGAACCTCTAACTCTAAGCTCTAGCCGAGGAACAGGAAAAAAAAATTTCATCTCAAATTCGACATCTTGACCCCAACTTGCCTAAAAGTAAAACCACTCCTAGTGAAAAAAAGGGAATCAAATGCAATCTGACTGAGACTCATTTCACGGTGGAAAGTCACATATTTTATGACCATAAAATTTCATTTTCAGGCTTAAGATTTTTAGTATGCTAATGATGTATCTTAAGGTTTTTTTAATTCCAAAATCAACCCAAACAGGTCCATTTTTTAAGAAAATCTTCCACAAGTATGCAGATTATTTTCTTATAGAGTTTCAACCAGTGACCACCAGTCAGGTCTCACACTATTTTCCTATATAATAAAAATTTCGGCTTTGTTCTTATCCTGTACCCCACCATCAACTTCACTTTCTTTTTTGTTTGTTTGTTTGTTGTTTTTTGGGGGTGGGGCCTTGACAATATGGCCTGTCTCTGTGCTGTGACTCTAATGGGATAATAGCCTGATGAGTCTCTGGATTCATGAATAAACTTGTAGAATGGTACTCTTGAGTCTAAGCACATCAGGGCATAATCATGATAATGCCCAGCCTTTGCAGTTTGCAGAATCAGTATGCAACCAGGTGTGATAAAACTAACACTGAACAGCTACATCTGTCCACCACACTGATTTTGTGATTATTCTGGCCATGTAAGGTAAAATCAGCAGTCAATCATTCATTCCTAACAACTACACAGAATAGGCTATGTGCACATGAAAGCTGTGAGTGTAACAAACTAACATTCTTAGAAAAACCTGTCAACAAAACTGTATTTCTGCAGATGAACCAGCCTTTAATGTATCACTCCTCTAAATCTCCAGCTCAAATATAATGCTGGTTGGTTGATTGATATCGACTTCCTTAGAAAAATCATATTACTCCACTGGGACTACAACACAATGGAACCAAACAATCTGAAATTCCATCAAAATGACTGGAATTACCAAAAGCAGATTTACAAGAACTGCTAAAAGTTTACATTATACCATACAAGTTCTAAATACTTACCTGATCATGAATAGATTCGGCAGGCATCTGAGATTTAAAAAGTTGTAGCGACACTTTCTGCTGGTCTGGCGTCTGTTGATGGTAGATCACAGTTCACAGAGGTCTTCACTACTTTCGAATCAACGTTGTTGTCACTTTTCGGCTTTTTTCCCGGTTCTTCTCTTGATAAAATCTTCCATATTTGATCGTCCTGTTGTCATTTTCTTGTTCCAAGACAGGCTGACAAGAATAAAGACATTTACTATCTACCATACTCCCCAAAATAACCGTTACAAGCCTCATATCATATACTCGCGGGAACAGCCATTTGCATGAAAGGAGAGTTATTGTTCCTGGGTCAAAGGGCAAGATTATCAAACCTGCTGTAGGCTTCGGCCCTGGCCTATAAATTATGTGATCTTTCCTGAGGACACAATGCGTGAATGGGGAAGTGGAGGGGGGAGGGGGGGGGGGGGGTTTACGTACTACGCGACTTCCATCTGACTCGTAGGGAGGGAGAGAGGGACACTGTCACTGAGAGAGAGAGAGAGAGAGAGAGAGAAGTGGGTTGCATGGTGTGTGCTATTATCATTGTTTTGCTTTTATTTCGAAGATAGCCTACTGGAATGAACACTCTAGCGCTTTTTGAAACCCACTCCCCGTGTGTATGTGGTTTTGTAAATTATGTCATCCGTTCCCACCGGCACACAATGGCCTACTCTTCCGAAAGGCGCAACAGGTTTTAATGTGTGCGCAAATTGCTCTGCGAACGTTCTCACAGGACCTCTGTTCATACTCTCATCCAAAGGGCTTCCAGGGGAGTGGAGCTGGCACTGATGTACAGGGGGAAATCCTCTAGCCTTGAACCAGCGTCTCCTGGTGGCTCAAACCTGGGCTCGAACCCCCAGATTGCAAGCGCAACGCTCTAACCACCAGGCTATTCCGTCCCCGCAAGTAAGCCTGTGTGCGCACACGCACGTGCAAATGTACAAGTGTGCATAAATGTGTGTATACGTGCGTGTGTGTGCGCAAATGTACAGTGTGTGTGCGCGCGCGCATGCATGTGTATGCGTACACAAATGTACAGTGTGTACAGGGATGCTATCTTAAACACTAGTGTGCATGCATATAAATGTTTGTCATCTACTCAAAGGCCTACTCTTTTCCAGAAGGGGGAACAGGGTTATAAATGTATGCGCAAGACGTTCTGCGTGCATATGCATGTGACCTGAGTTTATAGAACATTTGAAGCACTTTTAGGAGAGTAGAGTCAGTACTGATGTTAACACCCGAGAACAAATGTTGAACAAGTGCCTAAATGGATTGAACCCAAACCGTCAGATGACAAGCTCAACACTCTAACCACCAGGCGATCATGCTCAACCCCCCCCCCCCCCCCCCCCCATGGAAAGAAGAAGTGAAAAAGGAAGGAAATGCTACAGTACAGTGATCTGAGGGCCACCTAGGCCCCCAACGGTGTTCAGGGGTGGTGTTCCTGCTGGGGGTCAATGGGCACAGCTCCCTGAAGCTGAATAAATTTGGGATTTATGTCAACTTCGGGGATGATGTCTAAACATGACACCTGTGTGTACTTTTTTTTGGGTTTGGTCATCCATTCATACCAGCACACAATGGCCTACTCTTCTGAAAGGCAGAATGGGTTTTTAACGTGGGTGCACGATGTTCTGTGGGCGTTCACACACAGGGCCTCCATATCTAGTCTTACTCGAAGGACTTGTGATATTCAGTTCCATTTTTGTTGCTGTCAAACTGCGAAGAAACGCAGAGGCTGGGAACTGAACCCAGAACCTCGTGGTTTACTGGTTGGCAGGCTAATGTCTAAACCATCCTGCCTTCACCTTCCTTCTCCATTTCAAATAGATAAGATGGGTATTAGCTTAGACATGACCTCTTCAATGTACTCCAGAGAAGGATTGCCATCTACTCTGAACCATTAAAAGCTTTCCTTTTGGGAAAGGAGAGAGAGAGACAGACAGACCCTGAATCAAAATCTGGATGTTTTAAAAGCATCATGAGCTTGTGCATGTATGTGCCTGACAGCATGTGTTTGACAATGGTGGGGTTTTGGAAGCGAGTGCCCTTGCACTGCTTTTGGTATATATATAACTATATAACTCTATATAACTCTATATAACTCTCTCTCTCTCTATATATATATATATATATATATATGTGTGTGTGTGTGCATGCGACGTCAATGTGTACACGTTGCTTGCCAACTTCAGGTTTTTCAAAAACTGCCCGCACAAATGTAATCATAACTCCTCATTTTTTGCTATCAGTATGGCAATCATGATCTCTTCCATCAAACATGCAAGCAACAGCTTCTAGGCCACTCTGTCCCACAGGCTTGATGGTCAGTCTGAACAATATGCTAACAGGAAAAGCCTTTACATCTGCTCTACAGGCATCCAAATCCTCTCTCAGCCAACATTCTAACGGTTGCTGGTAACAACATTTAGTCAGCAAACTTTTGACAGTTCATTACTTGCTGAAAACCTTACCGATCTGGGCAGAGTGAAGAGCAGACAACATGATGGCATCTTGTTAATGCAAAGACAGCCACTCTCACAACATAAGCGCTGCACATGGTGATCATGCATATCCAGTGTTACCGGGCTCTAGCGGGTGCTCTGGGGTTTAGAGTGGCAACTTCCCCTGCGGGCGCTGAGGAATTTAATGCTAATAACATCAGGCTGTGCCGAGGATGCCAGCCATTCAGTTTAATATATATATTTTTTATTCATTTCTAGGTTTTAAAAAAACAACGCAAAAAAAGATAAACATTTCGATGTACAAAAATAAACATTAAAAAATAGCATATTATGGGCAAAAAACACTGCAGAACAGACAGCCTGTGCTCATTCCAGTGTTCATATATCAGTTACCTGCTCACCAGAACAAAACAAAACGTCATATCATGAATAAAGAATTCAAAGATTTGCTTGGAAACAAGGCAGGTGAATAGACTGGGAAGGCAGAAAATAAGCAAGGAGAGAACATTTTTATGTTATTTTATTTGTATTTTAAAATTTTTATTATTTTATTTTTAAATTTTATACCACTTTAAGTCATGGTAGATTTCTTTACGTGAAATTCGGGCTGCTCTCCCCGGGGAGAGCGCATGTCCACAAGAGCAGCACCACCCTTTTTTTTTTCTTTTTCCTGTCTGCAACTGTATTTGTTTCCCTATTAGAGTGGCTTTTTTCTACAGAATTTTGCCAGGGACAACTCTCTTGTTGCTGTGGGTTCTTTTACATGTGCTAAATAATTATTTGTAACACACAGGACCTCGGTTTATCGTCTCATCTGAAAGACTAGCACCCAGACCACCACTCATGGTCTAATGGATGGGGGAAAAGTTTTGGGACCAAACGGGATTCAAACCACCGCAAACTTCCAACCTGGACTTTTCGCTTTCTAGACAGGCGTGTTACCTCTAGACTACCAATCCATGAAAGGTTTTTAAAGAGAATTTACTTTAATTATATAGATAGGTAAGGGGAAAAAAAGAAGACAAAAAACAAAGAGATAGAAAAGAGGAAATTTCTAGCAAAGATTTTCCAGAAGGTGGAGATAATATTCATGCATCTCCAATAGCCAGTGAGGACATCAACGAAGCAGGTTCAGCTACTTCACAAAGGTGACTGAACCATGTCATAATCATCCACGAGAACATACAGCCATGTTGGGATGGAAAGTGCCCGAGAAGCCAGCAACACCTACACATATAATCATCATGCCTGTCTTTTCTCCCAGCAACACCTACACATGTAATCATCATGCCTGTCTTTTCTCCCAGCAACACCTACACATATAATCATCATGCATGTCTTTTCTCCCAGCAACACCTACACATATAATCATCATGCATGTCTTTTCTCCCAGCAACACCACATATAATCATCATGCATGTCTTTTCTCCCAGCAACACCTACACATATAATCATCATGCATGTCTTTTCTCCCAGCAACACCTACACATATAATCATCATCATGTCTTTTCTCCCAGCAACACCTACACATATAATCAACATACCTGTCTTTTCTCAACAGATTTTTCCTGTTCTCAAAAGTGGCCCTGGAGCCTGTCGACATAAGAGATTTCCGCTAAAAGACAGAAACTGTTTGTACACTCAGCATCTCTCAAATCACCACAGTCATCACATTCACATCAACTCCTTCCACACACTTTTGATAAACTGATCTTTTATTCTATTTCAAAAATGAATACTTCAGGTAAGAAATGAAATAGGATGATACAGCCAATACATCATGCAAAAGTAACATGCTGCAAATGGACAATTATTGCAGTCTCAATGAGTGAATTAGAGAACCAATCCAATCCAATCTTGTTTCTAGCCCCGCTGACCACAGAGGCCATATCGGGGCTGTCATCTCCTATTGCCTATGTGGTTGGCAGGATTAGAGAATAGTACAATATCAAAAATATATCCTCACAATGGCAATTCCATTTGTTGCAGTTTACCAAAACTGCATGAACAGCAAGATGCTTATGTGCTGTGGTAGACATATGTTAGAAGAGAATATTTTCTAAGATTGCAGGCAAGATAAACATTCCTTCTTTTTTGTGCTGCCTCATCTTCTGAGAACCACAGGATCAGACACAGTTGTCTTTTACTGCATGATGATGATCAGCGACGCTGAGGACGAAGCAACACTGTTGCTACAGAAATGCCTGTGCTTTGAGACGACGTGACAGGGCAGTACTCTACACTTTCTATCGCAATACATCCAGGCATCAACCGGGCCCAAGAGATACAGACACCCGCAGTGTTGGTCAGGTAATCTGAGCAACATTCTCAAATTCAAATGAGCACACAGCACAGTCACTCTGTGTAGGAGTCTGAAAAATCCCTGACTCAATGGGATTCAAACCTACTACCTTCCAGTTCATAACCCAAGGCACTAACCTCGGCACCGTGACAGCTGGTTCAAAAGAGAAGTTTACAGATGGAATGTAACAAGAAAAAACATGTACCAAAATGGAAAAAATTCCCTCTTAAAAACACTGTACAAAAATTACAGTATTGTGTATTAAAAACTGTTGATGGACAAAGGAATGACTATAAATTTTCAAACCACACATTTTGGCAAAAAAGACAACTGTAACATTTCAAATCACATATCACATATATGGATATAAACAATTGATCACACAGCCAACACGAATTCATTAGTGATTGTTTTTTTGCTGCCTCTTCATTGGCTGCCTGTCTTACAAAGAGTCAAGTAACAATTGATCACAAAGCCAACACGAATTCATTAGTGATTGTTTTTTTGCTGCCTCTTCACTGGCTGCCTGTCTTACAAATAGTCAAGTACAAGAGTAGCACCACCCCCTGCTTGAAGTGTCTCCACAAATCTGCACCCTCTTCTCTGTCTTCACCTGTACACTCCATCCCCTCCTCTTCATTCAGCCTTATGTACTTTATGCTTTCAAACACCTAGATTCAAACAATCTTTGTTGCCCATCGCTCTTTCTCTAGGGTACCCAGAAAGTTCTTGTTTAAGAATTTTTAAAAAGTCGGTCTTGATTCTAGGATTTCCAAATAAGGGATCCAAGGGCCTCCTAAACTGAAAAAAAAGGGGGCATTGCCCCTCCCCCCCCACCCCAATAAAAAAGGGGACAAGTAGTAGCCTATTTGCTAACAGTACCCTCAGTACTCTTAGTTTCTGCCACTTTTTCAGGGAACAGAAAGATAACAGGCAGATACGTAGGCAGAAAGGATTAAATATTTATCTCAAGTGTTGCAGGTAATCTGTAGTAAGCACTTGTGACACAGGAGAGAGAGAGAGAGAGAGAGAGAGAGGAGAGAGAATGACAAATTCTTTTATTTTGAGGATAATGAATAAGCACCCTTGTGCTTTTTTACATCCAGTCCCCGCCCTTAAGGATATATATGATAATAAAATAAAATAAAGCCCATAGCAATACACTTACACAGTATATGGAAAAAATATCTATTAAAAATCCCCACAAAAATCAGCGAAGAGAGAGAGAGAGAGAAAAAAAAGTAGCAACAAGTAAGAAAGAAAGCAAAACAGAAATCACAGAAACAACCAAAAAAATAGCAAGAACCAAGAGCAAAACAAAAGCGGCAACAACAACAAGGGGAGAGGGGACAACCGAATAGTCCCCCCCCCCCCTCAACAGAAAAAACCCCACAACAACCCCAAACCAAAACAGAGCCAAACAAAGCAAAACCTCCATAAAATAAAGGAGAACAAACCACGTAAATAGTGTCATTTTGGCTAACAGAAAGAAACGTCAACAAAAAATCATTGTGCTTTTATGGGAGGCAACAGCAATAGTAAACTACATAACACAAATATTGTATAAGCAATTTGCATCCCCATGCACACGTACCCACACACACGTGCACGCACGCACTCACACTATGCATCAATGCCAACATCAAACCTTTATGAATATCATGTATAGTCATAGAAAAGGACATCTGCACTTTGGAATTAGCTATACATAATTGGTACGCTCAAAACGAGATATCAAAATAAAACATTCACTAAATCTCAAATACAGTCAACTTACGCAATAGAACTGAAATATTAAATCTGGATAAAGCATTCAACAGGATGCTAATTGTAAACACGACAATTAAATCTATAAGCAAACAATAAAAGGAGAGAGAGAGAGAGAGGAGAACTCGAATCAATTTTTAGAGAGAGAGAGAGAGAGAGAGAGAGAGAGAGAGAAATGAAAACAAAGTTTATTCAGTATAGGCCACAGCCCCTTCTGAATGGGGGTACAGGTAAACATCACACAAGTAACACAAAAACAATAATCACAAAATATTACATAAAAGGATTTTACAAACATCACTTCCTATTCACTATAAAGAAACTATAGATGGATCAAGTATTAGTCATTCCTAACACTCTAAGAACATCTTCTGAAAACTTTATACAGGTATATGCACAAATTCTTGAGTAAATCTTCATTTTGACTTGACATAAGCAAAACTGCTCGAAATAGACATGGATTCGAATAAAATTTAGACGGAATGTATCTTTGCCTGAGATCAAAAATAGCTGGACAGCAGAGCAAAATATGAACTTCGTCTTTGTTATCACTTTTACACAATGGACATATCAAATTGTTATCTTTATTCTTTTTATAACGGTTAGAATGTAGTGCCATATCTGTAATGCCAAATCTAAACATCGTTAAATAACGCTTTACATGTCTATCAATATCCAGTGACAAATAGAGTTTACATGTCTATCAATATCCAGTGACAAATAGAGTTCACACTTTGTAGAGAGAGAGAGAGAGAGAGAGAGAGAGAGAGAGAGAGAGAGAGAGAGAGAGAGAGAGAGAGAGAGAGCACACAGTACATTTTGAATCCATATGATATTGCGTATAGTTTTCAATTCATCAACACTATCACCATTAGCACTCACTGTGATTTAACATTGTACATGTTAAGATCATCCTAGAGTCATAATAAAGAAGTAGGATAGTGGAAAAAATCATTTCTAGAAGTCATTTTTCAATAACACAATAGCGATATACAAGTAAAACATTCACAATTATACAGAGAGAGAGAGAGTGAGAGTGAGGAGAGAAGGGGGGGGGGGGGGGGGGGGGAGAGAGAGAGAGGATAATTTGGTTTAATGTAAGGGAGGATATATTTACAGAGAGAGAGAGGGTGGAGGGGAAAGAGAGAGGGAGGAGAGGGAAGGGGAGAGAGGGAGAGAGAGGGAGAGAGAGAGAGAGAGAGAGAGAGAGGAGGTCAAATTTGTATTTCCACGTTCAGAGAAATCTAGATCTAGATGACAGTTTAAAGCTTATGTCAAAGTCTTGTTTTTCCCCTCAGATCGTACATTGAGAGGGAGGGAGGGAGGGAGAGAGGAGGGAGGGAGAGAGAGAGGGGGGGGGGGGGGAGGAGAGAGAGAACTCAGAAATTTAATGTATCTCGGCCTTAGGCCATAATACATGGTTGGCGTAGGAGGAATTGACAATGCCACAGAGTGGGCAAAAACCGGATAACATACACAATACCAAGCTCACTTTCAGTGAAAGAAATAATGAAGACAATGCACAAATGCATAAAAATACATATGTATCAAACACAATTTCGATCTAAGTGTATCTTCCTTATGTCTGGAAAAAAATCAATATACATATAGTTTCTCAAAATCATAACAAAACGATAACCGTATCTTTGTTTGTGATGTAAATATCTTACTACAACAAGCTTTTGAGAGAGAGAGAGAGAGGGGGGGGGGGGGGGGAGGGGGGGGGGGAGAGGGGGGGGGAGAAAGAGAGAGAGAGTTGCCTAACTGATGGAAGTCTTTCTGAAGTTTTTTTAAATCTTGTACAGCCTCTGATGATCGGCAGTGTTCTTGCGTGATGCTTTAATGCTGTTCTGTAATTAGCACAATCTCCTTCAGTGAATGCATTGTTCTTTCCATGTTTGAAACACAGCCAATAGATAGCCATGTTCGATTTTCTCAAGCCAAGGCTACTTGAGCTCTGAACCTGCTGGGTGGCAGCATCTGCTATCTCCTCAACGATCTCTGTCCCAATTACTTGTTTCCCGAGTACAAGGCCTCTTGGAAGATGACGTTATCAAAGAGGACAACAGAGCAGGAAGAGGGCTTGTTGCGGCCCTGGGGCTACCTACCAACGCAATGAATGAACGCAGCATGAACTGAAGAGGATGAAGTACAGTTTCTGTGATTGGTCAAAAGCGAGGTGCTTAGCTAACCAGAAGCGTCATACGAGAACTTGAGGGGTGGGGGAGGGGGGAAGTAGTGCCTAATTTTAGAGATTATATACATGGTAGTTGGGATGGCACACTGTTTGTTCCAAAACGCGCACTCCAGGATTTTGGGGGCATCCATTAGGGCACACTGTCCACAAGGGCGCACTCTAGAATCAACACTGTACATGGTTTATACATACACACACTCACACTCACGCACATGTATGCACATACACTATACATGCTCATACAAACATACATATCATAAAAATACGAAAAAATCGTACAGGTAGGCAGGTATGTGAAAAATATTTTTTAAAATGACCTCAGTCACACACACACAACCTAAGAACAAGCAAACAATACCCTTGGTGCTGGCTGGACCCTGGGTTATAAGGTTGCCAGCCTTTCCTTGCCCCCCCCCCCCCCCCCCCCCCACTTCTCTCCAACACTAGGAGCAGGGGGGGGGGGGGGGGGGTGTCTTATTGCAGCGGAAGCCGTTGGTCTCCCTGCTTGTTTTGTAACTCGTGCTGGGAATCTTTCACAAGACTCATGGTCGCCATGATATCTGCTGTAGGGACAGGACACTTGAAGAAGTAGCTGTGATCAAGCGCCCCCAATGCTGACAACCTCTTTGCCGGATTCAACACCAGCAGTCCTTTGAACAAGTCGATGACATACACGTCTGTGATCCCCTCATGTTTCAGGCCATATTCAAGGCGGCTGGGCTGGTTCTTGGGCAGACTGGGCACATACCTGGCGTAGTCTGGGAGGTCCCGCACACCTGGGAAGGCCTGGGAGAACACAGAGCACCGCCGTTAACAGTACTGTTGGGGGGGGGGGAACAAAACAGCAACAATAACATTTTTAAAAAAAGAGTTCTACTACATCACTGAACAGTTGCACTTACTGGAGCATCAGCCTACTGGAGTTGCACTATTCAATTCTATCCCAGATATGAAGGTAAATGTGCCTACCTTGCTCCGATTGTTTTATATTAATTTTCATGCGTACCACCCCAAAACAGTTGTAGATCGCGGGTGTATCCTCTTTTAACCTAGTAGCTCGGCGCCCAGAACATTCTAAAATAATTGTTGTTGAGTCAAATCGCTATGCTGCTGAGTACTCTGCATCACATCAAATCAAGCGATCGTTGTATTTTCATCATACAAAGCCACCACTTTGCACATTCCACCAGGACAGTTGCAATGGCATCAATCCTTTTGCTGAACTTTTCAGAGTACTTGACGACTGATAAAGCGACAAAAACTCATTTTTTCAACACTAATGTCAAGAGATAGTATTTACCTAATCATGACATTGTTGCACTGCAAGAACTTTGCTTATTGTGTTAAAATCAATCCAGGGCTCTGATGGCGAGACAGTGATCGGTCGTGCGCACACGATTTTTTGTTTTACATAATCATAAACACTACATGCTGCTATAAAATTACACTAATTTAAAAGCTTGTTATCTAAACTTTTTAACGATTTATAGCTTTACACACTGTTGTTTGAGCCCACCCTGCTTCAAAACAACGCTAGCCAATGTTAGTTCTGCAAGCAAACACTGAGCCGACTATTGAACACAGCGCTACCAGGGTTAAAAAAAGAAAGCCAAGTTTCTGAGCACCCAGAGGAGGCAGCTCAAATTGGGGCTACTATGCCATAATCCTAATGAGTGACAACAACACCAGCACAAAGTGCTGTAGAAAGCATAACTTTTGCCTTGTGGCGACTGACCAATGTATGAAAAATCCTCCTTGTATTTGATAGCTTTGTTGCTGTTGTTCTGCGTTCCCCAGCTTTACACCCTGGGGGTCACCCAGAACATGCACTCTGACTCACTCATCCCAACCGGGAATCACTGTGAGATAGGAAGTACACCGGATGAGAAGTTGGCGTGTATGACTCTTTTCAAGCACCACACCATGTAGGCAGCCATACTCTGACTTCAGAGGATTTTTTCTCCTATAAAGGAGAGTGCAGGTTGTTATGTTAAGAGCTTGTCATGGCTGAAGGCAATCTCAACACACATTTTAGTGTAGGCCTTGGCAATTAGCTGACATCAGTAACTGACGCTGATTTTGGCCTGTGCCAAATTTTGAGGCAATTGATTTCTGCTGATGTTCATTAATGTAACTGACAACGCGGCATCAAATCCAAAAATGTTTTTAATGCACAGAGCATGTTTTATGTTTTCACTTCTTGTAGTTGTAGTATACGGTTTTCAGTAATGCTGTGTTTTCATGCAGACCACTCACACACTATCGTGTTTTATGTTGTTTACTTGAGATGATGTCATAATCATGGAGACATAATTTTGACTGCAACATATGCAACAATCATTTACCAACAATCGCCTCTGTTCTAAAGTATAAGAGATAGTAACTTTCAAACATATCTACCCATTTTCAGCTCATTTTGGTCAAATCCTTCTATGACCAGGCAGTTGAAAGAGTTCTGTGTACTAGTAAACTACTGTCAGGTCAACAAGTGTACGTACCCCTAGCACCAGCAAACCCACTCTTTCCATGAGCTAAGGCCTTGTCTAGCCCTGTTAGCGCTGCTGAAGTGACGCCAGTGGGCTCAGTGCTTACTGGCTGAATTAACATTGGCCAGCGTTGTTATGAAGCAGGGGGGGCTCAAATAACCCTTGATATTGATAGGTAAAACTGAACTAAGTGTGTAAAGCTGTAAATCACTGGAAAGATTAGACAACAAACTGTTCAATGAGTATAATTTTATAGCAGCATGTAGTGTTTATGATTATGTTAAAATAAAAAAACAAACAAAAAAACCCAATCGCCTGTGCACTACCAATCACTGTCGCGCCGTCAGGGCCCCAGATCAATCTTAATACAATAAGCAATGTTCTTGCGGTACAAAAATGTCATGATTAGATAAATACTATCTCTTGACATTAGTGTTGAAAAAATAAGGAGTTGTGTCGCTTTATCGGTCATCAAATACTCAGAAAAGTTCAGCGAAGGGATCAACACCATTGTGACCGTCATGGAGGTATGTGGCTGGCTTTCTATGACGAAAATACAACAATCACTTGATTTCATGTGGTGCAAAGTACTCAGCAGCATAATGATGTGACTCGACAACTATTATTTAGAAGCCTCATTGCGTCAAAATAAAGTAAAACAATCTGTGATGTCGAAATCGCTGAGCAGCAAAGAAGTCCAACAACCTTCACCCCTTTCTGTGGCCCTACAACAAACGGCCTTAACATTCATTGGCTGACCTTTGAAAGCAAAAGTGAGCTTTCAATTACGATCACCTACGTCATCCTGGAATATTCTGGGATCCACCACATAGCTGAGACCTGTCATTCCCAGAATGTTCCGGGAACTGCGCTACTAGGACTAACAATTTTTTTAAAATGTGTAATGATTACAGTATGTCAATGGACTACTCCAGCCTATCCATAACCAGTGCACAATGCATTGGCAACAGGTGACATAGTTCTTACAGTAACCAGTGCACAATGCATTGGCAACATAGTTCTTACAGTAACCAGTGCACAATGCATTGGCAACATAGTTCTTACAGTAACCAGTGCACAATGCATTGGCAACATAGTTCTTACTGTAACCAGTGCACAATGCATTGGCAACATAGTTCTTACAGTAACCAGTGCACAATGCATTGGCAACAGGTGACATAGTTCTTACAGTAACCAGTGCACAATGCATTGGCAACATAGTTCTTACTGTAACCAGTGCACAATGCATTGGCAAATAGTTCTTACAGTAACAGTGCACAATGCATTGGACAGGTGACATAGTTCTTACAGTAACAGTGCAAATGCTTGGCAACATAGTTCTTACAGTAACCAGTGCACAATGCATTGGCAACATAGTTCTTACAGTAACCAGTGCACAATGCATTGGCAACAGGTGACATAGTTCTTACAGTAACCAGTGCACAATGCATTGGCAACATAGTTCTTACAGTAACCAGTGCACAATGCATTGGCAACATAGTTCTTACAGTAACCAGTGCACAATGCATTGGCAACATAGTTCTTACAGTAACCAGTGACAATGCATTGGCAACATAGTTCTTACAGTAACCAGTGCACAATGCATTGGCAACATAGTTCTTACAGTAACCAGTGCACAATGCATTGGCAACAGGTGACATAGTTCTTACAGTAACCAGTGCACAATGCATTGGCAACATAGTTCTTACAGTAACCAGTGCACAATGCATTGGCAACATAGTTCTTACAGTAACCAGTGCACAATGCATTGGCAACAGGGACATAGTTCTTACAGTACGTGCACAATGCATTGGCAACATAGTTCTTACTGTAACCAGTGCACAATGCATTGGCAACATAGTTCTTACAGTAACCAGTGCACAATGCATTGGCAACAGGTGACATAGTTCTTACTGTAACCAGTGCACAATTTCAGTGATGATATCTAAACATGAAACCTGCGTCAACACATTTATATAAAAAAAAATCTTGCCAACGTTCCCTACCAGTACGCACTATGGTCTACTCTTCCGAAAGGAAACTGAACATGGTGTACAAACATTTTCCATACGTTTAACTGAGACCTCGTTTATCATCTCCCCAGCTGCCTCCAATAATAATGTATGGAATTATCATAGCGCTGAATCTTGAAAGCATACAATCAAAGCGTAGATGACTTTAAACAAAAAAAATGTACATGGTATGCGTTTTTTAAATTAATCATCTGTTCCACCGGCACATAATGGCCTACTCTTTCGAACAGCGGAACAGGATTTAACATGTGCGCAAGATTTCTGCATGCGTTAACACGGGGCCTCGGTTATAGTTCATCCGAAGGACTTTGCATCAGTCGATTTTTGTCAAACTGGAAAAGGGCGAGTGGGAATTGACCAGAACCTCACGTTACTTTTGCAGGTCAATGCCACTCTTCTTCACAATTACAAATGACGGATTTGCTGTTCCACTGCCTCTCCTAAAAGTGCTGCAACAAGGTAGAGAAATAGACACACTGTCACATTTTTTGCCAATGCAACGACTTACCATCGTTGATGAGTAAGGCTAAAGGAGATTTGTGGTGAAGTCTGGTGATAGGTGTGTTCTGCTTTGAACATGCCTGTGCTTTATATCTCAATTAAATGCATCCACAGGCCCACATGTCTTGTTTTCCTGTAGTCCTGGTGCCCAGCAGTAACTCGGGGGCCCGGTACCACAGAGTCACTACACCACTGGAGTAGCCCATGTCCACTGAAAACAAAAGCCGCCAACCAGTTTTCAGGTTCACCTCACTGCTTTTTCACATTTTTAAAATGTGTTTCTTAGTTATATTAATTAAGGGCAATGTAAGCAGAAAGAGACTGATATGTGTGTGTGTGTATGTATATGTGTGTGTATGTATATGTGTGTGTATATGTATGTGTGTGTATATGTATGTGTGTGTATGTATATGTGTGTATGTCCGTGTGTATGTATGTATATATGTGTGTGTATACTTACTGCCAGTTACTGCTAATTTCTCTGCATGAAATTCAGGCTGCTCTCTCCACGGAGAATAATATACATCACACCTTGTGTAAAGTCACTCTTTTCCTCCCCCCCCCATTTCTCTGCTCTAGCTCTGACTGTGACCATCCCCCACCCCACCATGCAGGTAGCCAGATTCCAACTTCCGGGATTTTCTGTTGAACGAATCACACGATTCTAACTATGCATGTCCATGTTGATGTTTTCAGTCCTGTGAGCTACATCAATGCAGATCCACAGCCCAGACTGAGGTCCCAGCTTTCAAGCCTACTACTTGAGTGCCTGGTGTGCAGCTTTTAATTTTAAAAAAAAAATTTTTTTTCCTGGTGTGCATCTGCCTGGAGGTGTGAGTGTGTGTGATAACAATAATTTTAATTAATTTGATGTTTGAAGTGTGTGTGTGTGTGTGTGTGCGTGTGCGTGTGAGACACACAGGGAAAGCTGAGTAAGCACCTGACTCTGCCGAGTATTTTGGAACTTTTATTTCACTGCTGATTTAGTGCAACATTTATGTTATTTCACCAATGCACACGCCCAGCAGCATGGGCATGAAAAGCCTACATTGTATTGTGTTTGGACATAGTTGACTCCAAATGACCTCTATACATACATGTTTTGCTCTGCTGCTGTACATGGCAGTTGTACAGCCACCAAATACTGAAATGTATTAGTCTACATCCTCTCTTTTGCATGGGTTGTGGGCTCATCAGCTTATGTCCAAGATGCATTTTAAATCTGTTCAGTCATTTACTAAAGTAAGTAATCCAGCAACAGAGAAGATCCTAGTGTGATAAACTCAGTAAGATTCTCCATGATTATATAGCAGAAGAAAATGCGTGAAGCTTTATCAGCACTACAACTGGTTGCCGTGGATGAAAGAATGGTTAGAAATAGGCAGTTTATCAATCAAAGACAAACCAACAAGATGGGGAATGAAACTACGGGTAATATGCGGCTTCTGACTGTCAAGTTAATAGGAGGGAACCGCTGACACTCTTTGGCTGAAAAGACATTGGATTTGGCTGCATATTTATAAAAAAAAACCAACTTGAAACTTTGAATGAAGGGGAAGGTGTATGTATATGTGTTAACGTTAACGTGTGTTCTATATTACATAATAAATTAAATCTTTTGATCATAATAACCAAACCTGAGCAATGTAATAAAGAGTGTTTAAATCCAAGCAGATGTTTTTTGTTTTCTGGTTGAAACTAACAAAGACATGAAGATAATGCGCTGACAGCATACGCTGTACCTGTATAGTGAATAAAGATCCTCACTGAACAAATTGTGTATTGAATGAAATAACTGACAATAATGCCACTAGGATAGTGCAAAGGAGGAAGCGAATTAACAGTTAAAAAATGCATGCATGTATTTTGCCACAAATGAAAATGAGGGCACATTATGTGTGTGTGTGTGAGGGGGGGGGGGGCGGGGGAGTGGTGATGTTTTCTGGGTTACATAATCTGTGAGATTAAAATCTTGTGGTGATAATCACCAAACCTGTTCAATATGTGAAAACATGCATTGACTCTAAGCAGAGTTACATTTTTACTGATTTGAATGGAAATGACAAAGACTTTGACATGCTGAGAGCATACCCTGCTTCCATGAATAAGAAAAAGATCTGTTTTGAACCATTTATATACTGACATTTTAAATGGCACAGCTCACTCATCGTTTGACCAAACAGCATGAGATTGGGATACAATGCGTAGAATATATGTTAAACTAATACTCTGTCAAAAGTTTAATAAAAAATGTTAGAAAAAAAACATGTTCTTGCTGTTTTTTGATTGAGTATTTTCATTTGTGTAAAACACAATGAAACATTTACATTTTATTGATCCTATCTTGTTACAAACCTGCGTGTCTTCTATTTAAAAGTCACCATTCAAAAGACAATGTTATGACCTTGCATTGGATGTGTAATTATTGATAGTTAGCATCAAGACAAAGCAGACAGCTACGACATTTCTGACTACACATGAATACATTTTCATGGAAATGCACCAAACCAGGGCGGCCTGTTAAGAGTTCAACCACATCACCGCCACGCTTTGCCAGCACCTACCTCTCTGATGACCATCAGGCCTGTAACTTGGTCTCTCATCTTGATCTGCGAGACAAAAACCAAGTGACCCCAGTGAAGGAAAACAAAAAGGGACCTCAGTAAATTTTTGCTCATTTTGTATGTTACTTTTTTTTTCCCTTTTAAACCCCCAAAACAACCAAACAACCCCCCCCCCCCCCCCCCCCCTCCAAAAAAACACAACCCAAAACACACCAAAAACAACAAATGTCTGTAACACTCATCAAGTAATCTTTGAAAGCAAAAGTGAGCTGTCACTTATGATCACCTACATTACTCTTGGATCCGCTGCGTGGCTTTCAAAGGTCATCCCAGAATGTTCCAGGAAGCATGCTACTAAGGTGAAGCTGTAGATCCCGACCCTAGCCCATGACCCCCGCATCAGTAGAGCTCTACCTTCTTAACTTCATGAGGCTGCGTCAAATCTTAAGATTCGGCGCCCCTCCCCTTCACTGTGATGTGCCGAAGCTCAAGATTCGGAATTACCAAATTTCTTAAAATGCAAGCGACATTCAACTGAAGCGAAAGTACACTGGCCTAAAGGGCAATCATTTTTCAAAACACACTTGCTTCCCTTGACCATAAACCTGTCTAGTTTGTGTGTTTTGTCTATTTTTCTTTGAACATTGACAAGCGTATTCTTTGGGATTTTGGGCTCTCCAGTGTAATGATAAAAAAACAAAAAGTGTAGTATGCAAAAGTGACATCAGATGGATGCAGCCAACTTCAGGGAACTTTACTTTGGTGATAAATCATCACATTGTTTCAAGGGGACTAGCTGATGAAGGAATCATCCTAGCAAAATAAGTTTGGACACAACGGTACACGGCAATTTTGGGCAACCTGTGATTCCACATTCTTTGTTTGATGCTCAAACATCATCTGCAGACTTTTTCCTTTTGATCTTAGGCATATGCTTTCAGCTGGTTAAAGTTGCAGTGATCCAAAAATTTCCATTTTGGGAGCTGAAATACTTCTGCCTCCTTGGCAGCTTGCAAACACATTTTAATTGATGCTCAACTGTCTTCTTCACTGGGTGCTTCATTGCACTATTTTCCTCTTCTACAAGCAAATTTTCGGTTCCTGCGGGGATCATCAACCGTTTGACTAATATGCTGGAGTTACTGAGCCCCATAATAGAGACAGTGTCAATTCAAATCAAGTCTTCTAAGTTAAAACACTTTGTGATGCTCCCACTTCAACTGTAATCTTTCTAAGCCTTAAACTCCATAGTGGTACACAGTTCTGCTCTTTCCTGGAAGCGTAATTTTCGCCTATTCCCGATAATTGCCAAGGTGGACCTCAGGAGTCTTCAGAAGTTATCACATTATACATCAACAGTGATCTCCAAGAGACACGACTTCTGACTAGTTTAAAGTAGTAATGATGATGGTGACCAGATTCTCCATCTCATTTTCAGTTGGAAAATGACTGGGTGATCTGAAACCGACATCAGAATATAGGCCCAATTGTCAGCATTCAAAGACGATGCACTTTCTCCATTTTAACTGCTGTTTGAACGCGTTTTTGTTCTGATGGCGGAACAGCATAAAACATTTTTTGGAATGGCAGAAATCTAACTACGGCTGAACAGTGAAAAAAGGCCATGCCTGTGTCATGCTTTGTTAGTTCTCCTGCATAACCAGTGTGACGATCTGTTCTAGTCGCTTGGCCACTTTCCTCATATGTTAGTTAGGTGTATCATTGTTGGAGTCCATTTCAGTGTCACCATGTGGGTTCAGTTTTGCTCACTGATGCCTTCTGAAATCAGCTGCCCTTTTGTTACCATTATGGCTTGATTAAACTTCGATTTGTTTGTTTTTTTACAAGATTCAGCGCTATATAAATTCCATATATTATTATTATTAAACTGCAGCAGTTCTGTTGACATTATTCCTCAAAGATAAAACTTTCTCATCTGTCCTTCCTGTCTTACTGTTTCACTTATTACAGACCTTGTAAAACTGGCATTTTCCCATCTACACCCTCCTTTTGGCAGAAATTGATTTTTTTAATGCCTGTACTGTCCTCCCTTGAATCAACGCAGTGATTCTTAGCAGATACAACACTGTCCCACTCCATGTTTTGCTGACCAGTCATGTACTGGTAACATGGCCTAATACTATATTTGATCTTCTACACACACACCATATATATATATAATATATATATAGAGAGAGAGAGAGAGAGAGAGAGAGAGAGAGAGAGAGAGAGAGAGAGAGAGAGAGAGAGGAGAGAGCGAGAGAGACGCATACACAAAATGAAGGCACTGATGGGTCTGCATGTTAAGTTGACCTGGGAGATCATAAACATCTCCACCCTGAATTCAGGACTCCTTGGACCCATGGGATTGAAGTCAAACGGTCCTAACCACTTGGCTATGGTGTCCATCTATGTTAATTTTCCTCAATGGATGTAGGCAATATTGCCTTGGTCTGGTCCCTCAGAAAACCCACTGTTTCTCTCTGATGCGCAGTGAGGTCAGAGGGCACCTTGATTTCCACTCTCAGAAGGTCTGCTTGCCGCCCTCAGATGACACAGCAGCTCACTTCTTTGTACAGGTTGCATGCTGGGTATGTTTGTGTTTCCATAACCCACCGAATGAACGCCGACATGAATTACAGGATCCTTAATGTGCATATCTGATCTTCTGCGTGTGTTTATACATAAAGGGAATAATGGTCCTGGCAGGTCTGCACTTGCAGTTGACTTGGGAGATGGTAAAAATCCCCACCTTTAACTCAGCAGACACAACCGAGATTCAAACCTGCCACTTCATGGACCCAAGGGACTGAAGTGAAATGGTCTTAACCACTCGACTTTTATGTCCATCATTTATATTTCAATATTCAAGTAACATATCATCAAGTTCTACACATAAAATGTACCCTCTGCTAGGCAGTACAGCTATCTTAAAGCAAATTCCTCTGTCCTGAGATATGTGCAGATTCATGCTCAGAATAATCATGTATCATCTTCATGCCATATTACTTAGCAACTATTCATACCAGTCCATCTACTGACCTTTTTATTAATTTCAGACCATCCTTAGCCACACACACCACACAAGAACATTTCCACCCAAAATCATGAATTGACCTTTTTTCCCCAAGGTTTTGCACAGCACAGCCAAAACATGCCTTCCATTGATGATGGAATGGTAACAGGTAAAGCCCAAAACATGGCCAGAGAGAGAGAGAGTTAAAAACAGCCAACACACCAGCTCAAAACAAACCACCCACCACATACACAAAAACACCAAAAAAAAGAAAGAAAAGTCAATTACAACAGCAGCATATAAAAACCAACACCAGGGAAAAAATCCAAGAACAGATTAAAAAGCCAAGAACACCAGATTTTTTAAAAAGCCAAAGACACCAGGGTAAAACGCAAACTGCATCTGCAAAATAGGCATGCAAAAAGCCAAGCCAAAAAACCAACACACACACAAACATCAAGCAGCACCAGCTGAAAACAATCAACAGCAGTGATCGCAACAAAACACATGTTAACAGAGATGATCGCAACAAAACAGCATAACAGCGACGATCGCAACAAAACAGCATGTTAACAGTGACGGTCGCAACAAAACACATGTTAACAGAGATGATCGCAACAAAACAGCATAACAGCGACGATCGCAACAAAACAGCATGTTAACAGCGATGACCACAACAAACAGAATTTTGACAGCGATGATCGCAGCAAAACAGAATGTTTACAGCGATGATTGCAACAAAACAGCGTGTTAACAGCGATGATCGCAACAAAACATAATGTTAACAGCGGTGGTCGCAACAAAACAGAATGTTAACAGCGATGATCGCAACAAACCAGAATGTTTACAGCGGTGATCGCTACAAAACAGATTGTTAACAGCAATGATTGCAACACAGCAGATTGTTAACAGCTACAAATGCAACAAACCAGAATGTTTACAGCAGTGTTCGCAACAAACCAGAACGGTAATAGCAATGATCGCAACAAACCAGAACGGTAACAGCCGTGATCGCAACAAACCAGAACGGTAACAGCCGTGATCGCAACAAACCAGAACTGTAACAGCAGTGATCGCAACAAACCAGAACGGTAACAGCAGTGGTCACAACAAGCCAGAACGGTAACAGCAGTGATCGCAACAAGCCAGAACGGTAACAGCAGTGATCGCAACAAGCCAGAACGGTAACAGCAGTGATCGCAACAAGCCAGAACGGTAACAGCAGTGATCGCAACAAGCCAGAACGGTAACAGCAGTGATCGCAACAAGCCATAACGGTAACAGCAGTGATCGCAACAAGCCAGAACGGTAACAGCAGTGATCGCAACAAGCCAGAACGGCAACAGCAATGATCGCAACAAACCAGAACGGTAACAGCAATGATCGCAACAAGCCAGAACGGCAACAGCAATGATCGCAACAAACCAGAACGCCAACAGCAATGATCGCAACAAACCAGAACGGTAACAGCAATGATCGCAACAAACAGAATGTTAACAGCGATGATCGCAACAAAACAGAGTGCTAGCAGTCAGGATTCAAACAAAACAGAATAATTAACGATAATGTATGGAATTTATATCGCGCTGAATCTTGCAAAGGAACAAATCAAAACGCTTAATGCTAGCAGTGAGGATTCAAACAAAACAGAATGCTGACAGCCATGATCGCAACCAACAAGAAACCACAACAGAATGCTACGATGAGGATTGCAACCAAACAGAATGCTAGCAGTGAGGATTGCAACCAAACAGAATGCTAGCAGTGAGGATTGCAACCAAACAGAATGCTAGCAGTGAGGATTGCAACCAAACAGAATGCCAACAGCGATGACCAAATAAAGCAGAATGCGAACAGCCACGATCCAAACAAAACACAATGAGCAATAACAGCAAGCTAAAGGAAAAGCTTCACCTTGCAGCTTACCGTGGAAGCTGCTGTTGTAGTGCGCTGCTTTTCAGGTGACTGTTATGCAGAACGTTTCCTGATAACCCAGAAGATGCTGTAGCTTACCAGTGGGACTGACAGAACGAAAAAAACAAAACCCCTTAAAAACACAAAACAACATACCCCAGGTGCATTTATAAGATAAGAAAACATTTCTGTTTTCATGCCTCATTTTGGGTAGTGTTGATGTCGCACTGTTCCCCCATACCATTCATTCCAATGTTTCTGCCCCAGCCACACCAATGCTCACCATGTTCGAAATCCACAGGCTGATGCAGCTTGTGACTGTTAGGCCACGAGCCACAGTTGACTGTTAGGCCACGAGCCACAAGGGCCCTGCACTGCTGTTGGGCCAATGCTATGGTGTTCAAACACACACAAAAAACCCTTCCTTCCAATCCACTGTTGGTCGTGGCTCTTTATTTCTAGTCCATCGATCTGCAACGACCTCCCTCCCTCTCTCACTTTGCCAAAAGCCTACTTATGACACATTTAAATCCAGCCTGAAGACATATTTATTTCTTTCCTAAGATTTTCCCCTCCTCTTTTCACCTCAAAACTATCCCTGCCTTCAACGGCCGAAATCCCATCACCTGCCAAAGAGTATAACCTTTGTGAGTTGTGTGTGGGTGTGTCTCATCTCATCTGATCCCATAACCCCCTCTGGGGTTGTAGGGGCACTGCAGTGATGAATGTTCCACCAGTTGGCTCCATTTGTGGCGGTTGTGTGCAAGTGCCTGGGTTTTGGAGAAGCTCTTCCTGGTCCATTCAGTGATGTTGTCTGCCCATTTCTTCCTCTGCCTCGCCTTCTCTTCCCCTGCACTGTTCCTTGCAGTATGGTTTTGGAGAGCCTATCTGATCTTGTCACATGCCCATACCATCGGAGCTTCCTTTTATTGACTGTGGTCAGCAGGTCTTCGTAGTGCTTTACTTGTAGGGTGATGGTTTGTCAGACTTCTTCGTTGGTAATGTGGTCATGTATGAAATGCCAAGGAGTCTTCTGAGGCATCTCATCTCCAAAGCCTGGATCCTCCTGATCTGCATTCAATGTCCAGGATTCGCTTGCATACAGATATGTGGAGGTGACCAAACACAAGTAACACAGAACGAATTTTCAAACTGCGAGTTCTGTGTGAGAAATACAGCCAGCACCAACAGAAACTGTGGGTGTGTACGTTTGAATTTGTTTAAGCTATTAATAGTTATTGGCTGCATGACTCTGTAAGAATATGTTGAATGCAAGCGCTTTGATTTGTCTTTGCAAGATATAGCACTATACAAATTCCATTTATGATGATGATGATGATGATGATGATGATGATAATAAATGGAATTTACATGGTGCTAAATCTTGCACAGACAAATCAAAGCGCTTGCACTCAACTCATTCTTACAGTCATGCAACCAATAACAATTAATGGTTGTAACAAGTCCAAATGTGCATACACACACACATAAAAGAATAAATAAATAAACAAATAAACACACAGAAAGGTTATACACTTTGGCAGGGTGATGTGATTTCGGTTGTTGAAAGCAGGGACAGCTATGCGATGAAACAGGAGAGGAAAGAAAATCTTAGGTTTGAAATAAACGTCTGGAGGCTGTGATAAGGATGACGGAATGATGATCCTACAGAGGCGCACATGGCTGTACTCTATGCTTCCCATCATCCTGGCAACATCCAGACCTGAGAGGTACGGACACCTACACTTTCTTCTTCTTCCTTTTTTGTCATGTTTCTCCCAGGGGAGGTTTGACATTGATGAGCCTTCTCCATCTCTCTCTGTTTTGAGCTTCCTCCTTATTTATGCCCCTTTCTCTAAGATCATCTGCAATACAGGCTGCCCAGGTTTTGCTAGGTCTTCCCTTTGGTCTCTTTCCATCCACTATGAAGTTCATTGCTCTTTTTATGATGTGGTGGTCTGCTTTCCGTTGAATGTGCCCAAACCAGCGCAGTCTATTGCTTCTTCTTCTTCTTATTCCTTATAGCTCCTAGCGGAGCATAGGGCCTCAACAGCGTCCCTCCACCTTCTCCTGTCTCTGGCAAGGGTCTTGGCCTCTTCCCATGTCAGGCTGGAGTCTCTCAGCTCACTATGCAGGCTTCTCCTCCAGGTCTGTTTGGGGCGCCCTCTCTTCCTTTTCCCCTGCGGGTTCCACTTGAGCGCTTGTCTGGTGATGTTGCCAGGCTCCTTCCGTAGGGTGTGGCTGACCCAACGCCACTTTCGCCGCCTTACTTGGACTTCCATAGGCTGTTGGTTCGCCCTCATCCACAGGTCGGTACTTGGCACTCTGTCGAACCATCTGAGATGAAGGATCTGCTGGAGACATCCGCTGATGAAGGTCTGGATCTTGGAGGAGCTGGTGTTGATGACCCGCCAAGTTTCTGACCCGTAGAGAAGCACAGACTTCACGTTGGAGTTGAAGATCCTGAGCTTGGTGGTTGTGGAGACTATGACTACTAGCTACAAACTTCAGATCATCAACTTTGCACATTCTCCATTTTTTTTTTTATTCGTGATCCTGTCTTCCCATTTGATCTTTGTCATGTAGCGTAGCATTCCGTTTTCACAGCTCTTCAACAAACATTCAACGGTTTTTGTGAAAACCGACATCTCTGAACCATACAGGAGAACAGGTCTAATGCAGGCCTTGTATATCAGACAGCGTCTCTCCAGTGGGATTTTCTGATTTCCAAGCAGACTTGCCAGTTCTTTCCATTTCTTCCAAGCATTCACAATCCTGGTTCCGACAGCTAACTCAGATTTTGCTTTGCAGCTCATCATCTCTCCCAGGTAGCAGAATTCGTCTACCACTTCTATCTTCCCTTGTTCAAATTCTAGCTCCTTCTTTCCTGCATCGGTATTGTCTTCACCCTTCTTATTCATACAACTGGGGCAGACAAATATTCTGTGCTCCTCCTTCAGACTTTTGAGCTACACTTTCATTGGAGTAAATTCACAAACGTGTACATACAGTAGGTGATGTTTGACAGTGTAGTCCCAGTCTTTCCAATGAGCCCACAACTTGTAGGAGTCAGTTGGAGTCTAAAAACACCCAGTGACTCTGAAGGGAGTCCAACCTGCCATCTCCCCAACTAGGAACCCAATCAACTAGGAACCCAATGGGCAATCCACTGCACTATAGCAGCTGGTTGCATGTTTGTTTACAGCTGGTTTGGGGGGGGAGGTGTTTTGTTCTTAGGCTAGAGCTCCGAGCTTCACCGATGGTAACATTTTGCGTATGCAACCGTTGTTACCCTTCATTCATTCATGAAGGTAGTCCCATTCCAACTTCCAGGACAGTTAGTGTCTAAATGCAACACCCATGCAGTGTGTGTGTGTGTGTGTGTGTGTGCGTTTTAACAAGGTTTAACATGTATGCAAAATGTTCTACATGCGTTCACACATGTACATGGGGCCTCAGTTTAAAGTCTCATCTGAAGGACATTTGGGAGAGTGGAGTCGGTACTAATGTAAACTCCGCGGCAACATTCCCTAAAACGATGCATCCATGGTGGCTCGATCCTAGGCCATCAGATCATGAGCGCAAAGCTCTCACCCCTAAGCTCTCTTGGCTCCCCTCCCCCCCCCCCTCCAAAACAGTTATGAAACATAGTTATAATTACCTGAAGAAAGTCCAGAGATGAAGGCAATTTGTCACACAATAAACAACCCAGCACTGACAGGACAAGCGTATCTCAAAGATGCTGTCTCCTTTTTTCTTTGGAACTGTTCCCTCTAGTGGGAATTTGGGGTAAGCAATATTGGAGCTTGATGATGATACTTACAAGAAATGTCTACTTTTGAGACACACACTCTTCTACCTCCTGATGGGAGGTCAAATATATCGATCACAGGATGAACAGTCAGAAACATCGGCATACAAATATGAAAAAAAAGAGCAACTTTGTGAGTCTCACACTAAATTAATCAAAATAGCTTCACAGTCATAGCAAAACAAAGGAGGGGGAGTGGGGGGACCTCAGAGAAATTGACTGCAGTCTCTTTGGTTGTAAAGTAGACTGTAGCCAAAACTGTTAGTTTTTTGTTTAAAAGTACCCATACACCAAAATGAAGATTAAAAAAATGAGTGTCACAATAAAATACTATTATTTTTAACTAGTGATGTTTGTATTTTCCTTCAAGTTATCTATCAAGATTGTACGTGTTAAAAAAAAAAAATTATATTCTCTAGTTAAAAAAACAATAACCTGAGTAATTTAAGTGGACATTCTTTAACCAATGTAACCCACACTTGATTTTTGCACAACTTTCTGAGAAAATCTGCTGTCAATTTTCACACTATCCTAAAATAGCAGGAGGAGAGACTCAAGAGTATACTCACCTTTTGTAGAAAAGACCCGAGCCATTCCCATGTCAGCTATTTTTACGATTCCATCCTTGGTGACGAGAATGTTGGAGGGCTTCAGATCACGGTGCATGACCTTGCATGCGTGTATGAAGCACAGCCCTTCCAGAATCTGCTTCATCAGACATTTGACTTCACCGTTGCTGAAATGTAGGGTCGGAGTATTGAAGGCCAAAAGCGCCGCCAGATCATGGCTACAGTATTCCATCACCATGTAGAAATGCGTTTTGCTTGGATCTGAAAGCATCAAGTCACCACACTCACTGTGAGGAAAACCAGACTGAAGGAAGATTTTTCCACTATCTGAGAGAGCAGTCACCATAACTGTGGTTAATGATAATAATAATGGAAGTGTCTGAATCATCCCAATGACTTCATTTCACCCCTAACTCCTTCAGCAGTAATAATAAATGGAATTCATATGGCGCAATATCTTGCCAAAACAAATCAAAGCACTTGGGGCACAGCAGGGAAGTGTTCCCGCCCTCCCTGTTTTGTGGGCAAGTGGAGCCTGGTGCAGCCCTCTCTTACTGCTCACAGCTCTTCTACAGCAGCTCAATGCATGCCACGCCTTGCTGGCTCTTCTCTTTTGCTGTGAGATTATCTTCTGTGATGTTCCTGTTTGGCTGTTCCCACACCACTCACTTCAATCTGTCCATGGCTCTAAGTCAAACAGATTCGTTGTCACATCACAAGGGACGGACCCTATCAATGTCAGCCCGCAGAGGGGCCACCAGCCAGGCCGAGGGGACCCTGCACTGCTGCCGAGTCCCCTTGCCAGTGTTCAATGATGCCTAGTCCTGAGCCAACAAGTGCAGGACAACCCCCCCACTATGCCTGCCCCCTACAGTAAACAGCTCAGTCACAGAGCCAGACTGAGTGAGATATGCAATGGTCCGACAAAGTCAGCGATATCAAACACTAGCATGGTTTGTTTTGTACATGCAGCCTACAACTGAAACAAACTTTGCATGCAGCAGTCAAACATTCCAAACAGACCACAGAACACACATAAAATATAGTTCTAATCTAACCCGACATAGTGCGTGCATCTTAATTTTGCCAGAAGTCCTTCGAATGAGACTATAAACCGAGGCCCCGTGTGCGAACGCATGCAGAACATCTTGCGCACACGTTAAATCCTGTTCCACTTTTCGAAAGAGTAGGCCATTGTGTGCCGGTGGGAGCAGATGACAAAATTTACAAAACCGCATACACACGCATAAATTTAAAAAAAGAAGAAAAAAGGCGCTTTGATTTGTTGCTTTACAAGATTCAGCGCTATATAAATTCCATACATTATTATTATTATTATTAGAACTCGACGTTCTCACATATATATTATGTACATCTAGTGACCACACGGTCAACTCCATAAAGCAATGATGGGGCATTTCTTTTTGCATGTCAGTCTGTGTGCTCTGCAGTACTCAGCATGCCCTACGTGCATGTACTGCAGCATGCAGCTAACCTCTCTCATGGTAAAGCTATGAAGACATCATGCTTTTAGACTAGTGAACACTATATTTTGACATGATGGGACACTTATAAATTTGCGATTTATGAATGACACACTACATTCCCACCTGAACTGCCCACTGTTTCAAATGTTCAAGTATGTTCTTTCGATCCAGAAGGACCATAGAGCTGGAGCTTATCCCGGTTTCTGTAGCGTTAAGCGAACTGATGGTTTTTTACCACCCCTGTGACAGGACGCTAGTCTGTCGCCAGATACTTCCCCAGCAGAGCTGGTACCCACTTGTACACCTGGGTGGAGTGAGGAAAATAGGAGTAAAGTGTCTTTCCCAAGGACACAACACCGAGCCGAGCGGGGATCGAACCTGCGACCTCTGAATCACGAGTCGACCGCCTAAACCACTCGACCACGGTGCCTCTTTCAAATGTTCAAGACGGTATTAATCCACATGAATGGGTAATCCACTTCAGCACTTTACTACTACTCACCACAGTGCATGAATTCACATTTGTACACAATTCCATCCACATTGAATTTACAAGCATGAGATTTTGTGCATCCAAAAAAAGAAAAAAGCGGGTGGGGGGCATTTTTAACTGAAAAGAAGAAACAAGGAACACATGACCAACACTTGTGGTAGTCACAAAGGTGCAAGTCATCATTTTTCACAGGGACCATTTGGAATGCATTACACCACTAGTGTAATATCAGAACAAATGTGATGATTGACACAATTTTTTTCTGTCCACTTATTATGTTTTTCATTCCATATTGAATTAATAACCCCCCCCCCCCCATCTCTCTGTGTGAGCTGTTGTAAAGTTCAAGAGAATGTGCAATTTTTGATACTGAAAGATGAATTAATTCATTTTGTTGATTTATTAGAGTCAAAGCTTCATACAATCCTATGACTTGTAGCACAGACACCTACAGAGTGGCTATAGGCCACTTTGCGGGTATTAACATTTTGACCAGAAAAACCAAAATTGCTGCACTGCGTGTGCAAGGTTACAAGGTGCAGGGGTTATCCACTATGCTAACTGTGTATACTCTGTTGCTGTGCCTGCTGGTCGGTGGCATTGAGCCCAACCCCAGACCAGGGAGAGGGAAAGAAACAGACGACAGTGTGAACAGCAACAACAACACTTCATCAACACAGTCAGAAGTGATACTGCAAGACCTGTACTTGTGCATGAAAACACTAATGGAGTCTGTATCCCGTCTGGAAAAAGCCAAGGGTGTTTGGTTGACATGGATCAAAAACTTCACACAATCGGCAAGTCTAACAGTCTATACATGACAGTAGCCAGTCTTTGAAGAAAGCTATCTCTTCCTTACAGTCGACTATTAGTGCTGTGGACAAGAAAGCCGACAGAACTAAAGAACGTCTTGTCAACTGGAGTATGTTCTTTCGAGCCAGAAGGCCCATAGAGCCGGAGCTTATCCCGGTTTCTGTAGCGTTAAGCGAACTGATGGTTTTTCACCACCCCTGTGACAGGACGCTAGTCTGTCGCCAGATACTTCCCCAGCAGAGCTGGTACCCACTTGTACACCTGGGTGGAGTGAGGAAAATAGGAGTAAAGTGTCTTTCCCAAGGACACAACACCGAGCCGAGCGGGGATCGAACCCGCGACCTCTGGATCACGAGTTGACCGCCTAAACCACTCGACCACGGTGCCTGTCAACTGGAGGCAGGGAATGACCTGCTCTCAGAGAGGCTGACGGGCTTAGAGGCAGCAGATGTGGACAGGGCAGAGAGCCAGCCGTTCCAGAAGAAACAAGGTCAAGTGGTTTGGCACGGCAGAAACTGGCAGTGAAAGTGACTTCCAGACATGGGAAGACAAAGTGCTCACTTTCTTTCTTCAACAAGTTATGTATTGTTTTTCATGAGAAAAGTCTGGGATATCAGGGACATGAACAGAGCCCATAGACTGGGAAACTCTGACCCCAGCAACACCAAGCCCCGACCCATGACAGTCAAGTTTCACTGCTGCGACTGACAAAATGCTGCTGTTCACACACACAGATGCTGGGTTCCGCCCTGAGCAAAGCGGGCACTGAATCGGCACAGATCTGACAAAGAAACAAAGGGCAAACCTGAAACAGGTACAAGGGGAAGAAGGGAAGTTTGGTTTCTACAAAAAAGGCAATCCATTCCAATCTTCTTGTTTACAGCCCCGCCGACCACAGAGACCATATCTGGGCCGTCACCTCATCAAATTTTAAATCTCAGACTAAAACTGTGCAGCTATATACTGATTAAAACAGGGTATAAAACCAACTCTGCTGTCGTTCCTTATAGCAACGCCCTGGCCAACCATAAGGGTCAACCCAGGATGGGCACAGCGTTATGGGAATAACAACATCAACCACACATAAAATGAGAGAAAATCAAAACCAGATTCCTTAAAGCAACCTGAAAAAAAATTGTATGAGTGTGCATCTATGTGTGTGTGTACTGTATGATGTGCGTAAGAGAGAGAAGAGAGAGGGAGAAGGGAAGCAAGGAGAGAGAGGGAGAGCATGGTGGTGAGGTAAGTGGCTTTTGGAGTGCCTAGTGAAGTGTAGCGAGTGTGTGTGTGTGTGTGTGTGTGTGTGTGTGCGCACACGCACATTCACATGACCAAGTATGCATGCTTGCCTGCTTGAGTATATGTGGGTAGACTGTGTGTGTGTTTGTATACATGGAATGAAATGTGACAGAAGAGTGCTGAGCTGAAAGAAGAATATTTGGAAATATGTCAACATAGTTACATATATAAAGAGCTATATAGATATACATAAATACTGTAAATGACAAATGTGTGTTTTACAACATGCAGCGCAGTCGAGAGACAATTGTCTATCTACCTATTTATCTATGCATAATGCATTACACACATTTATATGTAAGTGGACAACAATGGTCGTATCTTGTACCATACTTACTCATGTCATCACAACGGTACACCATCTCTCTCAGGGCCACCACGTTTGTGTGTTTCAGTTTTTGAAGAATTGTTATCTCCCGCAAAGCCTGCAGTGGAAACTGAAAAATACAAAACAAGCAGGCCATGAATGTTAAAGACTGCCTCTTTGGATCAACACAAATGGCCATGCACACACACACACACACATACAGGCACATACATACTTGATACACACACACATGCAAGGCTTTTAAAAAAAAAGTTTTAATAGAAAACCATAACTTAAAAAAATTACTGCATTCTGAGTAGAGATTCTGCACACACACAACAAAAGTTTGACATGAACAGAAGAAGCTTTCAGGACTTACATTTTCATCAGCATACAAATAATTTAATTCTTCTTTGTCGTTGAACGCTCAGGCAGCAACTACTGTCTGTCATATAAGCAAAATTGTGTTGCACTGCCATTAAGCAGCTAAAGTCGGGCCCAGTGCATCCAACTTTAGTGTGGGAGAGAATGATCTAATGTCTTTCTAGAAAATGGACAGGGAAATGAACAAAGAAGGCAGAACACAGACAAGAAGGTGGTGACAGGAAGAAAAAGAACATGGCAGAAACAAGGCAAGGGATAGAAAAGAAGGAATTCTTAGCCCAGAATTTTCAGAGGGCCTCCAGCATCCCAACATGGCAACATTTTATACTTGAAAAGCTGAAGAAAATGCATAGAATAATAAAATCTTGTGGAATAAGGACAATTTATTGTGATAAAATGAATTCATCCAGAGAACACACGTATTGCATTCTGAAACATTTCTCTTCTTCTATGGAATACTATAAAAGGGTCCAATTTCAATATGAGCTTGATACTTAAAAAGACGTCGACAAACCCATCTGGTAGCAAAGTTATATTATTTCCATACCTAATAATGATCTTATAAACATTTTTTCGTAAAGCCTTAGACATGTACTGTCGTATATATTTCCATACCTAAATTGATCTTATAAAACATTTTTGCAGTAAAGCCTTAGACTGCTACTGTCAGGATAAAGCTCAGTTTCCCCACTCATGAACAAAATCAATTATCAAAAAGGCTTTGATATCTGAGCTTGTAGAATTGATATTTGAACAAAACTGTCTCTCCCACAAACAGTCAAATCCATGTTGTACTAAAATATTCTGTATCTTACCTGGCCACACTGATTGAATCAAAGATTTGTCATGTAAATCTTTCATTATTTGATAAACCTTTGATGACAATTTTTCAGATTCTGAGATCAGAAAATCAGCTGCATCCAAAAAAAGAACCAAATGAACAGAAACCAAAACAGCTCAGGATTTCACATTTCTTTTTTTTTTTGTATGTATGTATTGTTGTACGTGGTACAAGCATTACTCGCACAGGACACACACACTCCTCAAGAGCACAAAATTATTATTTGAAGACAGTTCCAATCTGATCTTGATAACCTGGGCAAGTATATGCTGGAAAATGGTTTGTCACTGTCACAGAAAAAACAAATATGATGCTCTTTAATGCGGACAGTAATCCAAATAAATTGCTCATTTTTAGATTAAATGGTGAAATAGTTGAATACAGATAAATTGTCAAATTTCTGGGGGTTTTCTTTACATCAAAATGAACTTGGAATGCTCACTTTGATTATATTCTGACAAAAGCAAGAAAAAGCATAAATTTCCTGAAAGTAATTGGCAGATTATTTTGGGGAATGGATACAAAAACATTAATCCACCTTTCACTTGCACTTGTACAATCTAAATTATCTTATAGTCAAGAAGTGTTTTTCAGTGCACCAAAGTATTTATTTAAAAAGATTGAAAGTTTAGATTGTAGAGGCATTCAAATTGCAGTGGGTGTGCCTAGTCATGCATCAAATAAGGAAACACATAATACAGCTGGAATTCTACCCTTAGGTCACTATTGAGAACTAGCAGCTTCAAAATTCGTAATAAAAGCAGCATCAACCCCAAACAATTTTCTTGCGAAGGAAATCACATTAAGATCCGACTCTGATTTTCCAAAACAAGCACAGAATATTTCCTCACAAGTAACTATTACAACCTATACTAACGACTTAATACAACAAACTGGAATTAATATAAATTAGCAAAAAGTAAGCATGGACACCTATACCAAATTGGGAAATGTTGAAAGCTACATTTGACATTAGTTATACTGACATGAGAAAAGAAGAAAATGTCAATATTGCCATAGAGAGCACATTGCTAAAAACTACCACAGACATCTCCATATTTTCACAGATGGGTTGGTTCTAAATAATAAAGATGCTGGTGCAGCTTTCACCATTCCAGCACTGAAAGTTGAAAAGTCTTTTTTGTTTGACACAATTTGTCAATCTTTACAGCGGAGCTTGTTGCTATCTTTTGGGGGTTAGAATACTTGATTAATCTGCCTCAAAGTTTATTTAAAGTGGCCTTATTTGTTGATAATGTCGAAACAAGACCCGATTTGATTATTGATATAAATTATTTGATACACTGCCTGAGAATTAAAGGTACAGATGTCAGTTTTTGTTGGGTGCCCTCTCATGTTGGTCTCTATGGTAACAAAAAAAGTTGTTAAAGCAGCAAAAAAAGGCACACAAAGTTTAGAACAGTATTCTGAAATTTTTGCAAGTCCTTCAATCAAGGAATCTTTCCTTTTGTTAGAGAAAGCTTCTTTAAAGCGACTTCATTATCATACAAATGTGAAACTTCTATCACAGAAAAGTATAGCATAAGACAAAAGACATCGTATTCTTCAATATTCTATATTAGACTGATAACCACCATTTCTTACAGAATACGACTTAATGCTCTCAGAACAAAGTTTTGTAAAAATGTTAAGCACATTTGTGGTGAACAATTTTCTCTGGAACACTGTTTACTGTTTTGTCAGAAGCTTTGTGGTTTCTTACCCCAAAAGATTTTAGACAAAAATGCTTATGTAATTCTGTCAGATGCAAACATTCTTTTTGCTATTTCGAAGTCTCTTGTACATAGCCCAGTTTTCATGCTTCTTTAAAGTTCTTTGATATTGTTTTCCCTATTTGCATTTTTAGGCGTTACATTGATGTTTGAATACCAATCTGTCACATGACTCTCTTTCCGTCTGTCTTCTATTGTTTTTTGGGGCTATAGGTCTTTATTTATTTCCCGTCTAATATCCCTTATAGTGAACAGACGTTAAATACAAGAAGGAAACACAGACATTGCACAAACACCAAATGGTATCATAACTATACATGACACAGAATTAATTTTCCAGCACTGCTGCAAAGGCAAAGTGGATGCATTATGATATTCAGAACCTGAGCTAAATTGGACAGGAAGTTTCAACAACTAATGACACACCCTAAGTTTCAACAAATGATGACACACCCAATCTGATGATGAATGTGATGGAATTGAAAAAATCAGCCAATTGGTGATCTGATGAGGGTGCTCGAGTGCTGCTGAAGTGACCACTCAAAGAGATTTTCTCCAAGTTACTATGACTGCCTCCCTTGACTAGAGCTTCAGTGAGACTATAAACTGAGGCTGTATAAACCTATGCATACACACTACCTTCAGCATGCATTTCCTAGATGCGCAGGCTAGCTATGGGCATGAATGACATGAGCATATTGTGTCCATGTCTAGCATGAGCACTATCAGTGACCTGTATTGTAGAGAAACAAGCAATGACATGAGCATATTGTGTCCATGCCTAGCATGAGCACTATCAGTGACCTGTATTGTAGAGAAACAAGCAATGACATGAGCATATTGTGTCCATGCCTAGCATGAGCACTATCAGTGACCTGTATTGTAGAGAAACAAGCAATGACATGAGCATATTGTGTCCATGTCTAGCATGAGCACTATCAGTGACCTGTATTGTAGAGAAACAAGCAATGACATGAGCATATTGTGTCCATGTCTAGCATGAGCACTATCAGTGACCTGTATTGTAGAGAAACAAGCGCCTGCAGGTTCACCTTGCCCGGGCAGCCTGAAGTAGTACCACTACAATGCCCAGAACTGCTCAGCAAGGGAAGTGAGCAGTCAGGCAATCAAGCCACACATGTTACAACTTGTTAACACTGTCAAGTGCTCAGTGAGCAGTCAGGCAATCAAGCCACACATGTTACAACTTGTTAACACTGTCAAGTGCTCAGTGAGCAGTCAGGCAATCAAGCCACACATGTTACAACTTGTTAACACTGTCAAGTGCTCAGTGAGCAGTCAGGCAATCAAGCCACACATGTTACAACTTGTTGACACTGTCAAGTGCTCAGTGAGCAGTCAGGCAATCAAGCCACACATGTTACAACTTGTTGACACTGTCAAGTGCTCAGTGAGCAGTCAGGCAATCAAGCCACACATGTTACAACTTGTTGACACTGTCAAGTGCTCAGTGAGCAGTCAGGCAATCAAGCCACACATGTTACAACTTGTTGAACACTGTCAAGTGCTCAGTGAGCAGTCAGGCAATCAAGCCACACATGTTACAACTTGTTAACACGTCAAGTGCTCAGTGAGCATCAGGCAATCAAGCCACACATGTTACAACTTGTTGACACTGTCAAGTGCTCAGTGAGCAGTCAGGCAATCAAGCCACACATGTTACAACTTGTTGACACTGTCAAGTGCTCAGTGAGCAGTCAGGCAATCAAGCCACACATGTTACAACTTGTTGAACACTGTCAAGTGCTCAGTGAGCAGTCAGGCAATCAAGCCACACATGTTACAACTTGTTGACACTGTCAAGTGCTCAGTGAGCTGTCAGGCAATCAAGCCACACATGTTACAACTTGTTGACACTGTCAAGTGCTCAGTGAGCAGTCAGGCAATCAAGCCACACATGTTACAACTTGTTAACACTGTCAAGTGCTCAGTGAGCAGTCAGGCAATCAAGCCACACATGTTACAACTTGTTGACACTGTCAAGTGCTCAGTGAGCAGTCAGGCAATCAAGCCACACATGTTACAACTTGTTGACACTGTCAAGGCTCAGTGAGCAGTCAGGCAATCAAGCCACACATGTTACAACTTGTTGACACTGTCAAGTGCTCAGTGAGCAGTCAGGCAATCAAGCCACACACGTTACAACTTGTTGACACTGTCAAGTGCTCAGTGAGCAGTCAGGCAATCAAGCCACACAGTTACAACTTGTTGACACTGTCAAGTGCAGTCATGAAACTTCATTTTACACTTTTGTCACTTGCCTCAGGCTTGACAAGTGTTTCAATCACCACCAGATTGACAATTGTCATCGACCTGACTCAAGTCCATAGACAGGGCATGTTCAATCATAGCCCAATGGTCACAAAACTTACACTTCAACTCTTGTGACCATATGGCAATAAAAACAAACATGATGAAAAGTTGAACTGGTCAAGCTGACTATTTGTCTTCCTCCAGTTATATTTTTGCAATTAAAGCTCACATTGTCAGACAATAGCTGCCACAAGCATGTACCAATGACCCAAAAGTCAACTGAAAAGTTGGAGTCTTACAAGATATGGGATTAGAAAAAATGGCAATTATTTTTTGGAAAGTTAGTGAACTGTCACATGCTCAACTAAAATAAGAAGAGAAATGGACACATGACAATTGCGCACACATATTAAATACATGAAGTCAAGATAGCTTACAAAATACTATCTTTGACATAAAACAACTTTGACAAAAAAGCTTTCTTATTATATCCAAAATTTTGCCATTTATTTGCCTTCTTCAGCTCTTTAGTGCAAACTGACTGCATGCTAACAATATACAAGATTGTAACTATTTTTAACGCACACACACACACATTGATGACAAGCAAGCAACATACCCCCTCCTTTTCTTCCTCTGGCAGCACTATCCTTTTCACGGCATAGTGCACCTGTGTTTGTTTACATAGGGCTTTCTCCACCACCCTGCACAAAGGTAAGGGAGAGGGTGATATTAACAACAGATATTAAGTCAACACCGAAAAGACTGTTTCCTGACTTTCATTTATTCTCCGAAAGTCAAAACACAGTATACCATTCTAATTCTAAATAATCAATAGCAAACCAAAACACACCCAAAAATAGCAGTATTCCATTTCATGCTGTAATTATAGCCCCACAGACCATAAAGGCGATTCCAATTCAAAATCAACACCACCTGATTGATCCCTTCCAACATCCAACAGCGCCAAGCTGAGGAAAAACACCATGATAGTCATGACAAAGTACCTAAATCTATTAGGTCATCTGGGGGAAAAACACCATGATAGTCATGACAAAGTACCTAAATCTATTAGGTCATCTGGGGGAAAAACACCATGATAGTCATGACAAAGTACCTAAATCTATTAGGTCATCTGGGGGAAAAACACCACCATAGTCATGACAAAGTACCTAAATCTATTAAGCCATCTGGGGGAAAAACACCACCATAGTCATGACAAAGTACCTAAATCTATTAGGTCATCTGGGGGAAAAACACCACCATAGTCATGACAGAGTACATAAATCTATTAAGCCATCTGGGGGAAAAACACCACCATAGTCATGACAAAGTACCTAAATCTATTAGGCCATCTTGGGGGAAAAACACCACCATAGTCATGACAAAGTACCTAAATCAAAACCAGGTTGTGCTGAGTACGCCAATCATTCCCTTTAATTCATCATCCCTAGGTTAAAAGGCGTCCCATAACCTATAAGGTCGTAGGGGAGCGAGGCGTCAGAGACCTCACTTCTCTAGGGCCAGCATATTGAGGGCGGCGCCCATCTCCTCTCCCTCGCTGCTTTACCTTCCCTGACCCTAAAGAGGGCAGGTACCCATTTACAGCTGGGTGAACTGGGGGAACTGTACTGAAGCCAAGGCGCGCAAACGGTCACCCATCCAACTGGTAACCACGCTCGACACTGCTTAACTTGGCTGGGGGAAAGCGAGTGCTCCGACCACTGAGCTATCCCGTCCCCCTAAGGTTACCAACAAAAAAAAGCATCAAAATGAAGTATTATGAACTTATGAGTGCTGTGAGTACAAAAACAATACATAAGAAATTGCCAAGTGGGCCAATAACACTGCAGAATGGATATCTTATATATCAATGGCCCACTCCAGTGTTTCCACTATCACTACCAGGTCACCAGAACAAATCCAATGCGGACAACATGTTATATAATAATGTAGGAGAAGATCCCCGAAGTCAGAAAGCAGCTACCTCCATGATGGGCAAAAACGGTGACAACGCAAAATCTCATCATTGGTGAACCTCGGAGCTCTAGCCCAGGAATGATATATATGTAGGGAACAAGTCAATCAAATGCTCCAACTGTCAATATTGGGGTCACAAAAGATGCTGAAAGGTCAAAAGTCTGAAGAAGGAGGACGGAGTATTTGTCTGCCCCAGTTGTATGAATAAGAAGGGTGAAGACAATACCGATGCAGGAAAGAAGGAGCTAGAATTCGAACAAGGGAAGATAGAAGTAGTAGACAAATTCTGCTACCTAGGAGAGATGATGAGCTGCGAAGCAAAATCTGAGTTGTCTGATATACCTCCTTGATTGTCAAGTGTGAGTGTGTGAGTGTGTGGTCATGAAAATAAGTACTCCTGTATCTTACTTTGGGCTTAAATGATTCTTAAAGTGTGTGTGTGTGTGTGTGTTGTGTGTGTGTGTGTGTGTGTGGTGTGTGTGTGTGTGTGTGTGTGTGTCTTTACTAGTCAATGGTCATTATGGTGTGTGCGCGTGTATGTGTGTTTACTAGTCAAAAGTCTTTATAAATTTGTGTTCATATATTGGTCTGTGTGTATGGGTGCGCACGTGCACGTGTGAGTGCGCGCGTGCATGCATGCGTAAATAAAGTTTCATGTCTTTTCCAATCAATGGTATTTACAACTAGGTCATTAAGTATGTATTCCTACATTGGTGTGTGTGGGTATGTGTGCGTGTGATTTTTTTTTTTAAAGCTATCTTGAAATGTTCATACCAATTTGAAATAATAATAATGTATGGAATTTATATAGCGCTGAATCTTGTAAAACAAACAAATCAAAGCACTCCATTCTGTACACTATCATCAGACGGTTGCCATATTCTCACTAACTCAACATCCACTCACACTGGCAAGACAGTTTGCTTGCACTATCATGGACAAGGGAAGCAACCATAACATCAACACCACGACATCAATCATTCTTAAAAAGTTACACACAACGCACACCCTAACAGAATGCAGCCAGCATTTGTCGAAGAAATCTGGTTTAAGCCCTGAAGCCTGCATACTGAGCTCTCATCAATATAACAGCAGACCGTTTTCCTACCTTTTGTTCTGAACAAGAAACTCATAAAAAATAAATAACAAAAAAACCTCAACAACAACAACCTACACATTCCCTACTGTTGTTTCATTTCATACTTTAAAAAAAAAAAAAGAAGAAGAAGCAATAATGAAGACGTTTTGCACACAACTTTTTTTGGACTTAAGTTTACCCAGTGTACCATTTCAGAACTCAACTTCGTCAACTTATCGGAAATGAGTATGTTGTTTAGTTTTGTTCAGAATGGCAATGGACTTTGTAACAAAACAAAATGATCTAAATCTGACAATACCAAAAAGAAAACCAAAACCCACATCGCATATTCACACATTTCCACATCAGAGAAAAAGAGACACAGAGGTATTTTATCAGCAGCTAAGAGGGGGAAAAAAAGTACTTTGCTTGTGCCTTTTGAAATAATTATATGAATGGATGTATTGTAACTGACCTTCATGGGATGACTAAAGTGTTTTTGACTTGACTTGACTTGACTTGACTTAGGCAAGCTTGGAAAGAATTTCAGGTTTTGATCCTTTATCTGACACTTCATAGCTCCCAGATGTTTAAAGGTATGGACAGTCTCAATTTTACGAATAAAGATGTTAGGAGAAAGACAGACACACAGAAAGAAAAACAAAGACAGAGAAACACGTACCAGAAAAAGAGCACCCCCCTTCCAAATTGAAGGTCTAAGCAGACCAACACCCACCCACCCATCCCCGCCACCCAACCCCAGAGATATCCACAGAAAAGAAACAAAGCATCTAACATTTCAACAATCAGGAAAAGCTCAGGGCCAGCCAAGTATGACTGCTACTAGTCATGGTACTCAGTCCACTGGTCACTATCAGTCACCCCAGCAAAACAGGAAAGGATTTGCCACAACAAAATGAGTCATGGGAAGTCAATTTTTAGTTATCAATATGTTATTAATCTGCAATATAAAAAAAAAGGCTATTTTACAACCACCACAAAAATATATAAAAATCAAAATAAAAAATTTTTCATGAAAAGTTATTACAATTAAAATGACTGCAGGAAGTAACAAAAAGAGAAACTGACTAGTGTTTTGTGGTAACAAGTGGTCAGATTAAGAGCTTGTGTGTTTTAAAATGCATTTTAAAGAAAAGGAAAACAGAATTACACCTTGATACTTCAGCACAATGTTGAATAATAGCTACAGAATTATAAATGAATTAAAATCTCAAAATCAACAACCTGACCCCATTTGCTTTTAGAATGACTCCTAGCAGAAAAGTGAGTCTGTTGCAACACAACTCATTTTGAGGTGACTTCCGGTTTCTCCTCGATGTCGAGTAGACGTTTGTGTTCACAATCTCTGTAATATTCCAATAAATCGACAACACTTTCAATCCCACCAAGTATGGTCATGCCCGTTGAGATAATTTAAGCAGGCGAGAGTTAAAATAGTATATTTATAGAATCTATTGGACCTGAACATAGGCGTTCACGTTTGTTCCCCCCCCCCCCCCCCCCCCCCCCCGGTTGGTTTTTTTTCCTTCTTTTCACCCCCAATTGTCGCTGAGAAGGCTTTCTCAATATTGTTCATCAGTGTTTGGAGGTGAAACGGGAGAGGTATACAAGTCAAGAAGGCTAGGCAAGTCATGGTAGAAATATAAAAAGAACAATGTCTACTCAATTAGAGCCAGTATTTTTAAAAGACAAAAACATTCCGGACTCCACAACCAACCACACTTCGGTGCTAGAGCTATGCATTGCTGGAGAAAAGAGTGGCAGGACAAGGTTCAGTAATCGGTGCTCAGAGAATTGGTGGATTGTGGCCTATCTACCCTGTCAGGAGAGAGAGACGCCAGAAATAATCTTCTTCTGAGAGGTTTGAATGTGAGGGGGGTTGTACTACAACTTTCCAACACCAATCCATTCATCCTGAGGAATGACTGGAGAGGAAAAACCCTCCACAAAAGTATGGATTGACAATATATCTATCTCAGTGGCAGACACAGAAACTGAACACGCACTAGTGAAGACTGGTTGTGAACTGCTGTCAAAAATAACATCAGAAACAGCAAAAGAATCCGACCCAAACCTAACAAGGTTCTTAACTGGAAGAAGGTTTGTATAGGTAACTGTTCCACCAGTGCCACAAGAAAAAACATTAAAAGTATTTTCACTGCAAAAATCTACCACCTCGAGCAAAAGCTGGCAGGAAAGAAGACTGTCATTTGTTCCAAATGTTTAGAACAAGATCACCATGCTTCAGTTTGTGTAAAGGAGACTGTGTGCAGGGAGTGCAGGTTGCCTGGACACAAACGTGGCGACCCAGTGTGTGTGTGCCCTGGATGCACAGACAGAAAAGCAAACCACTGCCAGCGCGGGAGAGGAGGAGGGAAATGTCGCAGTGGAGAAAATCGACGGGAAACAGAACCAGAGCTGATCCCGACACACCAGCAAGAAGCCGACTGGGCAACGCCAGACCACCCTCAGCTCTACCCTGCCAATACAAAACCCACGCAGGCACAGATCCGAGACGCCACAATGTCGACGATCATGGAAGAAAGCAGTCCTGAAAGGGCCGCAAGAGGAAAACAACTCAAACAGAAAATGGGCCATGAAGTCAGCCATGCTCCTCAGGTAGTGTCAGACACTGAGGGTGACAGTGAACATGGGTAAGAAAACCAGCCCTGACCTGACACCCCCCCACTACCGACCCAGCTATATCCATGGACTGCGTTCTTGACCAACGGACTTTTAACTTTTTTGTTCAGAATGAAAATGCTCAAAATATAATTGTTGCTTTTTATGGATAGAATACAGATATGTTCTCTTAATGTAAGAGGTTTAAAAAATAAACTTAAAGACACTCTATGTTCCATTATATAAAAAGTCAGAAATATGATATAGTGTGTCTACAAGAGACCCATCTAACAGTAAATTTTATCACAACATGGGAAAAACAATGGGGTGGGACAATATTTTATAATGAAGGAACCAACAAAAGTCAAGGTGAGGTAATACTAGTAGCAAAACATTTTGAAGGATAAACCAGCTTAGTACAAAGGAGAAATAGGATCTTAGTGGTGTTAGTGGAACATGAAAACTATACCTTTAGATTAGCAAACATAAATGCTCCTAATGATTCTTCAGAAAAATTGTTATTCTTTAAAGACCTACAACAAATGCTTAGTGATTATAGTGAACACAACCTTGTTCTAATGGGCGACTTTAACTGTGTCCTTAGTAATGAACTTGAGATAATCTCAGGCAATCCACACCGTGATGTAGAAGTTCAGGCATTTAATACTACAATAAATCATTTACTACTTACTGACATCTGGAGGACATTTAATAAAGATAAAAGAGACTTCTCTTGGTCACGAGTAAACCCTTTTACTGCCCGCCCGCCTAGATTATTGTTTTTTATCAGAAGAAATGGTTCAAAACTGTGTTTCATGTGAGTATAACATACTTACATAGCCCCCACTTCTGATCACAAAGCATTGGTAATCAAATTTAATAGTAGTGAATTTTTACGCGGACCTGGATACTGGAAATGTAACAAGTTATTTAAAAGACACAGTGTTTATTTTTTTTTTAAAATGAATAAAATACTAGACACACGACTTAATGACGGGATAGCCTACTGGTTAGAACATTGTGCTTGCAATCTGACGACCCGGGTTCGATTCCCGTTCAAGAGGATATTTTCCCCTGAAGTTAACATCAGTGCAGACTCCACTCTCCCCAAGTCCTTCGGATGAGACAATAAACCGAGGCCCCATGAACGAATGCACACAGAACATCTTGCACATGTTAAATCCTGTTCCGCTTTTTGTAAGAGTAGGCCATGATTATGTGCCGGTGGGAACAGAGGACAGAATTTACAAAACCGCATACACACAGGGACTGGATGTAAAAAAGCACATACGTGCTTATTCCATTATCCTCGATATAAAAGAAAATAAAATAAATAAAAATAAATGATCCTTTAGAAATAAGCCCCTACCTATCTAGATGGGAATTATGCAAAGTAAATATTAGACACTATAGTATGGAGTATGGTAAACAAATAGTGAACAAGAGGAGAAACACTGAACTAAAATCTAAATGAGACATTTTAGAAGTAGAAAGGCTATTAAGTAAAGATCCAAGGAATAGTGACAACCAAAATAAGTAAACAGAAACTAGAACTGCAGCAAGCAGCCAAAGTCAAAGGGGCACAAGTAAGTCAGAGCCAGAATAAAGTGGACAGAAGAAGGGGAATGCAGCAGTAAATACTTTTGTAGTTTAGACAAAGCTAGAGGAAACAAGAAAATCATCACAAGACTATGTAAAGACACAGGAGAGGTCATCACAGACCAGAGACAGATTTTAGAAGAGCAAGTACAGTAGCCCATTCAATCACCAGAAGTACAGGATGTTGAAGCAGCAACAGACACATTTCTAAGTAACAAAACTTTTACATGTTTGGATGAAACCGAGGCCACTGCATGTGAAGGTAACATGACAGTGGAAGAAACAACAGCCGCCCTAAAAAAAGATGAAAAATGGTTTGGCTCCTGTATATGATGGAATAACAATAGAATTTTTTAAGTTCTTTCGGAATAAAATAGCCAAGACGAACTCGTTTATAGAATCCTTTGAGACAGGGGAACTATCCTATACCCAGAAGCAAGGAATAATCACATGGATACCCAAAGGAAAAGATCTAAACAAATATGAGTTAAACAAATGGAGACCCATAACTCTAACAAACTCTGATTATAAAATATTAGCTAAAGCGATAGCTGAAAGACTAGGTAGAGTCATTCAGCAATTAATAAGTAAAGATCAAGTGGGCTAGCTATCTCAAGGGTAGAAATATTGCTACAGTCTTAAGATAGATAGATGACACAATCAACTACTTAAATCAAATGAAACTGGATATTTGCTTGCAGTTGATTTTCCAAAGGCCTTTGACTCCATTTCAAAAGACTTTTTGCGACACTCTTTCAAAGTTTTTGGGTTTGGCTCCAATTTTCAGAAATGGATTTCAGAGATCATGTGTGACAGGTGTCACCCGATCGTCATCAAGCGACTGTCAGCAACCGCCAACAACTGAAAATAGGAACGTGGAATGTGCAAACAATGCTACAGAAAGGAAAATTGGAAAATGTGAAACAAGAAATGAAAAGGATGAAGCTCAACATACTCGGACTCTCTGAAATGAGATGGAAGGGAGCGGGCTGTATAACATCAGACGGCTACAAAATTCTCTACTCAGGAGAACATCACTACAGAGGAGTTGGTGTGATACTTGACCCAGAAACCTCTAAAGCCATCAAGGGTTTCTGGACTGTCAGCGACAGGGCCATCATTGTTAAACTCCATGGTAAACCTTTTGACATTTGCATCATACAAAATATGCACCAACTGCAGACAAAGACAAAGAAGAAGTTGAAATCTTCTACGAAATGGTCAAAAAAGCAATGAAACAACTGAAGTCACAGGACATTAAGATTGTAATGGGAGACTTCAATTCAAAGGTCGGGAGTGAAAGAACAGAAACTGTTGTAGGACCATTTGGAATAGGAGAGAAAAATGAGAGGGGAGACAGACTCATTGAATTTTGCAAAGAACACAACCTTACAGTAATGAACACCTGGTTCCGAAATCATCCAAGAAGATGTTGGACATGGAAAAGCCCAGGAGATAGAACTCCGGTCGACTTTATACTAATTCAGGAATGCTTTCGAAACTCGATAACATCATGCAAATCCATGCCTGGAGCAGATTGTGGCAGTGACCATGTGCCTGTGGTTGGTACAATGAAGCTTAAGCTAAAACGGCTAAAGAGAGCAAAACAGCACCAAAGCTACAAATCAACATATTAGAAAGCGATGAAATGATGAATAAGTATAGCATCAGCGTCAAAAACAAATTCAGTGCACTAGAGCAATTACCACGGCAGAAGAAAGGTGGCAGATGTTGAAAGAGAGCATGTTTGAATCTGCAAAAGAACACATCCTGTCACAAAACGAAAGGAAGACAAAAATGGATGACCCCAGAATTCTAGGCCTAATGGAAGAGAGAAGAAAAGCAAAAGCAGACGAACAGAAATACAGAGAACTAGACAAACAAGTGAAAAAGAGGTGCAATGAAGCAAAGGAGCATTGGATTAACGCACAGTGTGAGGAAATTGAAGCCAACACCGGAATAAATAGCAAAACTATACACCAAAAAATAAAAGAGGTCACAGGAAAAAAGTGTCAGCAAAAACAGGGTGCCTACGATCAAGAGATGGAGACATTCTTATGGAAAAGGAGGACATCCTCAACAGGTGGTCAGAATACATCACAGTTGTATAACGATGACAGAGGCCCACCACCTATCATCAGTAATGAAGATAAAGGCCCCCATGTTCTTGAGGAGGAAGTTCAAAAGGCCCTCAAAAAGATGAAAAAGGGCAAGGCCGCAGGACCCAATGACATTCCATCCGAAAATGCTAACCGCTCTAGGCGAATTTGGAATCAAAGAAGTAACAAAACTTCTCAACACTACCCAAAAAAACAGGCACAGTTGAATGCAATCAGCACCGCACAATAAGTCTTATGAGCCACCTCACAAAAGTTATGTTACGAGTGCTGATGAACAGAATGAGAAATAAAATCCTACCTGAGATATCTGAAACCGAATTTGGATTTATGGCAGATAAAGGTACCAGAAATGCCATCTTCGCCCTGAGGACCCTCATGGAAAGGGCAATTGAGGTAGAAAGGACTTGTACCTCTGCTTCATTGACTATTCTAAGGCATTTGACAAAGTAAGACATTCCGATCTGTTTGACATTTTACTAAGACATAACTGTGATGGAAAAGATCTTAGAGTGATCAGAAACTTGTACTGGGAACAAGAAGCTGCAATAAGAGTTGATAATGACTGCAGTGAGTACAGGCCGATCTGTAGGGGAGTGAGGCAGGGCTGCGTTTTTTCTCCAGACCTCTTCTATATCTACAGCAAATGATTCTATGGAACATAGAGCAGCATGAAGGTGTCAAAGTAGGAGGTCACAACATAATCTAAGATATGCCATGACACAGTGCTAATTGCTGACTCAGAGGAAAAACTACAAAATATCCTTACAAGTCACAATCAAGTGAAAACAAAATGTACTTACCCATAGGATCCTTCGCCTATCTTGACAATGGGTTTGTAACATTCCAAATAAGCCCGACATGGAGTACTAAACTGTTCTGAATTGCATTTTTTTTCTATTTGACTAAGAACATCGTCATTTCCTTTGAAATTTCCAGTCAGTTGTTTCTCAATTTCAGACAAAGGATCAGTATCTGAACTACCTTTTTCCACTTCTGAATTGCATTTTTTTTCTATTTGACAAAGAGTAAGAACATCAGTATTTCCTTTGAAATTTCCAGTCAGTTGTTTCTCAATTTCTAACAAGGGATCAGTCTCTCGACTATCTTCTTCAACTTTGACTCGTTTTCTATCAGGTCCATTGATCTGGTCCCACGATCTCTTTGCCATGACTGTAAAAAAAATTCTCCAAAATCTGACAAAAACCAACACATCCAATCACGATTTTGCACAAACCAATACAGTTTAGGTAGTTGTAAATAATATTCAACTTTAGGCTTCACATATGTTTCTCTTTTTTCAATACTATTGTTAAACTTAATCTAGAATTTACTGAGACAATCACACATTTAAACCTCTCCTCGCGAACAAAACCGGAAGTGTGTTCGAAGAGGCCTTATGGGTAATTTTAATTTGTTACACCACTTTAAAGATATTTCTCTGCATGAAATTTGGGCTGCTCTCTCTACAACAGATTTTAAATCCATGCGCACATACTTTATTTATTTATTTATTTATATTTATTTATACCACTTTAAGTCACGAGATTTCTCTGCCTGAAATTCGGGCTGCTCTCCCCGGGAGAGCGCGTCGCCACAGAGCAGCGCCACCCATTTTTTTTCTCTTTTTTTCTGTCTACAACTGCATTTGTTTTCCTATCAGAGTGGCTTTTTTTCTACAGAATTTTGCCAGGGACAACTCTCTTGTCGCCGTGGGTTCTTTTACTTGCGCTAAATAAGTTTTGTGCAACACACGGGACCTCGGTTTATCGTCTCATCCGAAAGACTAGCGCCCAGACCACCACTCAAGGTCTAGTGGATAGGGGAAAAATTTTCGGGTCCAAACGGGATATGAACCACCGCCCACTTCCGACCCTGACTTTTCGCTTTCTAGACAGGCGCGTTACCTCTAGACCACCGATCCACATAGATCAACACTGTCTTTTAAATACTTTTTTTCTTTTATAAATGTTTTTTAAAGTAAATTTTCTTGGATATTTTGTGAGGGCAGGATGAAAGAAAGTTGTGTAAACTTAATCTGTTACCCTCAATGGCGATCATTATGACCTTACTTGATGTGGTGCCACCTCAGCAACGCTAACAGAAGTGGGCCAGTATCAGAAGGCAACGGCAAACCACTGATAGGAATCTCTTTGCCAACCCCCCTCACATGTTGCAGGGGAAAAGGAAAGACAGCCACAGAACTGCTCCCAGTGAGACAGACAGACAGACAGACACCCAGGGTGGGACAGGACTTCAGGGCAACTGGGGAGGGAGGATCCAGGACTGGAGATGACAGCCCTGATGACAAGACTTAGGTCTTTCATGGAGGCTGTCCAACAATCTTGTTTAGAGCCCCGCCGACCACAAAGGCCATATCGGGGCTGTCACCTCATAAAATGTTAAATAAATGAAATAATAAATAATAATAATAAAACTATGCAACTATAATATACAGACTGAAATGGGCTTTCCTCACCCCCCCCCCCCCCCCCCCCCCCCCCCCCCAACAAAACAACAACTATTTAGGTGGTAGCAGGTTTCTGACTTCAAGGATGGGTGTCTAAACATCTAAACATGACACCTGTTGCACATGTTTGTTAGGTTTTTGTTGTTGTCCTCTGTTCCTGTCAGCAACAGAGCCTACGTGTTGAAATACGTCCTCTGGACTTTGCCCAGACAGTATCTGACCCTGTCTTCATGCCGTTTTGTTATGTTGCTATCGTTGTTTTGTTGGTTTGTTTTTGTACATGGTATCGTGCTTTGAAAGAGGACGCTCTTCGGCCCCAGACCGCTGACTTCAGCCCTCTAGGGTTCGATCAGGGTTACCCCCCTTATCTCCTGTTATCCTGGAAGCCCAGAGCTTTTAAGGGCAGCTCTTGATGGCGTGACATGATGTGACGTGACGAAATGCGACGTGATGTGATGTGATGCGACGTGATGTAACATGATGTGATGTAACGTGGTGTGGTATGACGTAATGTGATGTGATGCGATGTGATGTAATGCGATATGATGTAATGTGATGTAACGTGGTGTTATGTTATGCGATATGATGCAATGTGATGTGATGTGCCGTGATGTGATGTAACGTGATGTGGTATGATGTAATGTGATGTGATGTGGTGCAACGTGTTGTGATGTAACGTGATGTGGTATGATGTGATGTAATGTGATGTGATGTGACATGATGTGATGTGCCGTGATGTGATGTAACGTGATGTGGTATGATGTAATGTGACAGGATGTGATGTAATGTGATATGACGTGATGTGACTGACGTGATGTGATGTGACGTGACGTGCCCGTCCTAGGTGAGATGAGGGGGCCTATGATGGAGACAGACAACAGCTAGGTCACATGAGGGGTCTATGATGGAGCCAGACAACAGCTAGGTGACATGAGGGGTCTATGATGGAGACAGACAACAGCTAGGTGACATGAGGGGTCTATGAAGGAGCCAGACAACAGCTAGGTGACATGAGGGGTCTATGAAGGAGACCAGACAACAGCTAGGTGACACGAGGGTCTATGAAGGAGACAGACAACAGCTAGGTGACAGAGGGTCTATGAAGGAGCAGACAACAGCTAGGTGACATGAGGGGTCTATGAAGGAGCCAGACAACAGCTAGGTGACATGAGGGGTCTATGAAGGAGCCAGACAACAGCTAGGTGACATGAGGGGTCTATGAAGGAGCCAGACAACAGCTAGGTGACATGAGGGGTCTATGAAGGAGACAGACAACAGCTAGGTGACATGAGGGGTCTAAAGAAGAACAGACAACAGCTAGGTGACATGAGGGGTCTATGAAGGAGACAGACAACACTAGGTGACATGAGGGGTCTATGAAGAGCCAGACAACAGCAGGTGACATGAGGGGTCCTCGAAGGAGCGACCAGCAGACAGTCTAGGTACAGCTATGACAGAGGGTCTATGGAAGGAGACAGACAACACTAGGTGACATGAGGGGTCTAATGAAGGAGCCAGACAACAGCTAGGTGACATGAGGGGTCTATGGAGGACCAGTAACAACAGCTAGGTCACAGTGACATGAGGGGTCCTATGAAGAGACAGAAAACAGCTAGGTGACATGAGGGGTCAATAAGGAGACAGACAACAGCTAGTGACATGAGGGTCTATGGAGGAGCCGGACAAACAGCTAGGTGACATAGGGGTCTATGAAGGGACCAGACAACACTAGGTGACATGAGGTCTATGATGGATACAGACAACAGCTAGGTGACAGAGGGTCTATGAAGGAGACCAGACAACAGCTAGTGACATGAGGGGTCTATGAAGAGCCAGACAACACTAGTGCATGAGGGGTCTATGATGATACAGACAACACGCTAGGTGACGATGAGGGTCATAATGAAGAGACAGACAACAGCTAGGTGACATGGGGATCTATGAAGGAGCCAGTACAACAGCCTGTGACATGAGGGTCCTATGAAGGAGACAGACAACAGCTAGGTGACATGGAGGGGTCTATGAAGAGACAGACAACAGCTACTAGCCACCCTGGTGGTGTCCCGCCCTGTCCTGACAGACCAGCACCATGGCCGCTGCTTGCTCCGGGATGCTTTGGCAAGCTGACTCCACCATGTCTAGGCCGTCCCCTGTCTCCGCCACCCAGGACCATCTGGAATGAGATGGTCGCCATCGAAGGCCGACGAGCAAGCAGAATCCTACCAGAAAGTTCTGATAACGTACAGAATAAGCTCTGTGGCCATTCGGTGTTATGAGATCTACCCCCATGCAAAACCACGGAAAGCTGACTGGCATCCAACCGCTCAGTACTTCGGACGAGACACCAAGACATGCAGGCAGAGAAAGACACCCGTGTCCCTGCAACTCCAATGCACCAAGAATGGAAGCCAACAAGAAGCAGATAAAGCGAAGCAGCTTCATCCAACATAGCCTGCATCCAGACACAGCAGCTGAACAGTCTGCCTGGCCCTTCTCTGTTCCAGGGACCCCAGCCACCTACTTTACACCATGGGAAGCAAAACCAGCAGGGACCTGAGACCCTCACCATTATCCAGGTATGGCTCCAAAAGAACTCAGTGGTGGACACGAAGTGCATGGTAAGAGTGTCCCAAACCTCAAGGCGTAAATGGAGCGAGCGTCAGACTTCACTGTCTCTAGGAGGCCAGCATATTGAGGGCGAGCGCCAGTCCCTCTCCCTCGCGATTTAACGTCCCTGACACTAAAGAGGCAGGTACCAATTACAGCGCTGGGTGAACTGAGGCCCTCAGTATCAGACCGCTGTAGGGTCCACCAGCCAGAAGGGCTAACTCTGGCTGGTCACTTGTGTGTTCAGTGTGCCTGTTGAGCTAAGAACGCATGGACACCGCTACTAAGCCTCCCTACTAACGACAGTAAAGCTCAGTGCGAGACCAGACTGAGTGATGTTGCCCACCCACAGTGGCAACCTACCACAATGTCCTCCAATCGACAGTCCCCACTAACCCCAACCCAAAGGCTTTGAACAAACCACCACAGGCACAGAAGTTATGGGAAACAATCTGAGGTCACCAATGAAACCAGAGCAACTAGGACACACCTCAAAAGAGGCTTTTTTAAAAAATGCATGATCAAGATATACAATGAGGATGAGGTAATGCTGCTGCTGTGGAAGAGCATATGCTTTGAGACAAAATGACAGGGTTTACTACCTAGACGCGTTCTATCATATATTCCCGCTCAACCTGCGAAATACAGACACCTGCAGTGGTTGGTCAGGTGATTTGGAGCAACACTTCAAACTCCCATCGTAAAGTGGATGAAGCTCGTCTGTGGGTCCCAGTCTCCCACGAGCCACAGCAACACTCACTCTGTAGTTCTCAGAAAATCCCTATGATTCTTATGGGTTCGAACACGCGACCTACCAAGCTGATATCCAAGGCGTTAACCACAGCGCCATGGCGGCTGGTTGCTGTAAAGCTAAGTTAACCGCCAAATTCAGCAGACCCGCAGAGGGTCATAAAGCCAACAACCAACCATTGTGACACCAGCACCCGTCAGCACAAGTTTACGTTTAAATAGCCTAAGATGACTTGACAACATAGGGAGAGGGAAAGGCTCTTTGAGCACTCAAAGCAGCAATGGAAAGACACAGGTGTAGCATGGTAGTGTTCCTTAAAGATGCATGGAAGCCGCTGCTTCCTGGGAGAGAGAGTAGGGAGGAGAGGATAGAGAGAGAGAGGAGGGTAGGAAGAGGACGCAGAGAACGAGAACCATTGATCGGCTTAGGTCAGCAGCTAAGCATCTGTACATTCGGTTGTTCATAAGTTGCCCTGTCAGCAATGATGGAAATAGCAGTCTCAAGTTGATGCGAGAACAGCTAGTGCAGAGAAGGTGTCTATGAAGGAGACAGACAACAGCAGTGACAGAGGGGTCAAGGAAGACAGACAACAGTTAGGTGACATGAGGGTCTATGTAAGGAACCAGACAACGCTAGGTACATGAGGGGTCATAAGGAGCCAGACAACAGCTAGGTGACATGAGGTCTAGGAAGGAGCACAGGAACAACAGTAGGTGAACTGAGGTCTATGAGGAGCAACTAACAGCTAGGTGACATAGGGTCTATGAAGGAGCCAGACAACAGCTAGGTACATGAGGGTCTAGAAGAGACAGACAACACTAGTGACAATGAGAGGCTCTACTGTAAGTGACCAGCACAACAGCCTAGGTGACATGAGGGTCATGGGCAGACAACAGCTAGTGTGATCAGGGTCTATGAAGCAGACAACAGCTGGTCATAGGCGGGTCTATGAAGGAGCCAGCAACAGCTAGGTTGACACTCGGGGATTAGGAACAGCAAACTCAGCCACCTTGTCAGTACACTCCTAGCCAATATCAGACAAGTAGCACCAATAGAGCCTGTGCTTGCATCGGGAGGATGAAGCTGACTCCCCATGTACATAGGCAGCGACGCCCTGTCGACCAGGTGACCTACTGTCTGATGAGAGAGACGTCCTCCTAAGGCGAGAGCAGCAGAACCTACAGAAAGTTGGATAGGTACAGAATCAAAAGCTCTAGTGGGCTCATTTCGGTGTTTCATGAGCCAACTACCCTCACACACATCATAGTAATCACGAAAAAAGTGACTGGGGCACCAAACCGCAGTATCCGCGAGACACCAAGGACTATGAAACGGCAAGAAACCCGGTCTCCTTCAACGTCCAATGCACCTAAATGAGCAGCCACAAAGCCCGCAAAACAAAGCCGTTTCATCCACATAGCCTGACTCAGACATCACAGTGAAATCTGCCTATTCTGATTGCCGGGGACCCGCACTCTACTACACCTGGAAGCAAAACAAGGACTGGCCACCCATGCCAATTGGCTCCAACAGGAACTCAGTGGAAGCATGGTAAGGTCCCCTAAGGCGAGGAGGAGCAGACTCACCTCGGGGCCAGAAGTGAGGGGGGCAGGTCTTCCCGTGAACGCCTGACCCAAGAGGCAAGTAATCGCTTTGGTGACTGGAAGCAGTACAGCGCTGTAGGGTCACAGAAGGTGCCAGACTAGCTTGCGGGCTTGGTGTTCAGTGCGTTCTGAGCAAGATACAGACACGCTAAGCCCCAAACGAGAGATAAAAAGTGCAGCCAGGCAGATTTCAGACTATATTCACCCTGAGTGAGCAACCCCACAATGTCACAACAGTCCCCACTGAACCTCCACCCCAAAGCTTGACACAAACTCAAAGCACATAGGATGGAAACAACTGATACATAACCAGTCACTAGGCCACATGAGGCTTTTTTAAAAAAGCATGATGACTATAAATGATATAATGCAGCCTAGTAGCATACTTAACTACTGACATGACCTATATACCATAAATCCCTGCGCACGGCGAAGATACAGAATGAGTGTTGGTCAGGAATTAGCAACATAATAGTAAGTGGATGAAGTGCTTGGTAGTCTCATCAAGCACACCATCTGAGGAAATCGCTTATCTAGGGGTTGAAACCGTAGCCTGTCGGTTGATAGCAGGGTAAAGCGCATGGCGGCTGGGCGAAAGCAGTAAGGCATGTAGACAGGACCCATTAGGAGAATCCACTTGTGACAGGAACGCCACAAGTTCGATAATGCCTGATGTTGACACAGAGGGAGAGGGAAGGCTCTGGACTCAGAGAGCAAAGAACTGGACAGGTGTGTAAAGTGTAGCGCCCTGGGGAGAGGAGAGGAGATCCAACGAGAGCCATGCAGAGAGAGAGAGAGGGGAGAGAGAGGGGAGAATGATCCCTTATGAGTAACATTAATTTCAATCACAACCTTTCCAGATTTACACATGCTATAACTTCAAGTTGGAGCAAACAAGAAATTAGACCAATGAATAAATACCCAAATCACAACCCTTCAAAATAAATAATAATATATCAAAATCAAATACATAATATGCAAAGACTATATAGGGCAAAACGGAAAAAAACAAACGAAGAGATATTACAGACTCGAAGAGGAGAGGGGGGGGGGGGGGGGGGGGTGGGGGGGGGGGGGGGGGGGGGGGGGGGGGGGGGGGGGGAGGGGAGGGGGGGGGGGGGGGGGGGGGGCGACAGGGGGTGGGGGGGGGGGGGGGGGGAGACCAGAGCGGGGAGAGAGAGAGAGAGAGAGAGAGAAAGGGAAGATGAAGTAAATTAACAGAATAACTTGATTCACTGACTGCATGCAGGAAAACTTACCCACTAGTACATGTAACTACAATACACAGAAACAATAGCTATACATACTACATATATACATACATACATACAAATATTACATAAAACACACCAGAATGATATTAACCTAAATTACACAATAATAATAAATATATCATGATTTCAAAGCCTGAGTCTTGGAAGGAACCAACACAAAGCTATCACATAAAAATCATAGATTATGCAGTACTATTAACATTGATCTGAACACAAAAAAGGCTATGACTATGCTTCCCTCATGGATCTTAAGCTTAGTCTTTTAGTAGACCATGTGACCGCTGACAAAATGAAGCTTGACTGACAGTCTTATGTTGACCCTGGGGTAAGTGCCTTTGAACACTCTCCAACCTACTGTCCTTCCCATTGGCTGAAGCACGGGTGTGCTTGGCAAGCATCTCCACGCTTAACTTCCCCTTCCAAACGCAGTGCTTGCTGTTTGGAGGTCATCTGAACCACCGTCAAATTTCAAAATAAACGGATCGCAAACATCATGTAACATACAACCAAGACACCATAACACACAACCATTCAAAAAGGGAAAACAAAGTAATACAAAACCAAAGATTATCACTTGAACCCATTCAGGAGGATGTGTCAAAAGGTCCATGGGCAGTTACCTATGGCTAAATTTTCAGTGTGACCCACAGTACCTGTTGTACAATACAATGCCTGTAATGTCTATTCTCTGATGTATGTAACCTATACTCTTCTCTGTCCCCCTCATTTCTTACCAGATTCGTCATAAATCATATGATCATTTTTCTTTAATTTAATGTCATTTGAAATATATTTTATTACATTATGCTCGTCCTCCCCTCAACAAAATTTACATATTAAAAAATTTGTATCTCTTATTAATTTTTCCATTATAGGATCATATCGTTAATACCACTTAATTTTTAAAACTTGCATTGAGAATTTTCCCTTTTTTTAAGGGACTATCGGGAAAGGCCGTGAAAAAAAATATGGCTATGCTTATATCTGTTACCATTGAAAACATTTAAAAAGATCATGTCATTCATCTCACACACACAAACACACCAGTTCAGTTAGGCCATCAGTGCCTGACCCACAAGCCACCTTGGCTAGCATACAATAGAATGGCTGTAGCTATGTTCCACCCATCCCCTTCCTACTCTCTCTGTGGCACACACACACTTACCCTTCACCCTTAACATAATACATATTCATGCCCACACATGCCAACACACACAGTTTCCGTTCAGCCCACTCACCCTCGACCCCCCCACCTTTCCATGCCTTTTCTGATATTGAATTTGTTGCTAATGGTATGTTATTGTGTCTCATGGGATGTGATATTACATTTCATTGTCTGTATTTGCTTGCTGAATAGTAGGTGTGAAATATATATTATCTAAAAGCGCTACTAAAGACACATATAAGCACACCTTGGGCGTGGGTGGAGAGGAGAGGAGGGATGTCATTGCAGGCAATATTGTCAGTAATGACGCAATGAATGCCATATTTTGGTCTCTCTCATCTTTTTTCTTATCTCTCTCGCTCATCTCACATACAGCCTATCCAACACCAAACACACAACACACGAATAGCACACAACATGCGCGTGCACATGCGCCATGCACACAACACAAAAAAACACAGTTAATAGCAGTCAGAACCTTTCAGTTGTTCAAATAATCACGAGAAAATGGAGTAGTCCATAGGTTACCAGACTTGCCAAACCTTCAAGATTTCATTGTCCATATTTCATGACAGTAGTCAGGGTAAAGGTGATCCCACAACCATGTGGCGTAGGAGAGGAGGCGTCAAGACCTCACTTCTCAAGGGCCAGCATATTGAAGGGGGGGGGGGAGAAGAAGAGAGGTGATGGTGGGAAAGCACAGGATTAATACCCCCCCAAAAAAAACACACAACAAACCACCCAAAACAAAACAAACCTCCCCCCAAAAACAACAACACCCCAAACAAAACCCACAACAAATATCAGTTTGTGTGTGTGTGTTGTGGGGTGTGTGTGTTCAAGACAAAGAGAGAGAGAGACGAGAGAGAGTGGTGTGTGTATGAGAGAGATGAGTGATGTGTGGTTGGTGTTCAGAGAAAAGAAAAAGATAGAGGCAGAGACGAGAGAGAGAGAGGAAGAGAGAGGGAAGAGAGAGAGAAGAGCATCTTGATGAAAATAATTGTACCCGTCCCCCCCTGCAATAGTCCAGGACATCACTTTTACATTCAACATGCTACTGACACACACACACCAGGCCACAAAAGAAAGGACCCAGTCCACTCTGACCAGCCTACACTTGAAGTACAGCACTCCCAACACCATCAAAGCCCCACCCCATTCCCTTCAATTCCCCATTTGTAGGGCTGTTGTTTATGACACTGTGTGCCTGTGTGTGCCTCCATTTCAACAAGAAAGTCACTTGCTTTCCTTAAGTTTTTTAGACTAGTATGCAGACTATCCACATCGTGGATTGATGGAAAGTTTGAACCTGCCCCATTGTGTGTGTTTTTGTCACTCGATAAGTATATCTTATATACTAGATTGTCAAGACTATTATGTATGGGTAATGGTCATGAAAATAAGTAGTATCTTTTTTGTAAAGTTTATACATTGTGTATGTCTTTACTGTAATGGTCCTATTGAGTGTAATTTTATGTTTACTATCAATATGCTTGATAAAATTTGTCTACCATAATATTAGTGGCATGTGATTTGACCTCACTGCTTGATTAGCACTCCTACATGCCTTTAATAAAATTCCATATGTCTTTTCCATAATGTTTTTTTGTTTTGTTTTTCTTTTTACTTGTAATCCCTACATTGCTGGGTCATGTTTGCATCACCCTGCATTAGTGATAACCTGTGAGCCCTTTTGTGTGTGAATATTATATTTATACATTATATTTATGACATTATCTGTAACTTTTCATAACATTGAAATGTAGTTTTTCGTTCTTTTGATGATATTTATCAGATCTATGTCAGTCAGTAACTGTAATTGCTATGGGAAGATTGCAGTGTTTTTGACTGTCTTGGTTGCTTGACCCAGACCATATTGCCTGTAACTCCAGGAACGTTTTGGTTATTCATGCTGCTATCATGTTTCGACTTGTCTATCATATGCCTTGGAGTGGGGGGGGGTGTGGGGGGGAACAATCCACGAAACTTTTTGCTTTAAATGATATATGTAAATTGTTAATAACCTTAACATCCCACACCATCTGTGTACACCCCTCTCTAAATGGTACTAGTGGTGAATTGATGGGTACACTAGTCTGAAGATCACTCTAGTCAAGGAACCTTTCCTTGTACTGAGCATTTATGCTTGCTAAGCTGTGGTGGCCCATGAATCATTGCCTATGATATTTCAAACTGACTGTACATCAGTAAGTTGTTTTGTTGTTTTGTGGTTTGTTTATATGTGTTGTGCATTGGGTGTGTTTTATTATGTGCATGTCTGTAACTATGTTGTGTGTGTGTGCATGATCAGTGTGTGTGTGTTTGAGAATAAAAACATGACATGCAGATGACAGATGATACTATTTATTGGAATGTATCCCTACATTTGAAATGATAGGTATATTGTGTTGGAGGGATGAGGGGTGGTGTGTTTGTTCCTGTTTCTTTGATACTGAATAATACTATAAGTCAGGTACTAATTTGACAGCAAACATAGAAGAGATGTTTTTGACATGTGTGATTTGGGGAAGAACCCAGACCTTATTGTCTGTTAAGATTTAGAGACTGTTTGATGTGGGAACTGTACGTTTGTCAATAAATCTTGCCTGTACAAAACAAGTAATGCTGTTTTGTTAGGTTTTAGAAAGAATTGCCTGTAGGTAAGTTGTAAAATCTCACTAATTTGGTGTAGTATTAAATGCTTGAGTGTTATCAGGTGCGTATGTAGTAATTTGATGTTAGCTCACTTCATGAGATATACCCTTTTAACTCCTAGCTCAGCATGGCTGATTGGATGTCCACCCTTCCGTACCCCTTGTAAGAACTTTTAGCTCCACTTGTATACGCTAATTTTAAATTACTTCCCATGATTGATAGCCCTTGATTTGTACACCGTTCATGAATATGGTTTGCCTTGAAACAATGGTAATGTACGTTGGATTTAGTGTAGCTATAGTGTGTTTGTTTGACCTTTACGATTATTTTCATTAGTATTCGAAAGTGACTGTTGCAGAGTGTATGTTAATTGTTGTTACTATTATGGCATGCACTAGAAGAAGACTGTAGTCCTATGACAGTGTGTTGTGTATGCTGTCCGCTTATCAGATATGAGATGTATATAGTGCCCAATTTGACCGACAGCCAGTGGTTTCAAACAAGATCTATCTTGTCAGTTACCCAAGGACGTACCGCAAGTCCTGTTTTGTTTAGGGTATTTGTTAGAATTGCCATGTCATAGACATGTTTTGTACAATTATACTACATTATTGTTTATTTGATTTTTTAAGCTTTTGTACCATCTGCCTTTGTGTTATTTCAACGCCTTCATGATGATAATGGCCTAATAAGCAACTATCTGAATCTTCTCCTCTCTCGGGCATGTGCAAGGTTCATTCCTACAACCTTATATCATTAAGTAACTCATTTCAGACATTTATCTAATACATTTGTTGCTGTTAAATCATTAAGGCTTTGTAATTACAACAACATACTGATACACCTCCAGGTCGATCCATCACACCCTACCACTTCCTCTCTGACCGCCAGGTGAAGGACTAGCACCGGTAATGGTTAGGAGGTGTTGAGTTTTTAATAGACTGACAGCAGATTCTGTTACCTTCACCAATCCCCAATTTTATTATTGATATATTTCTTAGTTCACTTGCACTGGACAGACTCGTGGATAGCGCTGAACAACACTGACATGCTGCTCTCTGACATGCGGCGCTGGCATGAAGCATGCATCACGAGTTTGTAAAGTATGCCTCCCTCAAGTGCCGTCTCTCATCTCTACTGGCATTTGTCCCCACGCAGCCAGATGAGAAACGAATTGGGAACTCCTAGCTATCAGAATACTGCCAAGATGTAAGCTGCAGATCCAGGTGTGTATTGTGGCAAGTTTGAATCATTTGTTTTTTGACACCGCTAAGTGGTTTCACAGTAACTTAATGTAGATTTGGGGGGGGGGTGCAGACAGATACTAATAACGACTTTGGACAAGGATTTTTAACCATCTGCACTATGGGTAGCAGCATGGGTTGGAACTATGAACTGTTTTGTTGCTAGCCATTATCATTGAGATTGCCTGGTGGTGGAAGAGAGAATGATAGTAATCTTTTCCAACCATACAGAATTCTCTTTTTGTTTTTAAGTATTTTTCATGACACAAATGGTGTGTTGTTTTATATTACTGGTTTTGGGGCTGGCTTGGTCGGGAAATAATTTGGACAGTAATACCAGTTTATCAACATGTCCTAATCATTTGTCCGATTCTTATAGCTTTTGTAATTTGACACCAGCACTCGATAGTCTTTCTATTTGATGGTGTTGCAGTTTTATGAAGGAATGTTAATAATAAAATCAATACATGAAGTTTCATACAGAGCTAATTGCAAAAAACAATCAAAGGTTCACATCCTAACCTCCCATGCAGCGTGACAATTCAAAGATTTTTTCAATCAAAATAAACACAGAGCGATGCCATTAATAGTTTTGTACAATAAATGTACACTCCGGCACGGTGCTCATAAAACACATACATATACAAGTGTTTACGACTCGCAGTGGGAGGGGGGGGTTGGTGTTGAGGATGCAGAATGAGATGAAAAGAGGGGAAATTTAGTATTGAATAAATGTGTCTGGTGGATTTAAGCACATAAGTAGGTTTTTGGCGAGACGAAAGGGAGATCATTTAGATGTACCAACAACGACGCCACAGTGACGGTGAACTGGTTCTTGAGCACAAGGTATGGCAGATAGGAAGGACGAGACGTTTAAATGGACTTTCTAAGTAGGACGGCGTTGTGAGACATTCGACACAGACAATCTATTATTTCTCTTCTTGTGCTACAGTGCAACCATGGGTAAGATTGCAAGAGATGGATATTGTCGACTTCTAGACAACTCAGAGGTTGTGCTGTACCTATGTTGATAGAGGGTGGATAGATGATGCTGCAGACAGCAAGAGTGCAATAGACCAACTGTAGTGAGACATTGTCGACTTAGGGATAGTGCGACAGATGACAGGTGACTGAACTGGGAACATTTCCTGGCTGAGCTAAAGGGGAGAAAGGACACATTCGAGGAATTCCACTTGACCCAATCTTAGACTGTAATAATTTACACAAATTACAATCCCAGAGCTAGAAAAGCACTTGAAATGTTTACAGAAGAACTGGCTCTATCTGATATATGGAGAGAGTGTAATCCAGAGCATAGGAGATATACATGGCGAAAAGCAACACCACTGAAGCAAGGTCGCCTTGACTTCTTTCTATTGTCGGAATACCTTATTTGGTATTTTGAAAACACAGATATACTCCCCGGATATCGTTCTGACCACTCACTGATAGTAAGTATGTCTAATTTCGAGCCAGAAGGCCATAGAAACGAGCTATCACGTTCTGTAGCATAACAAGTGTTTTGACACCTTGACAGACGCTAGTCTGTCGCCAGATACTTCCACAGAGCTGGTACCCTTAACCTGGTGGAGTGAGGAAAAATAGGAGTAAAGTGTCTTCAAGGCACAACACGAGTCGAGCGGATCGAAACGCATCTGGATCGAGTCGACGCCTAAACATCGACACGTGCCATCATGATAAGTTCTCTAAATTTGAGAAAAGAAAAAATAAGAAAGTTTTTGAAGTTCAACTCTTCTCTTCTTAGAGATAGACATTATGTAGAGAAATAACAGAGAAATTCATATGGATCAAAGAGTATGCAACAAAAAATATGACAAATCATAATAGACGAATTCCAAGCAAGTACAGCTATCAGTTCAGATAAAATCTTCTAGAATTCTGCTGATGAAAATAGACTAAAACAATAGGATATGCAATAATGAAGAAGAAGAAAACAAGAGAAAATGAAAATAAATGAATGAACGACACTGAACAACTAGAAAAGCTAGAACATAAAAGAGACAATGAAATCACACAACTTAGAGAAAAAATAAAGAATTGGAAGAAATACGTAAAAAGAGAATGGAGGGGGTGTTGTTGAGATGCAAAGCACGATGGATTGCTGATGGTGAAAAAATATCCAAATATTTTTGTAATCTAGAAAAAAGAAATTTCATCAGTAAACGCATGTCAAAGCTATTAACAGAAATGATACAGTTATTGAAAGCCAGAAAGATATTGAAAAAGAAGTTACAGCATTTTATGAGAGTCTCTATGGAAAGAGAAACATTGAACCATGTGAGACTGAACAGGTGATTAAAAACCTACCCCAAATACAAGAAGAAGAACAACAGCAGTTAGGTGGTAAAATAACTATTGAAGAAGCAGGATGTGCGCTAAGAAATATGAAAAATGGAAAAAGCCCAGGAACAGACAGCTTCACGGTAGAATTTTTCAAGTTGTTTTTTTTGTAAATGAAATAGGCCATTCCATAGTAAGAGCACTTAATGAAAGTTACCAGGATGGTGAACTATCGGCTACACAGAAGGAAGGTCTAATTATCTGTCTCCCAAAAGGGGACAAACCTAGAGAATGCAATAAAAACTGGCGTCCAATAACCCTTCTTAATGTAGTTTATAAAATAGGTTCTGTATGTATTGCAAACCGGATTAAAAGAATTCTGCCTAAACTTATCAGCGAAGACCAGTCAGGTTTTATGCCAAATACATACATTGGTAATAATATTAGATTAATATGACCTGATTAACTACCAGAATAAAAAAAAAATCAGCCTGGCTTATTACTTACTAACTTAGTGTCAACTTTGAAAAAGCATCTGACTCCTTAATTAAGCTGGGATTTGATGTTCAAAGTCATGAAGGCATATGGTTTTGGAAACAGTGTCTATCAATGGGTCAAAACATTCTATACAAATATAAAATCAACAGTCCTCGTAAATGGTAACAGTTCAAAATGGTTTAGAGTTGAAGAGGGTGCAGGCAGGGTGACCCAATATCGCCCTACTTATTTATTCTTAGTGCCGAGATTTTGGCTATGATGATTAAAGAAATTAAAGGAATACACATCGGAGAGACAGAACATAAAATTTCCCAATATGCAGATGACACTCAATTGTTAAACATAGGAGATAAAATATCACTTGAACATTCTATACATATCCTAGAGAAGTTTGGAAAAATCTCAGGTCTTACCATGAAGAGTGACAAAAGTCAAGTTATATGGCTTGGTAATAAAAAAGAATCAAGTAGTGTGTTCTGTCCCTACCTAAAAATGACGTGGAATCCCCCCAAATTCAAGATTATAAGAATCTGGTTTATGCCAAATCTAAAGGACTGTGAAAATATTAACTATAATGATTAATTTTCTGAAATTAAAATGCTATTTAAAGTTTGGTTACAAAGAGTTATTACTCCACTTGGCAGAATTGCCATTTTAAGTCTTTTATCTATCTTGTCAAAACTTATTCACCTGTGGATGTTATTACCAGATCCACCTGACCATTTCAAAAAAAGTCTACAAAAGCTATGTTTCCAGTTTGTTTGGAACAATAAACAATATAGAACACGTAGAAAGATGGCTATTAAACCCATTTCTCAAGAAGGGATGAGCATATCTTCGGTTGAGACTATAAACCGAGGCCCCGTGTGCGAACGCATGCAGAACATCTTGCGCACATGTTAAACCCTGTTCCGCTGTTCGAAAGAGTAGGCCATTGTGTGCCGGTGGGAACAGATGACAAAATTTTTAAAACGCATACACATGCATAATGTTTTTATTTTTAAGCGCTTTGATTTGTTGCTTTACAAGATTCAGCGCTATATAAATTCCATACATCATTATTATTTATTATTATTATTATTACCTGATATAAGAAAATATATTTATGCGCTAAAACTTATATGGATAAGAAAAATTAGCAGTATAAATCACAAATGGATAAGTATTGCAGAAAAAACATATCTACTTCTCATGAACTTAGAAAGCTATGGATCAGATATTACAGCCACATTTTCGAACATCAATCCTTTTTGGACACATACGTTTAAAGCTTATAGATTTTTCTCTCATTGCATTAGTCCCTCAAATGCACGAGAAATGCTCGCTGAACCAGTTTTTTACAATGAAAATATAACAGTAGGTAATAGAGTAATCAAATGCATATTTAATACAGAAAGGTATATATTCTATTAAACACTTTCTCAATGAAAAAGGTGAATTTATTAATTACAAAGATTTCAGTTCCACCTGTGGCAGGCCTTTTGACTTTCTTACTTTTCATGGGTGGATTTCCTCAATGAAACAGTACATATGGAAAGCTGGCATACAAATAAGTGACAACATAAGTAATAATCAAGAGACACCCACAGTACTACGGATCATTGATAGTGTAAATAAGGGGACAAAAAAGTATTATGAATATCTGGTATCAGACAAACAACTTCCAAACTGTTGCACAAAGTGGACAGAAAAACTACATGAACATTTCCATTGGAAAGATATCTTTGTAAAAATACACAAAATTAAAGAGGTAAAACTAAAATGGCTGCAGATGAGAAAAATTCACCGCATCATTGCTACAAACGTGGTGTTGAATGCTATAGGTTTAGTGAACTCAACACTTTGTACTTTGTGTAATGAGACCAGAGACTTGATAGAACACTTTTTATGGGATTGTAAATATATCAGAACTTTTTGGACAAAATTAGAAAATGTTAATATAGAACGATGCACAAATGTCTGTAACATAACATGTGCCATAATTTAGTCATTTTGGGGATAGAGCGACACCTAAAAACAGATAAGACCTTTGTTTTGATCATGTTGCTTGCAAAGTTACACATCTACAGATGCAAAATTGACAGACAAGTACCAACACTTTCTGTTTTTCAGGCACAGCTACACAATAGATTTAAAACCGAGCAGTATAATGCAAGAATTGCAAATAACCTTATGAAATTTGAAATAGAATGGAATCACTACAAATCATTATTTTTTGTCACATAAAGGATGAATAAAACATCAGAAGACACGCAGCTTCGGACAAAAATATAACACCCCATCAAGCCCTCCTGTAATGGGGGAGGGAGGAATGGCAACTGACAAACTGTGTAATATTCTTCAGATGGCATGGCATGTAAATGGTGCACTGTATAAAATGCTGTTGTGTATGTATGTATGTATGTATGTATGTATGTATGTATGTATGCAGGAATGCTGTATACATGCTATTTCTTTGTTATGTACAATATTGAAATGCATTCATGAACATGCGACTATTACTAGTTAACGTTTATTGATAATGCTTGTCATGCATATATGTATTTGTAACAACAAAAGGAATTTAAAAAAATATTTTTAAAAAACAAAAAAATCTGATTAAAAAAACAACCAAAATTAGTACAAAGAACAAAGCCAGAGAACTCAAACTCGATGAATTTATTCACAAAAAAGCCATTGGCCCATACACGAAGGGGGTTGCCCAACTGCTTAGTATTTTGGTAGGGGGAGACAGCATTAGTAACAACAAAATGTTATTGTATAACAAAAAAGTCAGTTACAAAAATAAAATTATGACTTAGGATAACAATATCTCTCTTATTCTGAAAGCTTTACACAAATATAAAGCAAGGCTGCGCACAACCTCAGGATGACTTGATGCCAGGAGTAAACAGAGTCTAAATAAATCAGGCTGTCTACTATACTTTACCGGAATGTAGTTCTGCCTAACATCCTCTAATACTAGGCAGCACAACACAAAATGTACTTTGTCCTCTGGTGCTTGCTTACACAATGGACAAAGTAAGCTGAGGTCATTATCATCATGTTATCTGTATCTGAATGTATCAACATTTATATATAATACACCAAGTCTAAATTTAGGCATAGTATGTTCTTTCGATCCAGAAGGACCATAGAGCTGGAGCTTATCCCGGTTTCTGTAGCGTTAAGCTAACTGATGGTTTTTCACCACCCCTGTGACAGGACGCTAGTCTGTCGCCAGTACTCCCCAGCAGAGTCGGTACCAACTTGTACACCTGGGTGGAGTGAGGAAAAAAGGAGAAAAGTTTTTTTCCCCGGACACAACACCGACCCGAGCGGACAACCCCGGACCTCTGACACGGTACCCCCTAAACCACTCGCCCAAAGGTGCCTCCAAAATTTAGGCATAATTCTTTCAAATGTATGTCCAATCAATTTTTTAGATAAGGTTTGACATCAGAAACTAAAAATTGTCTATAAATTTAAATTTTCATGCTTTGTATATGATCCATTGCGCCATCAGCATCAAACAATCTTTTCCGAAAGCGTTAATAAACTCTCAATTCCAACACCAAAAAAAGGCCAAAAAAAAACAAAAACCCCAGTTCCCCAAAAAAAGGTAGTAATTTTTGGTAGCCCCGGTTTTTTCCCTTTGACTCAGATCATAAGCAACTTTTAAATTAAAAAGGTCCTGAAATCCTATGCAGAATCTTTAAACCAATACTAATGCATCTACAGCAGCATTAACAAAGAGGACATTTTTATTTCACATATACAAAAACCTTGGGGGTTTTTTCTATCTAACCTAAAAATGTTTTTAAAAACCAAAGAGGTGCACTATTTACATGTGACGCACATCCAAGCCCCCAAAATTTCGCACCATATAGCACGTGGGTTGTATTTTTCATCAAATATCTTAATGAAAATCAAAAGCATTATTATTCAAAATTGTTTTTTTTCTAAACTTTTTAAAAGTTTTTTACCCCCGACTTCAGATCTTTACATCATTTTTTTAAACTAAGCTTGAAGAAAAACAATTCCAAAAATTTATATACAAAAAACAGGCAGAATTTTCCATTTTTACAACCATTTTTCAGGGAGCTAAATAACCCTTTTTTTAAAATAAAAATATTATTTATTGTTAACCTTAAAATCAAGTGCGTTGCAGCAGCTTAAGCTATTTAATGTTTTTGTAAGCTTACAACTGTTTCAGATAATAATAATAAATGGAATTTATATAGTGCTATATCTTGCAAAAACAAATCAAAGCGCTTGCATTCATCGTATTCTAACACATGCAACAAGTTACAATAATATAATAGTTTTTACAAATTCAAATGTATTCGCACACACGCACACACACACACACACACAGAGGTTGTGTACTTTGGCAGGGTGGTGGAGGTTTTGGCTGTTGAGGGTAAGGACAGAAATGAGATGAAACAAGAGGGGAAAGTCTTAGATTTGAAATAAATGTGTTTTGAGGCTGGATTTAAAAGTGTCAAAAGTAGGCTTTTGGTGAAGGGAGAGAGGGAGGTCATTCCAGATCACTGGACCAGAAAGAGAGAAAGAGCAACGGCCGACTGTGGATTGGTTGAATCTAGGTATTCATAAGCACAAGTATCTGCAGCAGAGCGGAGGGATCGAGAAGGAGTGTACAGGTGAAGACATTCACAGAGGTAAGAAGGTGCTGTTTTGTGGAGACATTTGTAACAGAGGGTACTGATCTTATAGTTTACTCTCTGTGACGCAGGCCAGTGGAGAGATCGCAAGAGAGGAGTAATGTGTTCAGATTTTTTCTTTCTGAGGACTAGTCAGGCGGCAGAGTTAGGTATATGTTGAAGAGAGTGGATAGATGATGATGGCAGACCAGCCAAAAGAGAATTGCAATAATCCAGACGTGAGAGAATGAGAGACATGATTAGTTTGGATGTTGCATCAGTGGACAGGTACTTTCGAACTGCACTAATACGCCGTAATTGATAGTAGCATGACTGGCAGGTCTGGGTGATGAATTCTTGCATGGAGAGTGTGTTGTTGATAAAGACCCCTAGATATTTCACAGCAGTGGCTAGAGGGACAGATGTATTGCCGAATTCTATTGAAGCAGTTGTGATGGAAGACAGCAGGATAACATCATCAGCAAGCAGAAGAATAAACAATTCTGTGAAATCTTGGGGGAAAGTAGCACCACGTTGACCATTATTGATGACGTCTCTGGCTAACTCATTGATAAAAACAGAAAAAAATAAGGGGCTACATACATCACCCTGTTTAACACCAGTGGTACAGTATATTATGTCAGTCACTTAAGTTCCACATCTTATTCTGCTTCTGACATTCTGATACATGGCTCTCAAACATCGTAATAATTTACCCTTCACACCATTTTTCTGGAGAATAGACCACAAGTTCCTGTTAATAGAATCAAGTGCTTTTTTAAAAGTCAATAAATGCTACATAGAGCTTACGGTCATGAGCAAACTGTTTCTGTACATATGCTAGCAGCGTAAACATATGATCTATAGTGGAGTATCCTCTGTTAAAACCAGCTTGGTGCTCACCTGTAATATTATTTTTCATAACCCATTCCTGTAAACTGTTATTAATAATGACTTATGTCACTAAGAGAAATTCCCCGGTAGTTATTACGGTTATCAACATCACCCTTTTTGTGTAATGTTAAGTTATAGATTCAGCCCAGTTATCTGAAAAAAGACCATCATCAAAATTTTTGTTGAATAATTTTAGAAGGAAGAGCACAATATTTTCACCTCCATAATTTAGCAATTTAGCAATGATTTGATCAGAACCAGCTGCTTTATCATTCTTTAGTTTTCTAAGTGCCATTGATATTTCATCTTTAGATATGGGATGATCAAAATCTTCCTCAGTTCCATCACTGTCAACATCAGTAATCATGGAGTTGGCTAATGAGTCTTTCTCCAACAGGGTTTTGAAATGTTGAAACCATCTGTCAACTGATATACTATTCTTTGGCTGACTTTTTCTAAATGACGCCTTCTTAACACTTTTCCAGAACTGGACTTGAGAAGAGATTGAAGACATCATATTTGCAAGTAAAGTCTTATTATACTGGGTTTGGTTTTTTCCCCATTCAAGCATGTATTTATATTCCCTTCTTGTGACACTGTACAAGTTTTTGTCCTCGTCCTTTAATGTTTTTTGCTAAGTCTTTAAAAGTTTTATGACACTATATTTCATACTTTACATTCATTATCCAAACCATGTATGGACCTTTATTTGATGGACCTTTATTGATGTGTACCTGTTTCTTCATTCCTTCAGCATTGGACTTTATGAAACCACTGAACAAATCTAGAGCTATGTTCTCGTCAATCATGTGAAAGGCATTTTTTTAAAATTCACTATGTTCTCTTCATGGAGATTTTCTTTATAAACTAAGTTTGTTTTCATCCCACACAAACTTTTCCATAATAAATTCAAATTCAAATTCAAAACTGTATTATCACAGAGACAGAGAAATTCCGGTGGGTCATGAGCCATACATAAAAACAATACATATGTAAACATAATATAACACACACACACACATTGGAAGCATGATGGGAGGACGGGATAGCCTAGTGGTCAGAACATTGCGCTCGTAATCTGATGACCCAGGTTCGATTAAAATTTTAAAAACACACACACACATGTGCATGTGCATGCGCAAAAGAGAGAAAGGGAAAGGGAGAGAAAGGTTGCTGGACGCAAGTTGTCTTCACTATGAAGACATGTACAAGTCCTATTGTCAATGCAGACCAAGTGGTAGGCCTAACACTGGCTTGAAAAGGATCGCCCACCCCCTCTCCCCATTGTAATAATTATACATACATACAAACATTCGGATCAGGTCTGCCTATAAGCTGCGAATTTCAAAGTAAAGTCAACTGAACCGACTGCATCGAGTAGTGAAAAATATGCAAAGTGCTGGCATTTCTGACTTGCCTTATGAACTGGATTCATTTCCGTATGTATTCTGCAGGAAATGTGTGGTAATCTCCTCAAATAAAGAATAGATTTGGCTACAGGTCTCATTGTTTTCCCATTCTGAAACACTACTGTTTCTCTTGACTGCCCTTTTGTAAACTGCGCATAGGAGAAAGAATAGCTAATCACAGTGCAGCTGTGCTAAAATTGAAAAATCTCGTAGAGAAGGACTGTAGCGCAGTAAACAGAACACTTTTTTTTTCCGACTCGTGATCGCAGTTCCATAGTCTTAACATTTTCTGAACAAATTACGGACATACCGTACCAGGTAGGTAGTCCTGCACATGTAAAAAAAAAAAAAGGTGAAAACAAAGTGATCACGCGCTTCAATGGGTGCAAATTACCTCCCTTGGCAAAATAGATGGCTTCACACGAATAGCAGATGACAGGCATTCTATCAGTGATATTACGATCTTTGGACACCCTTCTTGCTTTCATTTCTCATAAGTTTTAATTTGTGTTTTTGTCTAATCTACATTTCAACAGAAACTCTCACTCATGTTTCTCATTTTTAGGGCCTCCAGGGCTATGTAGGTCTCATTTTTAGGGGCCTCAAATAGGTTCTTCAAAAATCAGGGCCTTTTAGGGCTTTTTAAGATCTGTACAAACCCTGTGTTTATGATCTTCACGCTCAAAGCGGCAATATAAATCATTTAGCTCATTCGAAAAAGCTTTTTGTTCCTCTAGTGGCATTGACTGTGTTGACATCTTTAGTTTGCTTGCCCTGAAAGTATCTTTAAACCCTTCCATGCATTTGCCAAATGACCCTTCTGAAACTGTTCTTCAACTTTCTCTTTGTAAGGTCTTTTACACTCTCGAATTTCTTTTTGGAGTTTCTTTTGAATTGTTCTGCAGGCCATTCTATTGCCGCTCTGAAACGCTAATTTCTTTTTGTTAAGAGAGAACTTTAATGTTTTTGTCACCCAAGGCTTAGTGTTGGGGAATATCTTTACAGCTTTTTGTGTGGAATGATAAGATTTTCACCGAAAGAAACATAAGCATGCACAGCATGAGTCACTTCATCAACATTCTCACTCAAGTCAAAAAACACATTGCAGTCAGTACACTCAAAGCAGCCTTACACTCAAAGCAGCCTTTCCACTCTTCCACACTCTCATGCCTCCACACTTTCACAGGCTTTTTCACAACAGGGTTAGTTTTTTATTTGGGGTTGATATGCAGGTGTGAGGGAAATGGTGCTGTGGTCTGAGGTACCAAGAGGTGGCAGAGCAACAGACTGGTAGGCATGGAAAATGTTCCCCAAGCATTGGTCCAGAAGTATGTGTTGTGGGGTAAAACAAGCCACATAGTGTTGAACAGAGGGAAGAGCATGTTTTAAATCACAGTGGTTACTATCGCCCAGCACAAAACACGGCCAGTCAGGAACTTTTAGCTGTAATTCGTGCACTGGCTCCTCAGTTACAACACATGTATCATATACTGAATTAATATGTAATTCAACAGGAATGTGATCAGAATCAGAACGCTCAGCAACAAACAAGCAACATGACTCAGAAATCTGAGAGAACAAATCATCTGACACTAAAAAATAATCATTAACACTGCATCCTCCATCAGAAATGCATGTATAGCGTCCTAGCTGGTCACCTTTACACACACCATTTATAATTTGCAACCCAAGAGCAGTGCACATATTCAATAATAATTGACCATACTTGTTGGTAACAGAATCTCAGAACAACGATTACTACTGAGAGACGTACTTTTACTTTGGATACCGCCCAGCTAGCTCTGGGGGTCATCAAAGCACGCAAGCCATCCCACCACCGACAAAGGGGCGCACCATTGAAACAGGTCCATAAGACAGTATACCATCTCGTATAGTAGACTACGTGTGTCCATACAACATTTCAGAACCCTGAAGGGGAGTTCTCTTTGAGTGGAAGAAATCGCTTGTTACGAACATCAGCATCCTGGTCCCAGTCAAGATGATGTCTAGGAGTTGGGTTGAAGCCAGACATGATCAAAATACACAGTAATGCACACAGTTCATCTGGGGTTGTTGTGAGGTATTGTTTCTTTGTGATCAAGCCTAAAGTATGCTGTTCTGGAACAACTGGACAGGATCAGAAGGCAATGTGGTTGCTGCTGATGGTTTAGCCGTCTACCCCAATCTTGCTTTTGCCTGTTGGACAAGTCAGCTCTCCTCCATTTCCACGAAGCTGTGACTGGCTGCTGCTTTGTGTATGGTGGACCTGGACAAGAATCCTTTTGTTTCGCTCCTTTGCTCTTAGCTGCCATGTTTTGTGGTGCTGTGCCAGATGTGGGTGGCTCAGTGGCATCTACAGAATCCGTTTCTGGGTCCATACTTGCATCAGCAGTGACAGGCTGTAACAGAAAGAAGACATCCTAGGTATTTGGAAAGTATGAACATGAACAGTCTACAACTTGCAGCAACATAAACATTCATGTTAACTGGCTTTTTTTCTGTTCTTTCCGTTTCATGTCATCCATTTTATGTGTCCATTTTCCCTCTCCTCCATTCCCCTCCAATTCTCCATAAAAAGTACCAAATTTACCGCAACCTGCAACATAAAATCAATTCCCTATTTCCTCTGCATCATCTCTGCCAAGTGTAGATTTTAAAAATTTTATTTTATTCTTTTATATTGAGGATAATGGAATAAGCACTTGTGTGCTTTTTTACAACCAGTCCCTGTGTGTATGCGGTTTTGTAAATTTTGTCATGTTCCCACCGGCACACAATGGCCTACTCTTACAAAGAGTGGAACAGGATTTAACGTGTGCGCAAGATGTTCTGCGTGCATTTACACATGGGGCCTCGGTTTATAGTCTCATCCGAAGGACTGTTGGGGAGAGTGGAGTGTGCACTGATGTGACCATACACCCTGCCAGAGGCCAGTCACAGTAGCTCTTGAAGACAGCTGGTTTGGGCTCAGACTTGAGGGCACTGCATGATAAGCATCTTCCTCACCACTGTTTTCTCTGTATCTTCACCTACCAGGGATGGTTCATTATAAATAGCTAGCTGCTCTTTTCTCTAAATGTGGGATCATCCGGCAGTATATCAAGGACTTGGTTGTGAAAAATTGTGGTAATAAGACATTTCTAAATAGCTCTTTCAGTTCAAGGAAACGTGCACTTCATTCACTTAACCTGTGTCTTTAAAACTTGCTCTGATCAAGTAAAAATGATCTACAATAGATTAGATTTTGTCAGGCATGTCACTGCAAAGATGCTAAAACCCCCTTCCCTCTCGATACCACGATCCCATATTTCAAGTCGAACTTCAGACATGCTCCACAAACAACTGATCATGTTCCGAAAAAATCTGAAAGACACAATTTTAGATTCTAAGCTAAACTTCAATTTTGCTTAACAAACAGATACAAAACTGTTTAGAGATGAATAAATGCTGTGCACTAACCTTTCTGACGATGTCTTGGTGGATCTGCAAATGGCTGCTCCCACGGAGATGATCAGAGGGACACTGCTCACCAGTCCCTGGTTTCAGGACTCTTATTTTCAGCTCACTGGAACTGCCCATGCATTCATTCAGTGTGACGAACACTGCAGCACAACAATGCTAGCAGCACACAACTGGGGGACGGGATGGCCTGGTGGTTAGAGTCATCTATTCATGATCTGTTGACCCGAGTTCGATTCTCGTTCAAGAGGACTTTTCATCTGGAGTTAACATCAGTACCGACTCCACTCTCCTCAAAAGTCCTTCAGATGAGACTATAAATTGAGGTCCCATGTACGAACTCACGCAGAAAATCTTGCACACACGTTAAAACCTGTTCCGCTTTTTAGAAGAGTAGGCCATTGTGTGCCGTGGGAATGGATGACAAAATTTACCAAACTGCATACACACGAGGGACTAGATTAAAAAAAGCACATGAATGCTTATTCCATTATCCTTGAAATAAAAGTGTAAAATAAACAAACAAATAAATAAATAACTGTCTGATCCCATATATGGGGTCATAGTAGCATATGGGTTAAGGCACTGGCAGGTCTGCTCCTGGTTGACCTGGGAGATCGTAAAAACTCCCACCCTTAATAATAATAATAATAACAACAATAATAAATGGAATTTGTATAGCGCTATATCTTGCAAAGACAAATCAAAGCGCTTGCATTCAACATATTCTTACAGAGTCATGCAGCCAATAACTATTAATAGCTTAAACAAATTCAAATGTACACACCCACAGTTTCTGATGGTGCTGGCTGTATTTCTCACACAGAACTCGCAGTTTGAAAATTTGTTCTGTGTTACTTGTGTTTGGTCACCTCCACATATCTGTATGCAAGCGAATCCTGGACATTGAATGCAGATCTACAAAGGAGGATCCAGGCTTTGGAGATGAGATACCTCAGAAGACTCTTTGGCATTTTAAAATTAATTTTATACATGACCACATTACCAACGAAGAAGTCTGACAAACCATCACCCAACAAGTAAAGCACTACGAAGACCTGCTGACCACAGTCAATAAAAGGAAGCTCAGATGGTATGGGCATGTGACAAGATCAGAATGATGGGCTCTCCAAGACCATACTGCAAGGAACAGTGCAGGGGAAGAGAAGGCGAGGCAGGCCGAAGAAGAAATGGGCAGACAACATCACTGAATGGACCGGGAAGAGCTTCTCCACAACCCAGGCACTTGTGCACAACCACCGCAAATGGAGCCAGCTGGTGCAACGTTCGTCACTGCAGTGCCCCTACTACCCGGGCAGGGGGGGGGGCAGATGAGATGAGACACACCCACACACAACTCACAAAGGTCATACTCTTTGACAGATGGATTTCGGCCATTGAAGGCAGGGATACTGATAGTTTTGAGATGAAAAGAGGGGGGGGGATCTTAGGAAAGAAATATGTATGTCTTCAGGCTGGATTTAAATGTGTCATAAGTAGGCTTTTGGCGAAGAGAGAGAGGGTGGTCGTTCCAGATCGATGGACCACAAATAGAGAAAGAGCAACGATCAACAGTGGACTGGTTGATTCTCGGTATTCGTAAGCACAAGGTATCTGCAGCAGAGCAGAGGGAACAAGGAGGAGTGTACAGGTGAAGACATTCACAGAGGTAGGAGGGTGCCGTTTTGTGGAGACATTTGTAACAGAAGGAACTAATCTTACAGTTTACTCTCTGGCACAGGCAGCCAGTGGAGAGATTGCAAGAGAGGAGTTTTGTGCTCAGATTCTGAGGACTAGTCAAGCTGCAGAGTTTTGTATATGTTGAAGGGAGTGGATAGATGATACTGGCAGACCAGCCAAAAGAGAATTGCAATAGTCCAGACGTGAAAGAATGAGAGACGCCACTAGTTTGGATGTTGCATGAGTGGACAGGTACTTTCACATTGCACTAATACGCCATAATTGATAGTAGCACGACTGGCAGGTCTGGGTGGGGTGATGAATTTTTGCATAGACAGTGTGTTGTCGATAATGACCCCTAGATACTTCACAGCAGTGATAGAGGGACTGATGTATTGCCAAATTCTATTAAAGTTGTTGTAACAGAAAAGAGTTTGTGTTTGGTCCCTACAAGCATGGCTTTGGTTTTATCTGCGTTTAGCTGTAACTTGTTTTATATCATCCAGTTTTGAATATCTTGAAAGCAGCAGGTCATATTTGTCAAGAGAGAAGGCAGATTTTCAGGAGTAACAACACTACTTTGAATTTGCGAGTCATCTGCATAAAAATGATGGCTGATCTGATGATGATTTATTATATGTGACAGTATGAATGGTTTTGTACGAACGTTCCCCATCGGGAATCCGAGGTCTGGACAATTTTCATTTCATGGACTAGCACCATGAAGACGTTATAGGCTAATAATAGCAATGCTGGAGAATTTATCTGTTGAAATCAACCAATCAGAACATATCTCAATGTTTTGTGGTTGTTTGTTAGGCCCTGTTGTGACCTGACCCTTTGCATCTCATTACTGTCAGTGTCAAAATGGCATCTCACGCTTCAACTTAGCAATAACAAAGCCTGGTAAAAGACAACGAAAACAACGTTTCCATCTTGCTGAAGTTATCAAAATCCTTCAGACTGAAGATTCTGACAACGATGAAGGGAGTGACGATGATGATTTGAGTTTTCTGATGAGGGAGGGGAGGGGGGGGAGGGAGGTGGTTAAATCAGCCGAATCTCACTGGCTGCATGTCAGTGAAGGAGAGGGAAAGGAGGTGGGAGAGGCAGAGGATGTGTCAAGTGAAACAGAACCGTTTGATGCAACAGATATGAATGATGGGTTTTTACTGTTCATGCTTAGTGATTGGGTTTGGATATTAATAGTAATTTTCCTTGTGTTCCAGCCTTTGCTAGATCACCTGGCCACCACGTCCTACAAGAATGCTTGCCCCCCCTGACTTCTCATTTTCCTGAATTAAATGTGCATAATACCATATCCTAGTGCCGATCATCTTCATCTCAGATGAATTCCAATCATTTTTTAAATCATTCTGAGCACTGGCAGACTTGTTTCACCTCCTTCTGGTTCCTGGGATGCAGTCTAAAGTTGCGAATGCCCGTTTTTAAAAAATCAGAACTGAAATTAGGGACACTATTTATGTACGTCTAATGCGAACGTTATCAACAAATAAACTTTTCTACTTTGCTTAGATTAGTTATATAATTATAATTATTCTTAATTTCCAGATTCTAATCACTTGCAAAAAGATTGGGGGTGACTTTTATCTACATTACAAATGGCCAGATGTGCGTGAATAGCAGGAGAGAACTTCAGAGTGGAGTGTTTAATTCATCTATAGTCACTTGTCACTCTTCTTTCCAGGAATCTGTAATATGCCCGTTTTAAAAAATGTTTATGGGCCTTTTCCTTGCACTAAATTGAATTGTCATTATCTGTAATGTATACTTTCATTTCTTTAATTTTATTTTTCATTGATAATATTTGAGGACTTCATGTCACCCAGTGGCAATGCCACGAACGCGCTAAGTGGAGCAGTGGTTCACGTTCGTCCACCATGTCATCGACCCCAACGACCCTGGCGGTTACGTCCCCGCCCTGCGTGGTTACGGGAACCAGTGAACAGTGAATATTCTATAACAAATCTTTATTTGAAACCATTTCAATTTAATTTCTTTAATTTTATTTGTCAGTTTTAATACTCCATGCCAGTCTATTGGAATGTCAAGCTGTCTCCCAATTCACGAAAGATTTAATGTCGAGAATTTCTATTTTGCTAATCATTTCATCATAATAAATACGGGATCCTTTACCAGCTTTTGATATTATCTCTAGAGCATTGGTCCTTTCCTTACTAAAGTTGTCATCCAGTTTTATCTTTTTCATTCTCGCATATTGTTGGATCGATGGCACACAGCTAATAAAATGCAAAAAGTTAATGTTAGTACCTAATTTGTTTGATAATTCTCATGAGTTATGAAATCACCATTATCTTGCAGCAAGTGTTTAACCAAAAAATAGTTTGTTTTGTGCCCACTTTTCATGATATATGCATTGGTCTCCCACTTTGAATTTTTCATTGTGAAAAATTGGTTCTGCTAATAATTGTTGCTTATCCTTTGGATCCACTTGTCTGCAAAATGTTTCATATGAGTGAAACACGTCTTTCCAAATTGCATTAGTTTTAAATTTTGAAAACAGTTTTGGGCCCATCCAACAACTGCTATCATTGTGCGGAGAGACTGGATCTTAATGTGGAAATAGTGCTTTTTGGCACTGATGCAATTACAAAAACTGATGAAGTGTTTGACTTAATAATACTGTTAGCAAAGTTCTATGTTTATAAATTTCAGATTGGTAAAACAAAATCTAATGTTGGTAATTTTCTGAATGATCTAAAATATAAATATTAAATGGAAAAGCTAGAGCACTGCAAACAAATGCAGTTTACTATTTTTCAGAAAAAATGGTTCCAATACATAAACTTTGTAGAAAGTTGAGTACCATTTCAAAATATTACTAGTAAAATTCTGTATGTAATCTATAAATCTTGTCTTGACAACAAAAATGATGACTGATTCTTTTTGTACTTTGTGTAGCTAGTAGCCTTGTATGCCTGTAAAATGGAAATGATGTAATGTTGTCTGGATAAAAAGTTAATTTTGTTTTGAACTGTGTATGTGTGCCAATCAAAAAGATCTTTAAAAAAAATTCATCATATAATCTATATGAGCACTAGCCCTGGCAGTAAACTAAATGCATAAAATGGATTTATTCATCTTACAAATCAAATCCTCAGGGAGAAAAAAAAAAAAAGAAGGGGGGGGGGGGGGGGGCAGCCTGGGGAGGGGAGTGGGGCTGTTTTCTTCCCAGTGACTTCCAGTTTCAAATCAAGACATGGGAATGGACTTGCAACCACACACACACAAACAACAACACACACCACCACCACCTTCAACAACAACAACAAAACAACAACCAGACAAAAGTGTAAGTCGACAGAATCTCTCTCTCTCTCTCTCTCTCTCTCTCTTCTCTCTCTCTCTCTCTCTCTCTCATTCCCTTACCTGGTGCAGTGTGTAGTGCCTGGTCTTCTCCTGTATTTGAATCCTTTACAGGAGGTCTGCCCACTGGCCTCAGCCGACACATTCCCACTTCAGAGCAGCTCATTTCATTGTACAGGTTGCATACTGGGTATGTTCTTGTTTCTGCAACCCACCAAATGCTGACATGAGCTATGGGATGTTTCACATGCATATTTGATCTAACTGCAACAAAATCATCAAGAACTTCCACCATACAAGATAAAGCGGGAAAGTGCTTGACAGAAGAGGAAGACATAATGAACAGATGGATGGAATATTGTGATGAATTATACTTGCATAGAGCAAGTGAAGATTCTAAGTGCTGAATGTACCACCGTCATCTGAAACAGCCTCATGTAGTTTACCGAGAGAGGAAGTTGTAAAAGCAGTCTCATCCATAAAACCGGGAAAATCTGCAGGTGTTGATAATGTCCCAGCTGAAATGGTGCAAGCCGGAGGTGATCCATGTATAGACGTACTCCATCGAATCTGCCACAAGATCTGGCAGACTGGAGTATGGCCAAAAGTGTGGACACAATCCCATATAATAACACTTCCTAAAAAAGGCAACCTCCAACAATGCCAGAACTACCGCACCATTAGTCTCATCAGTCACCCAAGCAAGGTGATGCTGAAGATCTGACTGAACAGGCTCAAACCACAGGCTGAAAGAATCATCGCAGAAGAACAAGCTGGTTTCAGACCTGGACGCAGTACAACAGAGCAGATCTTCAACATAAGGCTCATAATGGAAAAATATCTCCAGCATCAACAGGACCTCTGCCATGTCTTTATCGATTTTAAGAAAGCATCTGACAGAGTTTGGCATTGCACTGTGGGCAACTATGAACCTCTACAACATCAATGCCAACCTAATCAAAGTCGTACAGAGCCTCTATGAGAATGCAACAAGTGCAGAGTTTCACAACGACAACATAGGTGATTGGTTTCGGACGACAGTCAGTGTGTGCCAGGGCTGCCTGCTCTCCCCTACTCTCTTCAATCTATTTCTTGAGAGAATCATGGAAGAAGCACTAAAATAACATGAAGGAACATTGAGTATTGGAGGGCAAACAATCACAAACTTGCGCTTCGCTGATGATATTGACGGATTAGCTGGCCACAAGCAAGAACTAACAGACTTAGTGAACCGCATAGAAGAAAAATCAACAAAATTTGGTATGAAAATCAGCGGAGAAAAAACAAAACTGATGACAAACAGCAACTTCACATCAGAAATCAAAATCAAAGACCAGACACTTGAAAATTTTCACCAATTCAAATATCTGGGATCTATCGTGACAGACGAGGGATCAAAACCAGATATACTGTCAAGACTTGCCCAGACCACAGCTGCAATGACCAAGCTCAAACCCATCTGGAGCAAAAGAAAAATCGCCATCAGTTCCAAAATCAGACTGATGCGCTCTCTGGTCATGTCAATCTTCTTATGCATGTGAATCATGGACCCTCACAGCGGACTTAGAGAGAAGAATAAGAGCTGTACAAATTAGGTGCTTCCAAAGACTATTAGGCATCTCGTACAAAGACCACATCACAAATGAAGAAGTCAAGAAACGCATCCACAATGAAATCGGGCCCTATACTGACCTTCAAACACTCATCAGACAACGAAAACTGAAGTGGTTTGGTCATGTCACACGCTCCTCTGGTCATGCTAAAACAATCCTACAAGGCACAGTGAGGGGGGGGAAGAAGAGGTAGACAAAGGAAGAGATGGGAGGACAACATTCGAGAGTGGACAGACATGGAGCTGAGAGACACCCTGAGGGTGGCTGAGAGACAAGAGGACTGGAGAAAGGTGGTTGACAAAGCTTCGAAGGCGCCCCAAAGGATTCGGAATCTGAGGGATCGGTGACAATGATGTGTATAACATGAAATTAAACTTATTTAAAAACCACATGCAGCGCCCGCAAACGCCCTGGTAAAACACCCCCCCGTTTTCTGCCAATACCCATCTAACACCAACATGGCTTCTTATTAATGGGCACCGCATTGGTTGGTTTAATAAACAATAATTCTGCAAGAGTTGCTGCTTTTTTGTTTTTGAACAAGATGGGCCATGTTGTTAACACTTTACTGTGTCCAAATCAGTAGAGTTTTTAGCAAAATATGAATTTTCAAAGATTGCTAGATAAATTTTGTTCTGGACAATGGTTGGGATGTGTGCTTTAGTTTAAGAGGATTTGGACACCTAGAGAGCAGATTTAAAGGCTTTTTCCGTCAGAATATTGCTAAGACTGATCAAGCAGATGGGGCACAGTGGCCTACAAGCTGTTGTTTACAAGTTTAGTAATAGAGATCGTGATTGCCATACCGATAGCAAAAAATGATGAGGTATTGTGATAATTTGTTTTTGTTGTTGTAAACAGCTGCCTGAATGCAAAAATCGCCTGACCCAGTATGTACTTTATTTAGTGCAGAATGCAGGAAATAAACATTTCTTGCAGTAAAAGATAGACTGAATATATTTAATCAGGTTTTTTTGTGTAGTGATTATTGCAAGTTATACAAATTACTTCCATTCCCTTGGCAGTCCTGACTTGTGTGAGGAATGTTCCATACTACTGGGTGACCTCAGGGCGCTATGGGTTAATTAAGGAGCTGACTGGTCAGGACTGGAGGTGGACCTGGAGATCATGACAATCCCCACCCTTCAGTCCCCAGACACCGCCGCCAAGTTTCAAACCCAGGACTTCATGCGACTGAAGTCACGCGGTTTTAACCACCACTACACCCAGCCTCCATCCTGACATGGAATGGATCAAGACTTCGTTCTACTTCTAGGGGACAGGATAGTCTAGTGGTTAGAACATTGCGCTCACAATCTGACGACCCAGGTTTGATTCCTGTTCAAGGGGATACTTTCCCCTGGAGTTAACATCAGTGCGGACTCCACTCTCCCCAAAAGTCCTTCGGATGAGACTATAAACCGAGGCCCTGTGTGCAAATGCACGCAGAACATCTTGCGCAAACGTTAGTCCTGTTCTGCTTTTTGAAAGAGTAGGCCATTGTGTGCCGGTGGGAACAGATGACAAAATATACAAAACCACATACACAGGGACTGGATATAAAAAAAAGCACATGAGTGCTTATTACATTATTCTCCATATAAAAGAATAAATAAACAAATAAATAAATATTAATGCTTATTGTCATATCCGCGTGTTTCCTAAATGATAATAATGCAAGGGAAGTAACTGGTAGAAAGAGTAATTTAAGGAGAGAGAAAGTGGGACCTGGGGGGTTGGTATCTATCAATATGGGGATTAAACCAGTCAATGTAATGCGGTGGCTGAGGAATGAAGGGTGGGGATTTTTATGATCAGCCACGTCAACTTCCCCCCGTGGGACTCCCGGGGTATGCTTGCAAAGCGAGCATCACAAGAATAGGATCCTGCCCTCCAACCAGGCATGTCGTAAAAGGCGACTAAGGTGGAACCCTTCCCCCAGGTAGGGGGTTAGACACTGGGTTAACAACCCTGTTCTGTAAAAAAAACGTTTGTTACGGAAACAGCAAGACAAGAAATCAACACTACTGGGTGTGACGGGCTTCCAGAGTCATCAGAAGATACTCACATGAATGACAGTGGTGAAAGCCGAAAGGAAGCCACTGACAGGAAGATGGAAGTCTTAAGCGCCAAAACCAAGACCAAAATAGGATTCTGGAATGTGAGAACCATGTTTGAGACAGGAAAACTAGCGCAGTTACAGCAGAGATGAGACGCTACAATTTGCATATTCTCGGAGTCAGTGAAAGCGATGGACAGGATCAGCAAATACAGAGCCAGCACAGGAGAGACAGTGTGTACAGTGGTAGAGATGACAACCAAACACCATGAGGGAGTAGCCCTTATCCTGAAGAAAGGAATGGAGAAGTGCTGATGGAGTGGAAACCCATCAACAGCAGGATGATGAAGATAAAATGAAAGGTAACATGCTAAAACCAATCATACAGTGCTATGCACCAACCAACGACAGTGGGAAAAAAGCAAAAAATAAATTTTATGAAACAATTTCAGGCTTTAAATGGAAAAAACACCAAACATGACATGAGGATAGTGATGGGTGACCCAAATGCAAAAGTCGGAAAAAGACCCAAACCCCAAAAAAAGAAAGAGCATGGGAAAAGAAGGAAAGTGGCAGCATAAAGGGCAACGGAGAAAGATTGGTGGAATTCTGCATGACAAACAACCTGGCCATTGGAGGGACTTATTTGCACACCCTGAGATCACAAGCTTACCTGGTGTTCCCCCAAAGGAAGAGACAAAACCCGATTGCCACCTGATGATCAATGGGACATGGAGGAGATCGCTCCTAGATGTAAAAGTAAGGAGAGGAGCCCATGGTGGCGTGATCCCCCCCCTTGTCACTGGCACCTAAAATGAAGCTGAGAAAAAATGGATTGGGAAACCAAGACAACAAATTTTGAGTGGAAAACTGCGCAACACCAAAGTAAAGAGTGCTTTCACCTCCAGCTCAAAAACAAGTTCCAAGCTGGTGGATACTGGAAAACTACACACCTCCGGACACGGGCAATATAAACACCATGTGGAAACAGTCAGGACAGCCTACACACAAGCCAGTGAAACGTGCTTAGGACGAGACAGAGAAGGAAAAAGGTGGAATTCGCAGACACCTGGCAAGCATCAGAACAGGAGAGAACTGAAGAAGAAAATATTAGAGACAAAGTCAGAGCGGATGAGAGAGAGGTACAAATAACAGTACAGAGAAGCAAACCAAACTGTGAAGAGAATGACAAGAACAGACAAGCGTACCTACATGGATGATATTGCAAGACAAGCAGAGGAGGCCGCCGCAAAGGGAGAGCAAGGACAGGTGTATAAGATCACTAAGACTGTCAGTGGCAAGTACCGGAGCAACACCGAAACACCAATCCTAGATAAACAAGGCCAAATACTTACCACAGAAGCAGAACAAGATGCGAGATGGGCAGAACATTTCAGCAAAGTTCTCAACAGACCACCACCAGCTGAAGAGGCAGATGTACAAGATCCTGATGCCGATCTCAATGTGAACAGCTCACCACCAAAGAAGGAAGAGATTATAGCAGCAATCAGCTCTCTCGAGAATGGAAAAACCCCTGGCCAGGACAACCTCAACACAGAACTTTTCAAGGCACATCCAGAGTTTGCATCTAAAGTTCTACAGCCACTCTTTGCAGCTATATGGGAGGAGAAACAGCTACCAGCAGATTGGACAGAAGGAGTCATCGTGAAGATCCCAAAGAAAGGAGCCCTGCACAATTGTAACAACTGGAGAGGAATCACTCTGCTATCTGTTCCCAGCAAGATTCTGACAAAGATCATCATCGGATGAATCTCAGAAGCAGTGGACCAACAACTCAGAAAGGAAAAGGCAGGTTTTCGACCAGGAAGAAGATGCATAGACCAGATCTTCACCTGCACAACATCATCGAACAGTGCACAGAATGGCAGAGGACAGCTGTATATCAACTTCGTAGATTTTGAAAAGCCTTTGACAGCATTCATCGAGAAAGTGTATGGCGCATACTCGAGCATATGGAATTCCACAGGAGATTATTCAAGTCATTAAGAGCTTCTACAACAACTTCACGTGCAGAGTAGGAAATAGCAAAACCAGTTTCAGTGTACAAACCGGCGTCAGAAAGGCTGCCCCATGTCAGCACTACTCTTCAACCTGACAATTGATTAGGTGATGAGACAGACAACAGCTGACCAGTCACGGGGCATCAGATGGACCCCCTTCTCAACGCTTGAAGACCTAATTTTGCCGACGATCTGGCACTACTCTCACATACCACCATCACATTCAAGAGAAGACATCCCGTTCAGCACTTTCGCACAGCAAGTAGGCCTGAAAATCAGTCAGAAGAAGACAGAGTGATGACACTGAACGTTCAGAACACCCTCACCTGTCACAGTGATGGAGAAGATTTACCAACAACTGAAGAGTTCACGTACCTCGGGAGCACTGTTAGGCATGACGGCGGATCAGGCAGGACATCAAGAACGGATTGCAAGCAAGAAATGCTTATAAAATCTCAACAATGTGTGGAAATCGTCCCAGTACAGCACCAGGACCAAACTAAGACAATACCAGAGCTGTGTACTTTCACCCTTTTGTACAGCTCAGAGTGCTGAGGAATGACTGAGAGTGACCTTGACAAACTATCCACATTCCACACGAAGAATCTCAGAAGAATCTTGCGCATCTTCTGGCCTGAGACCATCTCCAACCAAGAACTTTTTGCCCGTTGCAACCAAGAAAGCATGGACAAACATCATCATGCATAGGCGATGGGGATGGATATGGCATATCTGCCGTCGGGAAACAGGGAAACATCGCCCGACACAGCCCTCCACTGGACACCAGAGGGAAAACGCAAACGAGGACGACCAAGAACACTTGGTGTCGGACTGTCGAAAACGAGCTGAAGACCTTCCAACATACCTGGGGAACCATTTGAAAGCTGGCCAGGACAGACAGGAGTGGAGAACATTTGTTGCTGCCCTACGTGCCAATAAGGCACAAAGGCATTGATGATGATGAGGTCAACTTCCAAGTCCTGACCAGTCAGTTGTTGTGCAATTTGAATGATAGCACATGACTACAACACCAACCTGTGATGTTTGTAGTGTTTGTGATCCGATTCATTCGCTACATTGATAGATGTAAACAAACTCAGTTATGATAGAGCGACCAAAGTTTAATGATCGTTCGTTAGCTTGATGATCGAATACCATAGTAACAGTAAAAAGGTATGTAACTCATAAAGATGAATAATAATGACCACGTGACAGTTGTTTCCCTTGAATACAAACTAATCTATGAAACACTACATCACCTCCTTCTCGGATGAAAAATGGTTGAAAAATTGAACGGAGATAATCAGATAATTTTCCAATAACATTTGATGGATGTATATACTAACATTTGAATCTGAGATGATGATATTCTAAATAAATTGTTCAACTTCTTAATTCATCAGCTATACTTGTAACTCTTTCCTCCTTTCCTCTCCAAGATGGTAGCAAAGTTGATGTAGACTTTTGAATTACTTGTTCAAATGAAGTTTGGTGCACAAAATTTATAATTGATACATGGAAAACCAATGAAATTTTTTTTTTTTTTTAAATACCGAGTGTTGATACCGGAGATAAAATGCAAGTTTGAAAAGAATGAACAGTTCAACAGGAACTCTTGATTTCTAACAGTAACTGAGTGAGTAACTAAACATAATGAAGTGTCATTGAAATTCTAATAAATTCATATTTCACTTCAGTTTGATAACTAACATTGTCACATTGACAAAATCATCAAATTCTTGGGGAGTTGGATTTGGCGATTGGATCTTCTGGGTTCAGTCCAGTTGA
>CM054145.1:2596602-2618063 GCA_028751875.1 Rapana venosa
AAAGTAAAAATTTTAACTTTTCAAAAATTACTAGTAAAATTCTGTATGTAATCTATAAATCTGTTTGACAACAAAAATGATGACTGATTCTTTTTGTACTTTGTGTAGCTAGTAGCCTTGTAGCCTGTAAAATGAAATGATGTAATGTCTGGATAAAAGTTAATTTGTTTTGAACTGTGTATGTGCCAATCAAAAAGATCTTTAAAAAAAATTCATCATATAATCTATAGAGACACTAGCCTGGCAGTAAACTAAATGCATAAAATGGTTTTTTTCATCTTACAAATCAAATCCTCAGGGAGAAAAAAAAAAAAAGAAGGGGGGGGGGCGGGAGGAGCCTGGGAGGGGAGTGGGGCTGTTTTCTTCCCAGTGCTTCCAGTTTCAAATCAAGACATGGGAATGGACTTGCAACCACACACACACACACACAAACAACAACACACACCACCACCACCTTCAACAACAACAACAAAACAACAACCAGACAAAAGTGTAAGTCGACAGAATCTCTCTCTTTCTCTCTCTCTCTCTCCATTCCCTTACCTGGTGCAGTGTGTAGTGCCTGGTCTTCTCCTGTATTTGAATCCTTTACAGGAGGTCTGCCCACTGGCCTCAGCCGACACATTCCCACTTCAGAGCAGCTCATTTCATTGTACAGGTTGCATACTGGCTATGTTCTTGTTTCTGCAACCCACCAAATGCTGACATGAGCTATGGGATGTTTCACATGCATATTTGATCTAACTGCAACAAAATCATCAAGAACCTCCACCATACAAGATAAAGCGGGAAAGTGCTTGACAGAAGAGGAAGACATATGAACAATGGATGGAATATGTGATGAATTATACTTGCATAGAGCAAGTGAAGATTCTAAGTGCTGAATGTACCACCGTCATCTGAAACACCTCATGTAGTTTACCGAGAGAGGAAGTTGTAAAAAAGCAGTCTCATCCATAAAACCGGGAAAATCTGCGGGTTTCTTGATAATGTCCCAGCTGAAATGGTGCAAGCCGGAGGTGATCCATGTATAGACGACTCCATCGAATCGCCACAAGATCTGGCAGACTGGAGTATGGCCAAAAGTGTGGACACAATCCCTTATAATAACACTTCCTAAAAAAGGCAACCTCCAACAATGCCAGAACTACCGCACCATTAGTCTCATCAGTCACCCAAGCAAGGTGATGCTGAAGATCTTACTGAACAGGCTCAAACCACAGGCTGAAAGAATCATCGCAGAAGAACAAGCTAGTTTCAGACCTGGACGCAGTACAACAGAGCAGATCTTCAACATAAGGCTCATAATGGAAAAATATCTCCAGCATCAACAGGACCTCTGCCATGTCTTTATCGATTTTAAGAAAGCATCTGACAGAGTTTGGCATGTGCACTGTGGGCAACTATGAACCTCTACAACATCAATGCCAACCTAATCAAAGTCGTACAGAGCCTCTATGAGAATGCAACAAGTGCAGAGTTTCACAACGACAACATAGGTGATTGGTTTCGGACGACAGTCGAGTTGTGCCAGGGCTGCCTGCTCTCCCCTACTCTCTTCAATCTATTTCTTGAGAGAATCATGGAAGAAGCACTAGAAGAACATGAGGGAACAGTGAGTATTGGAGGGCAAACAATCACAAACTTGCACTTCGCTGATGATATTGACGGATTTGCTGGCCACGAGCAAGAACTAACAGACTGAGTGAACCGTATAGAAGAAAAATCAACAGAAATCAGCGGGGAAAAAACAAAACTGATGACAAACAGCAACTTCACATCAGAAATCAAAATCGAAGACCAGACACTTGAAAATTTTCACAGATTCAAATATCTGGGATCTATCGTGACAGACGAGGGATCAAAACCAGAAATACTGTCAAGACTTGCCCAGACCACAGCCACAATGACCAAGCTCAAACTCATCTGGAGCAAAAGAAAAATCGCCATCAGTTCCAAAATCAGACTGATGCGCTCTCTCGTCATGTCAATCTTCTTATGCATGTGAATCATGGACCCTCACAGCGGACTTAGAGAGAAGAATAAGAGCTGTACAAAATTAGGTGCTTCCAAAGACTATTAGGATCTCGTACAAAGACCAACACAAATGAAGAAGTCAAGAAACGCATCCGCAATGAAATCGGGCCCTATACTGACCTTCAAACACTCCCCAGAAAACGAGAACTGAAGTGGTTTGGTCATGTCACATGCTCCTCTGGTCTTGCTAAAACAATCCTACAAGGCACAGTGAGGGGAGAAAGAAGAAGAGGCAGACGAAGGAAGAGATGGGAGGACAACATTTGAGAGTGGACAGACATGGAGCTGAGAGACACCCTGAGAGCGGCCGAGAGATGCGAGGACTGGAGAAAGGTGGTTGACAAAGCTTCAAAGAAGCCCCAAAGGATTCGGAATCTGAGGGATCGGTGACAATGATGTGTATAACATGAAATTAACTTATTAAAACACCACTGCAGCCGCCCGCAAACGCCTGGTAAAAAAACACCCGTTTTCCTGCCAACACCCAGTAACGCCCTCACACATGTGCTTACTATGGGCACCTGCCATTGTTGTTTACATAAACAAGATTCTCGCAAGAGTTGCTGCTTTGCGTGAACAAGATGTGGCCATGTTGTTAACACTTTACTGTGTCCAAATCAGTAGAGTTTTTAGCAAAATATGAATTTTCAAAGATTGCTAGATAAATTTTGTTCTGGACAATGGTTGGGATGTGTGCTTTAGTTTAAGAGGATTTGGACACCTAGAGAGCAGATTTAAAGGCTTTTTCCGCCCAGAATATTGCTAGACTGATCAAGCAGATGGGGCACAGTGCCTACAAGCTGTGTTTAAAAGTTTAGAAATAGAGATCGTGATTGCCATACCGATAGCAAAAAATGATGGTATTGTGATAATTTGTTTTTTGTTTGTAAACAGCTGCTAAATGCAAAAACCCGTGACCCCAGTATGAACTTTATTAGTCAAATGGAATAAACATTTCTTGCAGAAAGATAGACTAAATATATTTCAGGTTTTTTTGTGTGGATATTGCAAGTTTTTACAAAATACTTCCATTCCCTTGGCAGTCCGACTTGTGTGAGGATGTTCCATACACTGGGTGACCCCAGGGCGCTAGGGTATAATTAAGGAGCTGCCCTGGTAGGCTGGAGGTGGACCTGGAATCATGAAAATTTCCCACCCTTCAGTCCCCAGACACACCGCCGCCAAGTCAAAACCCAGGATTTCCCAGCGACGAGAAACCGGTTTAACCCCCCACACCCAGCCTCCATCATGACATGGAATGGATCAAGACTTCGTTCTACTTCTAGGGGACAGGATAGTCTAGTGGTTAGAACATTGCGCTCACAATCTGACGACCCAGGTTTGATTCCTGTTCAAGGGGATACTTTCCCCTGGAGTTAACATCAGTGCGGACTCCACTCTCCCCAAAAGTCCTTCGGAATGAGGGCTATAAAACCGAGGCCCTGTTGAAAAAACACGCAGAACACTTGCGCAAAATACCGTTTCCCTTTTAAAAATAGGCCATTTCCGGGGGAACGGAAAAAACAAAACCACATAAAACTATAAAAAAAAAGAAAAGGGTTTTTAAAAATTTTTTCCCCAATAAAAGAATAAATAAAAAAATAAATAAATATTAATGATTTAATCCCTTTTTCCCAAGAAATAATGAAGGGGTAACTTAGAAAAAAAATTTGGGGAAAAGGGGCCGGGGGGTCATCCAATTGGGGATTAAAAACCCGTCAATGTAAGCGGTGGGTAGGAATGAAGGGGGGTTTTTTATGTCACCCACGTCAACTTCCCCCCCGGGGATCCCGGGGGATGCTTGCAAGCGGAATACAAAATAGGATCCTGCCCTCCCAACCAGGGATGTCGAAAAGGCGATAAAGGTGGAACCCTTTCCCCCCGGTAGGGGGTTAGACACTGGGGGTTAAACACCCTGTTTTGTAAAAAAAAACGTTTGTACGGAAACAGCAAGACAAGAAATCAACACTACTGGGTGTGACGGGCTTCAGAGTCATCAGAAGATACTCCATGAATGACAGTGGTGAAAGCCGAAAGGAACCACTGACAGGAAGATGGAAGTCTTAAGCGCCAAAATAAGACCAAAATAGGATTCTGGAATGTGGAACCATTTTGAGACAGGAAAACTAGCGCAATTACAGCAGGATGAGACGCTACAATTTAAAATTTCTCGGAGTCAGTGAAAGCCGATGGACAGGATCGGGCAAATACAGACCCAAAGCACGGAGAGACAGTGCTGTACATTGGTAGAGATGACAACCAACACCATGAGGGAGTAGCCATTATCATGAAGAAAGGAATGGAGAAGTGCCTGATGGAGGGGAAAACCTATCAACAGCAGGATGATGAAGATAAGAATAAAAGGTAAACATGCTAATACCACAATCATCCAGTGCTATGCACCAACCAACGACAGTGGAGAAGAAAGCAAAGATACATTTATGAACAATTACAGGCTGAAATGGAAAACACACCAAAACCATGACATGAGGATAGTGATGGGTGACCTAAATGCAAAAGTGGGAAAAGACAACAAAACCAAGAAAGAGCCATGGAAAAGAAGGATGTGGCAGCTAAATGACAACGGAGAAAATTGGTGGAATTCTGCATGACAAACAACCTGGCCATTGGGGGGAAACATTATTTGCACACCCTGAGATCCACAAGCTTACCTGGTTTTCCCCCAATGGAAGAGACAAAAACCAGATTGACCACCTGATGATCAATGGGACATGGAGGAGATCGCTCCTAGATGTAAAAGTAAGGAGGGAGACCGATTTTGGCAGTGATCACCACCTTGTCACTGCAACCCTAAAAGTGAAGCTGAGAAAAATGGATCTGGGAAACCAAGACAACAACCTTTTGATGTGGAAAAACTGCGAAAACACCAAAGTAAAGAGTGCTTCACCCTCCGGGCTAAAAAACAAGTTCCAAGCACTGGTGGATACATGAAAACTACACACCTCCGGACCGACTAATATAAACACCATGTGGAAACAAGTCAGGACAGCCTACACACAAGCCAGTGAAACGTGCTTAGGACAGAACCGAGGAAGAGAAAAAGGGGATTACAGCAGACACCTGGCAAGCCATCAAGAACAGGAGAGATTGAAGAAAAAAATATTAGAGACAATTTCAGAGCGATGAGAGAGAGGTACAAATAACAGTACAGAGAAGAAAAACCAAACTGTGAAGAGAATGAAAAGGGAACAGCCCAAGCGTACCTACATGGATGTATTGCAAGACAAGCAGAGGAGGCCGCCGCAAAGGGAGAGCAAGGACAGGTGTATAAGTCACTAAGATGTCAGTGGCAAGTACCGGAGCAACACCGAAACACCAAATCCTAGATAAACAAGGCCAAATACTTACCACAGAAGCAGAAAACAAGATGCGAGATGGGCAAAAACATTTCAGCAAAGTTTCTAACAGACCCCCACCAACTGAAGAGGCGATGTACAACCCCCCGGGATGCCGATCTCAATGTGAACAGCTCACCCCCAAAGAAGGAGATTATAGCAGCAATCAGCTCTCTCGAGAATGGAAAAACCCCGGGCCAGGACAACCTCAACCAGAACTTTACAAGGCCATCCAGAGTTTGCATCTAAAGTTCTACAGCCACTCTTTGCAGCTAATGGGAGGAGAAACAGCTACCAGCAGATTGGAAGAAGGAGTCATCGTGAAGATCCAAAGAAAGAGCCCTGAACAATTGTAAAACTGGAGGGGAATCACTCTGCTATCTGTTCCCAGCAAGATTCTGCAAAGATCATCATCGGATGAATCTCAGAAGCAGTGGACCAACAATCAGAAAGGAACAGGCAGGTTTTTGACCGGAAGAAGATGCATAGACAGATCTTCACCGCCAACATCATCGAACAGTGCCAAAAAGGCAGAACGCGTATATCACTTCGACTTTTGAAAAGCTTTGCAGCATTCATCGAGAAAGTGTATGGCGCATACTCCCAGCATATGGAAATCCAACAGGAGGGTTATTAAGTCATTAAGACTTCTACAACAACTTCACGTGCAGGTAGGAAATAGCAAAACCAGTTTCAGTGTACAAACGGGTCAGAAAGGTGCCCCATGGTTTCATAATCTTCAAACCCGACAATTGATTAGGGGATGAGCAGACAACAGGGTGACGCAGTCAGGGGATAGATGGACCCCCTTTCAACGCTTGAAACCAGATTTTGGCCGACGATTCGGCCACTGCTCCTCACATAACCCCCCCATCACATTCAAGAGAAGACATCCCGTCTCCGCACTTTCGCACAGCAAGTAGGCCTGAAAAACATCAGAAGAAGACAGAGGTGATGGCAACTGAAGTTCAGAACCCTCACCGGTACAGTGAATGGAGAGAGTTTTTCCAACAACTGAAGAGTTCACGTACCTCGGAGCACTGTTAGGCATGACGGCGAGCAGGCAGCGACATCAAGAACGGATTACAAAGCAAGAAATGTTATAGAAATCTCAACAATGTGTGGAAATCGTCCCCCGTACAGCACCAGGACCAAACTAAGACTATACCAGAGCTGTGTACTTTCCACCCTTTTGTTTCGGGTCAGAGTGCTGGAGGATGACTGAGAGTGACCTTGACAAACTATCCACATTCCACACGAAAGATCTCAAAAAGAATTTTTGCGCATCTTCTGGCCTTAGACCATCTCCAACCAAGAACTTTTTGCCCGTTGCAACCAAGAAAGCATGGAAACATCATTCATGCATAGGCGATGGGGATGGATAGGGGATATCTGCCGTCGGAAACAGGGGAAACATCGCCCGAACAGCCCCCCACTGGACACCAGAGGGAAAACGCAAACGAGGACGACCCAAGAACATTGGTGTCGGACTGTCGAAACAGAGCTGAAGACCTTCCAACAACCTGGGGGAACCCTTGAAAGCTGGCCCAGGACAGACAGGAAATGGGGAACATTTGTTGCTGCCCTACGTGCCCAAAAAGGCCAAAGGCATTGATGATGATGAGTTCCCAAATTCCAAGTCCTGACCAGTCAGTTGTTGTGCAATTTGAATGATAGCACTGACTACAACAACCAACCATTTTAGTTTACATTCCCACATAAAGAATTAAAAAACCATTTGAAAACACAAAATGATGTTCCGATTTTATGATTTTACCCTAAAAAAAAAGGTTATTAAAACGTCATAAAATGAAATAATGCAGGGTCTGCCGTTTTTCTTTGTTTCCTAAACTATCTTAAAATTTCTCAGGTTTTGGGAAAAAGAAGGAGAAAGTAATTTTTCCCAGTTGATGGAGAAATAAGAAAGAGGAGGCCAAATAATTGGTTAATCTTTTTAAGCAAAAATTTCTCGTTCTTCCATAAGGGTAGAAATGAGAGTGACTTGGGTTACTTCAAATTGGAAAGGGTGCCATTTATTTGAACATTTTAAACCAAAATATTTTTTTTAAATTACCTGTTGGAAGGAGATTAGAAAGTTGAAAAAAAGAAGGGTTAAGGCTCATGATTTTTCTTCTGAGAGAAAACTAATAAGGCTTGAAATTTTGTTATACATTAAGGGGTTGGGTAATAACCTTGCAAGACAAAACAAAAACTTGGGTAGAAGGGGGCCAAAGGGGCAGCAAAATGGTGCTGTTTTGAGTGATTTGGGGGGCTTGGGCTGAGGCTGGGGGTCATTTCAATTCAAACTTTACCATGAGTGGGATAACCTGCAAGAAAAGGGGGGAAGGGAACTAGAAATCTGTTGGTGACTCTAGTTTGACTGAACATGATCCTTTTTTGCAGAGACAAAAAGATTTCGTGGTGGTAGGGGTCCTTGGGGGGTTCTTCGGGTGCCAGTTTTAAGGTGTGATGTTTCCCACTGCTGTTGGTTTGTTTTGTGTGTGTTGCTGTGTGCGATCTTGGGGAATCCTGTGTGGGGAACTGCAGTTGGCCTATGTCGCCAAAAGGCAGTAAAGGAGTTTCCCCACTCTGAAGTGACACCGGGGCAAGTTTTTACATTTCCTGCATTACTGCAAATGTAACCTTCCTTTTTGAGTGTCCATGAAGCTTGGACTTAAGGGGCCCCAGTTGTTTGCGATATTACAAAAATACATACCCCGAACATACACTTTTAAATTATATAATGTATGTCTCAGCCCAGATTTCAGATAAATTTAAGAACTGACATTCAGAATCCATGTTTGAAATGAGGCCTTCCCGTCTTGGTTTCCTTCAGTGTTATCTGCCAATGTGGCCGCACACAGGAATTTAAAAAGTCACTTGTTTTTCTTTCTGCTGTTTTTCTACGTGACTTGTATATTCATGGTCAAGTCAAGTCAAAAACACTTAAATCATCCCATGAAGGTCCTGACCCAGGCCAAAAGCTGTGTCAGTTATTGATGTCAGCTAATTGCCAAGGCCTACATTAAAATGTTGTTGTGTTTAAAATGTTGTGTTGACATTGCCTTCAGCCATGACAAGCTCTTAACATAACAACCTGCACTCTCCTTTAAGGAGAAAAAATCCTCTGAAGTCGGAGTATGGCTGCCTATGTGGCGAGGTACTTGAAAAGAGTCATACGCGCAAACTTCTCATCCAGTGTGTACTTCCTATCTCACAGTGATTCCCAGGTGGGATGAGTGAGTCAGAGTGCATGTTCTGGGTGACCCCCAGGGTGTTAAGCTGGGGAACGCACAACAACAGCAACATCCCATGAAGCCGATTGAAGGGCAATTACAATACTGAAGGCACATTGATACGTATAATTATCTCACAAGACACAAGAAAAATACATTTCAAATTGTTATAAACATTCCTAGATAGCTTTTAAAAAAATTATCACACACACAAACCCAGGCGCGCACAAACACACGCACGGCGCACGCACACACGAACGCACACGCGCGCGCGCACACACACACACACACACACCAATGTAGGAATACAATGTTGTAAAAACCATTGATTGGAAAAGACATAAACTTATCTTTATACGCGTGCACGCACGCGCACACTCACAAAAGCGCGCACACCCATACACACACACCAATATATGAACACAATTTTATAAAGACTATTGACTACAAAACACACACATACACACGCGCGCGCGCACCATAATGACCATTGTCTAGTAAAGACATAAACTTACACACACACACACAAATTTAAAAATCATTCAAGCCAAAGACACGGGAGAACTTATTTTCGTTACCAACACTAAGGTTGTTGTACCAACAGATGAAAGCAAAACTTACAACACTCTCTATGTAGGACTTGTAGAACAAAGAAAGAATCTTTTAGTCAACAAAAAATGAGTTAAGCTTCCTTACAAAATACATATGTTGTTGTCCCTTTTTGACAATAGCGTCAGTGTTAGCATCCCAGTTTAATTTGTGATCAAAAATAGTTCCCAGATACTTGTACTTCAAAACATTTTCAACTTCTTGACCATGGATGATAATATATTCAGAAATGTGACCCGATCTTCTGAAATCGATAGGAAGATCTTTAGTTTTAGAAACATTTAGCTCCAGATACGCCTCGTCACACCAATTGACGAATCAGTGAGGGCTGGACCATGGTTTTGGACAGATCCAGATAAGAGAAACAAAAGAGCACTGTCATTGGCAAATTTTACAAGAAAGGAATTTTTATAGCTGCTTCTGCAATCATCTGTGCATAGAATGTACAGAAGTGGTGAGAGAATGCATCCCTGTGGAGAACCCGAACAGGTAAATCTAACCGATGAAGATATTTTATTGGCAAAATCGCGATGCGGTCTGCTAGTTAAAAATTCCATCAGCCAAGAACAAGTTGATAGTCTACATCAAATTTTGAAAGTATTTTGTGAACAAGAACATGAGGCTGCATTGTATTGAAAGCTGAACTAAAGTCGGCAAACAATATTCTGGCATGAGAGTCAGGTGCTTCTAAGTTGTTGTACAACTTGCTCAAAATGAACAGTTTGGCATCTTCGACACCTCGTCCTGTAGGCAAACTGTAGTGGGTCAAGGTCTCTCTCTGTAGTGGAAAGAATGAGAGATTTTACGATCTTTTCTAATGTTTTCATCACAAGTGATGTGAAGGCTACAGGTCTAAAATCGTTGGGCCGAGGAGGATTTGGTTTCTTTGGAAGAGGTATTACATTGGAAGTCTTCCAAATAACTGGTATCTGGCTAGTGTCCAGCGAGGATTGGAACAGGTGCTGAAAGACGCTGGCAAGCTCAGTAGCGCAGAACTTAAGGGTTCTTCCGCATATGCCATCTGGTCCAGGAGATTTGTTGATATTTATTGCCTTGAAGTGTTTACAAACAACTGCACCATCAACAATGACACTATTCTCAAAGGTACGCACGCACGCCTTAGTACCGCACATACTAAGGCATCCACAGAAATAAAAACCACTTTTGTGAAAGATACGGTGGTCGAGTGGTTTAGGCGGTCAACTCGTGATCCAGAGGTCGCGGGTTCGATCCCCGCTCGACTCGGTGTTGTGTCCTTGGGAAAGACACTTTACTCCTATTTTCCTCACTCCACCCAGGTGTACAAGTGGGTACCAGCTCTGCTGGGGAAGTATCTGGCGACAGACTAGCGTCCTGTCACAGGGGTGGTGAAAAACCATCAGTTCGCTTAACGCTACAGAAACCGGGATAAGCTCCGGCTCTATGGGCCTTCTGGCTCGAAAGAACATACTTGTGAAAGATAAGCCTCTGACTCAAAACTCATGTGATTTTGAACAAATTTGGTAGGAATTTTTTTTTAATTTTCAGCAAACACTCAGTCCTTACTACAATAAGCATGCGTGTGGTCAACGCTGCAGGAATATAAGCAATCCTCATTTGATGATTATTTCCAACTTTCTCGTGACTACCTGGCATTGTTCTAAATTCTCAATCCTTAAAACATGTGCACAGTGCATTTTTTCATACTTTAAAAACTCTTTAAAAATCACCAACATTTTTTCAACTCCCACTCTATACAAAGATACTACATGACCCCCAAATTAATACCGGTGTGCAGCCTGTCATGTCAACATCCGGGACATGTGAAAGTTATTCCCCCTAGGCTCTTTGTGTACACCCCCACACACATGTATACATGTATGAAATCCCAAATTTTCATACATTGATTTGTTTGTCTATTTATTCCTTTTGACGGACGCCATAGCCGAGTGGTTAAGATGGCTGGATTTTAATGCCATGGATCCATGAAAGTCGTGGGTCCTTCAGATGAGTCTCTGTGCTGTCTGTGGGGATTAGGCCTAATGTGCTATATAAATTCCATACTATTATTATTATTATTATTAATGCGATGTTCAAGTCAAAAACGCTTTAATCACCCCATGAGAGTTAACATCAGTGCAGACTCCACTCTCCGCTAAAGTCCTTCAGATGAGACTATACACTGAGGTCCTGTGTGCGTATGCATACAGAACATCTTGCACACACATTAAAACCCATTCCACTTTTCAGAAGAGTAGGCCATTGTGTGCCTGTGGGAATGGATAACAAAATTTACAAAACTCCATACATACAGGGACTCGATGAAAAAATGCGTACGAGTGCTTATTCCATTGTCCTTGAAATAAAATAAAACATAAAAATAAAATACACACACACACACACACACTCACTTGCCAATACATCTAGTGTCTGAACATGATATATGACATAGGAAAATAATGCCACTTTAAAGGCTGGGCTTAGGCACGACAGAATGATATACAGTTGTTGGCATCTGTCTGTCTCGGGAGACAATGGAGAATGCGCCGTGGGTCAGTCAGTCAGTGGTGGAACTGCAGCGCCGACTGTGGCTGTAGAGCCCAATCCTGGAGCGGCAGATCCTGTTGCAGGTGTTGCATGTGAAGACGGAGTTGTCTGATGGTGCTGACTCCGCTCTCCGATGTCTGCGTGCTCGTCTGTCTCCCCACTGCTCCTCCCTCTTCTGCTCTGCTGTCCTGATGGCCGACCTGGTAGTGGCTCGCCAACTGCTGCGGTCTGCTGCCAGTGCTTCAAGGCCTGCTGGTGCAATGCCACCCGCCTTCAGGTCCCGCTTGCACACATCTTTGTATCGAAGCATTGGCCTTCCTGTTGGTCTGGAGCCGGTGAGCTTGCCACCGTACAGAATGTCTTTAGGCAGTCTGCCATCATGCATACGGGTGACATGGCCAAGCCATCGCAAACATCTCTTGGTGAGCTGGGCAAACATGCTGAGTGTTCCTGCCCTTTCCAGGATCTCTTTGCTGGGAACATGGTCCTGCCCTGTGACGCCAAGGATACTTCTGAGGCAGCGTTGGTGGAAGGTGTTGAGCCTGCGTTCTTGTCGGGCGTATAGAGTCCAGCTCTCGCTACCGTACAGTAATGTGCTCAGCACGCAGGCTTGATACACTTGGGTCTTTGTCTTGATAGTGAGCATGGAGTTCTCCCATACTCTCTTTGACAGACGAGCCATTGCTGCTGATGCCTTGCCAATTCTGGAGTTCAGCTCGGTGTCCAGGCTGAGGCTACTGGAGATGGCAGAGCCAAGGTACGTGAAGTTTTCCACGACGTCGAGGGGGCTGTCGCCGATGGAGATGGAAGGGGCGGAGCTGACATCTTGGCCCAGGATGTTCGTCTTTTTGATGCTCATCGTCAGGCCGAACTCAGTGCAGGCATGTGCAAAGCAGTTGATGAGTTCTTGGAGGGCAGCGTCAGTGTGTGCTGTCAAGGCGGAGTCATCGGCGAACAGCATCTCACGTATGAGGACTCTGCGTACCTTTGTCTTTGCACGAAGGCGCGCGAGGTTGAACAGGCTGCCGTCGTTTCTGGTGTGCAGGTAGACCCCGTCTTCAGATTGTCTAAAGGCGTAGCGCAGCAGCAGCGAGAACAGGATGCCGAATAGCGTGGGAGCGAGGACACAGCCTTGCTTAACTCCGCTCTTGATGGGAAAAGGGTCCGAGGAGGAGCCATCGTGCTGGACGGTGCCTTTCATATTCTCGTGAAAGGAAGTGATCATCCTCAGGAGCTTGGGGGGACATCCAGTTCTCTGCAGGAGTGTGAACAGCCCTGCCCTGCTGACCAAGTCGAACGCCTTGGTCAGATCAATGAAGGCGATGTACAAGGGACGTCTCTGCTCACGACACTTCTCTTGCAGCTGTCTCAGGGAGAATATCATGTCGATCGTTGATCTCTCAGCTCGAAAGCCGCACTGTGCCTCAGGGTATACACGCTCTGGAGAGACTGCAGTCGGTTCAGTATGACGCGGGCGAAAGTCTTCCCGACAATGCTTAGGAGGGATATGCCACGGTAGTTGTTACAATCGCTGCAATCGCCTTTATTCTTGTACAGCGTGGTGATATTGGCATCGCGCATGTCTTCCTCCCAGCACTGTAGCAGCAGTTCTTGGAGATGCTCGAGGAGGCTGCTCTGTTTGCCCACTTTGATGATCTCAGGAGGGATGCCATTGTTTCCTGGGGCTTTGCCACTTGCTAGTGAGTCAACGGCCTTGCTGAGCTCCTCAATGGTGGGTGAGTCATCAAGCTCTTGCATGACTGGCAGGGGGCTTGTTTTCCACTGCCGTGTCTGTTACAATGGTCTCCCTCAAGTAAAGCTCTTGATTATGCTCTGCCCATCTCTCCATTTGCTTCCAGCGGTGAGCTGTCGGTGATGATTTCGCCAGTGGTTGACTTCAGAGGGGCGGTCTTGATTGTGCATGGGCCGAAGGCCTTCTTCATACCCTCGTACATGGCACAATGTTGCCACAATCAGCAGACAGCTGGATGCTTTGACACAAGTTCTGCCAGTAGCTATTGGCGCACTGTCTAGCAATCCGTTGAGCATCAATTTTGGCTTTTCTAAGGGCAGCGAGCGTCTTTGCGCATGGGTCTTGTTTGTAGTTGAGCAGGGTGGCTCTTTTGGATGAGATGGCTGGCTCGAGTTCAGAAATTCCGGCTTCAAACCAGTCGGGGTTTTTCTGCTCTCTCTTTCCAAAGGTGTTGACAGCGGACTTGTATGTGGCATCACGGATGTGGTTCCATCTTTCTTCCGCACTGGTGCTTGGGCAGTTGCTGAGGGCCTCCTGGATGGTGTCGGCAAAACGTTCCCGAAGCTCAGGAAATGAGGTCATGGCTGTATTGATGCGTGGTCACCCTTTCTGCTTGGATCGGTGGATTCGTCTGGGTTGGAGCCGCACCTTGCTTGCGACCCTAGAGTGGTCGGTGTCGAAGTCAGCGCTGTGGTAGCTGCGAGTACTGAGGACACAGTTCAGCAAGGGCCTGCGTGTATGATGAGATCCAGCTGGTGCCAGTGACGAGATCTGGGATGCCGCCAGGACACTCTGTGGCTGGGTTTTGTGGGGAAGAACGTGTTTGTGATGCAGAGATAATGGAGAGAGCATAGCTCAAGAAGTCTCTGTCCATTCTCGTTGAGTTTGCCGACACCAAAGTGGCCGATGCATCTGGGCCAGGAATCGTGGTCTGAACCAATCCGGGCGTTGAAGTCGCCAAGCAGATATAAGTGTTCTGAGGGGGCTAATGTCTTGATGGCGGTCTCAAGCTCCTCGTAGAACACATCCTTCGCCTCTGCTGAAGAGTATAGCGTGGGGGCATAGGCACTCATGATGTTCACGGGGCCTAAGTTGGTTGTGAGGCGTAGGGAGAGGATGCGAGCTGTGCTGTCTGAGGGTGGTGAGGACAGTAGAGAGTTTCTCACTGGGAAGCCTACGCCGTGCACACGGTGCTCCTCTGGGCCCTTCCCCTGCCAGAAGAATGTGCAGTCCTTTTCTCTAAGGCTGCCGTTGGAAGGAAGTCTGGTTTCCTGTAGTGCGGCTGTCAATGTTGAGCCTCTTTAGCTCGCGGCTGATGACGGCCGTCTTTCTTGCATCGTCAACCTGTTGTCAATCGTTGGAGAGGCCAGGGCGCATGGTCCTGACGTTCCAGGTTGCCAGTCTCAGCGCTGGCGGCTGTGATTTTCTTCTTCTATCATTGCCTGGTGCAGGATGTACAGTCTGCTCTTCGGTGTTTCCCTGAGCTCCAACACCCATTGAAGCAGCGACTGTGACGGGTCGCACTTACGGGCCCGGGGGCTGCCCAGCTTGAGGCGGGGGTAGCTGACCGTGGGACCGGGGAAATCCCTCCCATCGGAGACGCCCGTAGCGTCCGAGCTTAGCCAAACCTCTGAACTTTTAACTCGAAAATAGTGCCATTTTAAAAAAGGCTGGCTTAGGCACGACAGAATGATATACAGTAATTCTGACTTAAAATCAAAAACATAATATGAAGCTGTTTTCTGATAATTACCCTCTCCTTGTTCCTGCATTTGGCACCCTTCTTAGCAAGCTAAAAAGCACGAAATTTTGGGCACATGGGTATAAAATATTAAATTGAAAAATATACTAAAGCCATTTGAAAAGATGCCTGAACTGCTTGATTTTGCTTTTGTCCCACACACACACATGCCACACCACGAACACAGGAGTGCATGCGCACATGCTTTCACCAAACTGCATTAGGAACAGCGATAAGGCACAGGGCATGGAACCCACAGCGGAGGGGTGGAGAATTCTTTTGACTGCTTTTTTCTTGCACACTCCCATTTATGCCAGGGCCATACCTCGCCCAATTTCAACGCGGCACATCAGATACCTTTGCTCCACACTGTCTTAAAATCACTTGAAAGAGAACATCTTTTCCCTTTACACCAAAAAGCAGTTTTGTAGTTTTTTTTCCTTCAAATAACTGTCTCCTAGACAAGAGGGCACCATTACCTTAAGCCACTATTTCATCTCTGAGAGATCGAACTCGACACTTACTTCCACGAAAGATTTTGAACATAACTGATTTGTACTCTTAACAGCTGAAAACTGGTGAAGAGTTGGTTCATATTCTTTATTTCCTGTCATCCCTAGGGGGGGTGGGGGGAGGGGGGGTATGGAGGAGTTTGACATGATATCAACAAACAAAATCCTGACTGAACGATTTTGTGCTTTCATGCATTCTTCAACACACACAGCTAGATACTTCAATACATCATCGTAGTCAGAGAACAAAAAGACATTTTTGTTGACAGGTTTCAATGTCTTTGAACATGTTAATTCTTATATTTCATATTATATCATCAGAACATTTCTGTTGACATATTCCAATTTCTTAAAACATGTCATTTCTTATAGAATTAATCATGAGAACATTTCTGTTGACATATTTCAGATTTTTTGAACATGCTATTTTTTACATTATTCATTATCAACAACACTTTGCAGTAAGCAGAGTCTCCAACAGACAGACAAGAGATTGGTTTTCCTTGTTATTGGACATCTGTTATACATAATTATGTATGTGTCTGCACCAGTGAGAGAACTCGAACTCGAACTCGAACGATTTATTCACAAAAAGGCCATTGGCGCATACATGAAGGGGGTTGCCGAACTGCTTAGTATTGTGGTTAAAAAATAAAATAAAATAAAAAAAAACCCACACACACACACAGACACATGTTACTGTATACAAAAGTCGCTACAAAAAGAACTTTAGGATAACATTATATCTCATTCTGAAAGCTCTACACAAATATAAAGTGGGGCTGCGCACAACCCTCAGGGACTTGATGCCAGGAGTAACGGGGTCAAATAAATTAGGCTGTCTACTAATATTTAACAGGATGTAGTTCTCCCTTAACATCCTCAAAAAACTGGACAGCAAAACCCAAAATGTACTTCATCCCCCTTTCTGCTTGCTTACATAATGGGCATAGCAGCCCGAGGTCGTCAATATCAATGTTCTCTGTATCTAAATTTTATGAACATTTATATCTGATACACCAAGTCAAAAACAAAGACATAATTTTTCAAAAAGTATATCCATATCAAATTTTAGATAAGGTTTGACATCATGCAAACTTATAAATTGTTGTACATTTAAATCTTTCACTGTTTGTAAAATGATCACTCCATTGCTGCCATCAGCAGTCAATCAATCTTTGCCTGAAAGCGTTAATAAACTCTCTACAATTTCCGACTCCTTGATTGAGCCAAACAAATCCAAACCCGAGTTCACACAAACAGGTACGTATTTGTGTTGCCCAGTTGTTTTTCCCTTTGACATCTAGATCATAAAACATCTTGTAGGATTTAAAAGGTAGCCTGCTCTCATTCATATGCAGAATCTTAATCCAAGCACCAGTGAGAGAGACGTGCAGTGAGAGGAGTGGACTGACGGAATGCACAAAGTAAGTTACAAAGTGTTGTTATGCTGGGGCCAAGGTAGTTTGCATCATTGTAAAATGGTGATTGTGCAAATAACCAAAAGAAGGCATATTGTGTATATATTAGGTGGAGGTGGTGGTGGTATGTGTGTGTAATGGTGGTTCTGGTTTTGTTGGGGTCTTTTTGGTTAGTAACTTTTTTTTAAAGTTCTGTTTTTATAATAATAATAATAATAATAAATGGAATTCATATAGCGCTATGTCTTGCAATTACAAATCAGAGTGCTTGCATTCAATCCGCTCCTACGCATGCAACCAACAATCTTTAACAATATTCTAACAAATTCAAATGTATACAAACACACACAGAGGTTATACATTTCAGCAGGGTGATGGAATTTTGGCTGTAAAAGGCAGGGACAGATATGAGATGAAACAGGAGGGAAAAATCTTAGGTTTGAAATAGGTATGTTTTGAGGCTGTATTTAAAGCTGTCGTAAGTAGGCTTTTCAAAGGGAGAGAGGGAGGTCATTCCAGATTGATGGACCAGAAATAGAGAGAGAGCGACGGCCAACAGTGGATTGGTTGAATCTAGGTATTCATAAGCCCAGGGCAGGGTTTTTGATAGGCGTTCAGCAGCTTGGGAAGAGAAAGTTTGAATGTCAATAGCCTTGAGGTTATGACGGGTGATGCACTTCTTCTTTTTGATAGGTTTTGCAATGTTAAGGAAGAAAAGAATGGCAGAATGATCAGAAAGCAGTTGGTCAGTGACAGAGACAGAGGTGACGAGATCTTGTGAAACATTGGTGATGAGCCAGTCTAAGATATGTCCTGATCTTTTTACACAAACTATTCTTGGAAGAACCCCAAAACATGGTTCTAGTGGTGCAAAACCACTTCTGAAATCCTCATTTCACAAAACTGTCTCTTTCTTTGCTGACTTGGACATGCATCATATAAATCAAAGCAAAGCAAATCAACAAAGCACATTTTCATGTACATGAATCACATCAAAAATAAATTAATTCTGCCTTTAGTAAAGCTAGTCACTCTAAATCATCTTTCAACACTGGTTTTCATCCCAAAGTAAAAAATAAAACACACATTAATTTTTATATATATATATAAATAAAAGGTTTTTGCCTTTCAGTAAACCTGACCATTCTACTTCCACACTGCTCTTCACATCTTGCATCAATGATGAAAAAGAATGTTTTGCCTTTTTAGTAAACCCAATCACTGCTTCTCACATTACAATATAAAGTGAGCATTCTGCCTTTTAATAAACCGAGTCACCCAGATTTACAGAGAATCAGTGACAACTTTAACCTGAAAAGAAATGGCATTTAAAAATTATTTTAATTTTATTCTTTTATATCGAGGATAATGGAATAAGCACTTATGTGCTTTTTTACATCCAGTCCCCATGTGTATGCGGTTTTGTAAATTTTGTCATCTGTTCCCACCAGCACACAATGGCCTACTCTTACGAAAAACGGAACAGGATTTAACATGTGCACAAGATGCATCACACTATGGTTCACTTTAAAGGCAGAATTCATAACACCTTAAACAAAAGAAAAAAATGATTTAGTATGATGACCCAGTGCACACTGCACTCGGCTGCTGCAGGGCTGGTCCACAGTGCAGCTGCACTGATGGGGTACAAAGTGTTAAATAGCAATACTTCATTATCTCAATAGACAGCAGAACTTCACCTTTTCTGCCAACATGAGTTTGTGGTATGAATCCCGATAGCACATGGTTTCAAAACCACCCTCTAACTTTCTGCAAACTCTCCCTGCCAATTTAGTTTTCAAAATGCACGGCCCGACATCCTTGCCAGGCAAGTTTCCTGGTGAACTGATGTGCATCTCAGCACAAAAGCAGCAAACCAAATTTTATAGCAACATCAACACTTGCTCAGGCCCCATTTCCATAAATCTGATGACAACATTTTGAAGGGATTTTGCATCACATTCTATAGATGTAAACCCATGCTTCGGGAATTTAAAAGATTTACATTGTGCAAGGAGTGCTTGAGTTCACTTTAGAGTACAAACCTTGTGCAGGCATGCTCATTTCTCACAGGCATTTGAATGGGTCAGAGAGTTGTGCTTATTTGATAGATTGATCGACTACATTTGAAATGAATGTAAGAAAAGGGGAGAGACAGACAGGCAAGAGAGAGATGTACAAATAAAGGTACATATATGTATATATAAATATATGTATAGGTAGATATACATATATATGTATAGATAAATATATATATACACACACACACACATTCTTTGTTGTGCGCTCAAAAAGCAACTACTGTTGTCTGTCATACAAGCAAAACTTCATTGCGCTGCCATTAAAACTTCCAGCAAGTAAGGCTTCAACATGGGACAGGAGAATGGACCCAGAAGGTAGAAAATAAGACTGACAGGAAAAAAAGAATAAGGCAGAAACAAAGAGAGGATGGAAAAGGGGAATCCCTAGCACAGAATTTCTAGAAGGTGTGGATGCTATTTATACTGACAGGCCTCAATATCCCTAAGGGGGAATATATACATCCAAAATCTTGTGTACATACTCTACACTTGTAAACACAGTCATTCAAGAATAGAACTCTGAACAAAGACCTTGGTCAAGTGTTTTATTATCACCCGAGTTTAACACATATACATATCACTTTTCATCAAGTTTTGACAATGTTTTAAAGTCACTCTCAAGTTTTATTTTCAACTTTTGTTTCATTTCAGCTGCGAGCCGGCTACCCAACCCTAACTCCAGCCTCTCTTTTTTGGCTGAAGGGGGAGGTAGGCTTTTCCCAATGCTCTGACCAGCAGCGACACAATGACTGACCAACCGACCGACTTCTCATCCCATCATTTGAAATATCTCAGACTGCAATGGAGTGTTCATTCCAACATAGTTAAAACACCGAAATGACCAAAAGAAAACCCCTTAATTCCAGCATTATCTTTACAGCCAGAAAACACACACTCTGAATTAAGTGAGTGCAAAACATCAAGGGAAAGGGGTTGTGCAACCTTGATTCTTAATCGCAAAGTCAGTTGGGGATCAAGTGCCAAGGTGTGTGCTCACCCTAAATCATAATTAGAGCAGACCGGGTTATCTCCCAATTTTGAAAGTTTTGGGGTTTTTTTGGGTTGGGTTTGTTTTTTTTTTGGGGGGGGGATGTGTGCACTTTTTTTTTCATGGTGGATCAACACTCAAAAACCTGGTGATGTAATATTTAGCAATTTAAAAAGAAAACCTGGTTTGGCCAACAAGACTCCCTGTGGGTGGGGGAGCCACATGAATAATACGTGGTGTTGACCCTCTCCGAGTGCAGGGCAGGGAAAACGGGGGCAAGCTAAGCAGTGCACCAAGATGATTCTCTGCTGGACTACTAAGATGAAAAAAGAGAGGTTTGTCATACCACAGAGGTTAGGGGGGTGTAGTCCCCTTTTGGGCCCCTTTGCAAGCAAGGAGGACGTGATTAAGCCCCGGGCCAAAGGGGCTCAGCTCTACCTGACTTTTTTAGGGGGAGTTAGGAAAAAAGTACACCCCAAACTTGCTGCAGGGAAATTGGTTTTCCCAAATTTGCAACCACACAGCAAAGGGGTTTTCATGCAAGGATGACTTTTGCATTTTCGCTGAACAAGATTGGGTGCTGTTTTAAAAGCCTTGTACATTTACTGGGAAATTAAAACCCGGTGGGTTTTGTCATCATGGAAGCATTCGTTGCTTTTTTCTGTCATTCAAAAAATTCGTGTGATTTTCCAAAACGCAAAATTGGAGGGTTTGGTTTTGGCCTAATTGGCAAAAATTTTCCAACATGAAGTTTTCAATTTTTGTACATACACAGGGATGTTTTAATACAATACAGGAAAAAGGGGGCAATAAATGATCCATTTTGTGATCCCCAAAGCAACATTAAAAAAAAAAATTACCCACCCTTCATACATTTCCCCTTTCGATTTTAGAACAAGTTTAACTTGGGGCAGGCGCAAACAAAAACATTTTTTTTTAAAAGATGTGTACTAACAAACGAGGCAACCACTAAAATATTCAAACCCAAGAAAAAAACAAAATCACTGGGAAATGGGGTTTTAGAATGGGGAACCCTCACACCAGACGAAGGTGGGAAAGGGGTTGGCACATCCCCGAAGAGGGGCCCCCGTCAAACACAAGAACAAAAGCACTGGATCCCCGATGGAAGAAAGAAAGAAAGACCAAAAGCAACGTGGAGGACGACTGTAGAAAGTGAGTGAAGGCCATGCAGCACTCTTGG
>CM054145.1:2618563-2641063 GCA_028751875.1 Rapana venosa
CCCAGTTAAACTTTTTCCTAGATAGAGCTAACCATCAAAATCTGTTACCTTGTATGACACCAACTCAACTTTAAATCCTATGTACTTACGTATGCAGGGTCTTGATCAGAGTTCTCCTGATGACAGCAACGATGCTGAAGTAGAGTTTGACAGACGATGCTGAAGTAGAGTTTGACAGACGATGCTGAAGTAGAGTTTGACAGACGATGCTGAAGTAGAGTTTGACAGACGATGCTGAAGCAGAGTTTGACAGACGATGCTGAAGGCGAGTTTGACAGACGATGCTGAAGCAGAGTTTGACAGACGATGCTGAAGGAGAGTTTGACAGACGATGCTGAAGTAGGTTTGACAGACGATGCGAAGGCGAGTTTGACAGACGATGCTGAAGTAGAGTTTGACAGACGATGCTGAAGCAGAGTTTGACAGACGATGCTGAAGTCGAGTTTGACAGACGATGCTGAAGCCGAGTTTGACAGACGATGCTGAAGCAGAGTTTGACAGACGATGCTGAAGTAGAGTTTGACAGACGATGCTGAAGCAGAGTTTGACAGACGATGCTGAGGTAGAGTTTCATATGCAGGGTTTTCTTGGGGTTCTCCAGATGACTGCAATGATGCTGAGGTAGAGTTGCATATGCAGGGTTTTCTTTGGGTTCATCCAATGAAAGCAGTGATGCCGAGGTAGACTTTCATATGCAGGGTTTTCTTCTGAGTTCTGCTGATAACTGATGCTGAGTATGTTGCATATACAGGGTTTTCTTTGGGTTCTTCCGATGACAGCAGTGATGCCAAGGTAGACTTTCATATGGAGAGTATTCTTGGAGTTCTGATGATGGCACCAATGCCGAGGAGTAGTTTCATGTGCAGAGTTGTGATCAAGTTCTCTTGATAGCAACAATGCTGTGGTTCAGTCACACAACCAGGTTTGGTTGATTTTTTTTTCCTTTTTTATAGACCAAGTTCCCCAGAGAATGCCAACAATGCTACTGTCCCATTCCACCAAATGTCGGTATGATCCACATGGTGACTTTATCGCCCCATTGAAAACTCCCATGGAATAAAGACAGGAAGGAGGGATCAGGAAACTTGTATGTGGCCGGGATAGCCGAGTGGTTCGGACCGAGTGTAGCTGGTGTCTGTCGAGGATGAGACACTGAGACCTGACAGAGAGAGGCAGGAAACTTAAAACATGTGCGCAGGGTGGCGGAGTCGCAATCCATGCAAAATGAGTCAATGCCTTTGAAGGTGGCGTTTTCTCAACACCAACATCACTGTCACCATGACTGCTCAACTTTGATCCTCTGGCTTTTTATCTACTTTTTGGGTTTAAGTCTATTTTTTTATATCTATGTTTTTTTAATATCTATTTTTTAAATATCTATTTTGTTTTAATTCACTATTCCTAATTTTCTATAAACTGTTTAGATTTAAGTCTACTTTTTAAAATTTTATTTTATTTCACTATTCCTGGTTTTGGTTTGCATCATCTATTTTATTTTATTTCTTCTATTTTGTTAATGTCATTTTAAAGACTTTTCCATTCTCTTAATTTTTACATTCTATGCTATTTTGGTTATTCTATCTTTTTAAGTCAGAGGTGTTGATGCAATCTGAAATGTGGTGCACAGTGATTGAAGGCAACGGACAATAGTCAACGGTCAGCAAATCTAAAACGCAACTTGTGGGGCAACGTTTCATCGGAACAGACGCAAAGATACAGGGTAACCCGAGTCACTTCCCTTTAAGAGCAATGCAAACACGTCCTCATAGGCTGTTTTTTTCAACATGCCCAAGAGCTGTGTGAGGCTGCATGGCCGGTGCCTTTGCATCTCTGCCTCTTTATATATTCAACTTTTTGGCCCCTGAAGGGTCAAAAACGCAAACGCAAACTGAAGAGGTACGAACACATCACATGAAAATCTGGACTGGCTGAGCTGTATTACAGGGACCAGTATGAGGAGGGAGACAGAAGAGGCAGACAGAGAAAACAATGGGAAGATATCAGAAGAGTGGAAGACTGGCCTTGAGTGGAACGACTTACTACGGAAAGCTGAGAAGCAGAGGAGGCTGGTTGCAAAATCTTCAAGGGTGCCCCAAAGGGCTACTAGACTTTTGGATAGATGAAGGGAAAGGTGATGCGTTTCAAGAATACATGGAGAGTTGAGGTTCCATTTTGCTGCAAAAGTGTCAAACGTTTCGTCAGTGCTGCAGTTTGGTCTTTGAAGACCTGGAAACCTGCAGCTGTCTTCATCAGTCACGATGACTGGCACTGGGACAGTGTAACATCCCCATTCTCAAGGCCACAGCACATGCCGGCCTGTGCTTCGGATCGCAAGCGCTAAGCCATTCAGGGCTTTGCTACCGCGTTTCCTTTGTCCCCCTCCATTCCCTACCCTCTACCCAGGGGCCTAACAGAGCAATACAGCCACATGTGGATACATACTTTGGTTCAGAGGTCTGGTACCCTAGCAGTGGCATCCACCTGGAGTCCTTGACAAGTTCTATTAAGGCTGCTGGGAATTTTTTTGAAGACTGTTTTTTTTGTTTTTTTACCCTTCCGTTCCTGAACTAGAGCTCTGAGATTCACCTTTGGCAAGTTTGGCAAATGCGACTGCTTCCCTGCCCCTTCCCTTCTCCAACCACCGTTTAGGTAGCCACATTCTGGCTTCAGGGATGAAGATGATGGCTGGTTCCTGGCATGCGATGATCGTGGAAGAAAGGAGATGGTTTCAGTTTCTACAAGCCCTCAAGTGACTAAAGAGGCCGATGCATGAGGAGCACGCTGTGCTGTATCCTGGGTGGATGAAGGAAGGAACTGGAACTTGTTGGTTGGTCCTTTGGTCCCTGTTTCCACTTCTTATGCTTCTCTTTCTGCTGCTTACACTGGGCATTTTTCTGAAATAAACAAAAGAAAAGACAAAACCGTGCATTAGGCATGTAACACTCTCAGATAGGAAGGCGGGAAGAGGAGACAAAGTATATGCAAATATGTCCCTGTTTCTGAGAGAGTGAGTGTGTCACTGTGTGTGTGTGTGTATATGTGTGTGTGCGTTTTTAAAAAAAACTTTTACCTATTCTTTCATTTTGTGCATAATGGAATAAGCACCCATGTGCTTTTTTTACATCAAGTCCCCATGTGCATGCAGTTTTGTAAATTTTATCACCTGTTCAAACTAGCACACAATGGCCTTCTCCTCAGAAAAGCATAACAGGTTTGACCCGTGCACATGACGTTCTGCGTGCATTTGTGCATGGGACCTCAGTTTATAGTCTGATCTGTGGGAGTAGTGGAGTTAGCACAGATGTAAATTCCAGGGAGAAAATCCCCTTGAATGAGATTCAAGCCCGAGTCAGCAGATCACAAGTGCTATGCACCAACACTCTGACCACTAGGCTTTCCACTTTAGTGTGTGTGTGTGTGTGTGTGTGTGTGTGTGTGTGTGTGTGTGTGTGTGTGTGTGTGTGTTTGTTTGTGTGTGTGTGTGCGTGCGTGTGAAGAGACAGACACAGACAGACTGAGACAGAGACACAAAGACACACAGAGAGACAGGAAGATAGACACAGAGAGAAAGACAAGAGGCAAAGAGAGAATGCAAGAGAATGAAAAAAAAAAAAAGTATGTTCTTTCGAGCCAGAAGGCCCATAGAGCCGGAGCTTATCCCGGTTTCTGTAGCGTTAAGCGAACTGATGGTTTTTCACCACCCCTGTGACAGGACGCTAGTCTGTCGCCAGATACTTCCCCAGCAGAGCTGGTACCCACTTGTACACCTGGGTGGAGTGAGGAAAATAGGAGTAAAGTGTCTTTCCCAAGGACACAACACCGAGCCGAGCGGGGATCGAACCTGCGACCTCTGGATCACGAGTTGACCGCCTAAACCACTCGACCACGGTGCCTCCAAGAGAATGAAACTGACGTTTTAAGATTCAAGATCTTAGTTTGTGACCCTATTTGGGCACAGAGGATTTCACGAAGCAACATCAACTAACAATTATGACAAAAGAACACCTTAAACATAAGATAAGTTGGGAATATTGCAGTCAATCTTTTAAACAAGTTCATTTAACTTGCATTTTCATTTTGACTTGTGTGAGCCATTCAAGTTTAGGAGTCCCAAACAATTGTATCCTTACCTCCTGATTTTCCTGTCTAAAAAAATCATAGCCTTTACCTCTTGAATTGACTTCTTCAGCCCTTTAGGAGTTCATCAGTGCAGTGATGTTGCAGGCAGTGTGTTGTGGGCAACAGTGGGGTGGCACCCATCCCTCTCCAGCTTGCAGGGTCATTTCTTGGTTTCCTGTCACATCATGAGAAATACATTAGCTGGGGTGTGATAGTTCTGGTCTAATGATAAACCATGAAAGAACATACTAACTGAATCAATATAGTACAATGAAATAATAAACCCAAATGACCGCTGAATTACTATAAAAATGTACTACCAATTTTCTGTTTAATTCACTGCTTTCACCTTTCTCCACCCCACTGTAACATGCTGACCAGCACACTGGTAATGAGACAGTGCATACATTTTGAAATAACTGGGGCACTGTTAATGATGAGCCTTTTTTTAATGAATTTTTTTTTACCGAGATCATTTTTGTGGTTTTACTGACAAGCTCCCATAACATCCTTTCATCTTTTATTTCAAAGTAAAAACATGCCAGTCACGGCCTATGGCACAGACAACACCATATACCCATCATGCCAGTTGGCCAAAAATGGGAAAGAACCTTTTTGTTTGCTTTGTTTAGTTTCACACCCATTGTATATTTAAAAAATAAAATAATTTACGTAGAACAAACCCCAAAGTTCCCCTCTAATATGGTTTTTTAAACCGTTCATTTTGATAAAAACTGCATTTGAATATAAAAATTAAAAAATTTTTGTATAATTACCTCATTTAATGTTTAACAACCAAATGAAAACATTACTTTTGATAATAAAAAACGGGGCATGTTAATGATGAGCTTTAAAAAAATTGTGTTTTTGTTTATGAGATCATTTTTGTTAAACTGAAATCTCATAAAACCCTTTCATTTTTTTTAAATTAAAAAATGCCATTCACTGCATTTGCAGACACAGTATATTACTCTCGCAGTTGCATTTTAAACCATGTGTGCCGTTATATTCACACCATTTTTATAAATAAATTAAATCAAATAAAAACTATATAAATTTATATTAAAAAAAAAAAAAACCCAAAGCTTAACTCAAGTTTAAAAAATTTTGTTAGGTTAAAATGTAACAATGGAAGTCAAACCCCTTATCAGTTCAGCACTAAAAACCTAATGAAAATATTCGCACCGGCACGTAACAAAAAAAAAAGTTTACCATTTAAATTAAAAACCACCTTCCAAATTATGAAATTGAAAAAAAGTACCTGCAAAGTTTGGATAAACCCAAGTTTAAACAACTTCAGAAAGAGATGTATTCTCATGAGTGTAAAAGTTGGTATTTTGGAAAAAGTCAAAAAATACAAAGTTTCAATTTGTTAGTCAAAAAGACCTTCCTGTAACCCCAGCTCGGGGCAGCATGTTCCACCCGGGAAAGTAACAGAAACTTTCTTTTTACCTTTACAGGCTTTTCTCCCCAGCAAACCAAATGAATGAGTTTCACCACCCCTTGCCGTGCTAAGCGAGATTAGATCTGCACGTCCTGTCTAAAATTTTTCCCGGCAGAACATTTTTGACCAATCAGCGACAAGTGCTGACGTCTACCGGGGTTTACAAAAAGCTTTGAGTACCTGGGCTATGCTTTTAGCAATTTCATCATGATTACAAAATTGAAGGCACTGAAAAATTTTGGGTTCACTTCAGTTTGCCTTTTCGTTGTTTTGGGTTGTGTTTTGGGGAGAGCCCTTTACGCCAAACCTTTTTGTGTTCTTACTTTAATAATACTCATACTAACATCTCATTTCATTCTCTCAAGACGTTACTGGCCCCGCGCACATCAGTATCCTTCCTTTGGGCTACAATTGCCAACTCCTTCCTTTCCCTACCCTTCCCGTTTCGAGCGATGTTTTTTTTTTCCATCAAATATCACCATCAGGGATTTTACCAACCATCCCTAGACCATAATTAAACAGGACTTGCTTTAACTAGCGGGGTCCATGCTCCTGATCTTTCAAAGGCTCCTTCTCTCACCCCCTCTTTCCCTCTTGCTCTCACGTACTGACGATTTTGAATACATTAAGGCCATAACATAAAAACAAATCTAGCAAACCTAGATCTCTCTTGAATTTGATCCACCCACAACGAAATGGTAAACCAACAGTGTCAAGCATGGAGATAGCTGGTTGGATGGAATGTGTGTGTGTGTGTGGGGGGGTGATGAGGAGGGGAGGGGGTGTGGATGACAAAGGGTTACAGGGAAGCATCACTGAAGAGGAGAGCAAATCTTTCAATTTTAGTTACTGAAGTTGAATAATAATATGCTTATGTGCTTCATCTAAAACTGGTTTATTCAATTATCAATAATTGTAATTTAAAAAATAACTGTCACAACATGTTTGTGAAAATTTATGTAAAGAAGACTTTGATAAGATGACTTCTTGCTCTTTCATAATTACAAAAAATACAGATCTACCTACTGTGACAAGACCTGAATACAGTCTGTTTAAAATCCAAAATCGTGAAAACAGAGCAGGGGGAGAGGGGCCAGGAACTAGTGAAAACCTTGCCCTATCATGAAATTTTCTTTTTAGATCCTTGAGTATTAACAACAACAAAATTCCAAACACTTTTTTTTTTTTGGGGGGGGGGGGGGGGGGGGGGGGGGGGGGGGTTAAAAATCGAGGTGTTTATTTACCCACACAACTGTGAACGAAATGAATCAGTGGTCTAAAGGTAACACGCCTGTCTAAAAAGCGAAAAGTCCGGGTCGGAAAGGTGGTTCCAATCCCGTTTGGACCCGAAACTTTTCACCCATCCATTAGACCATGAGTGGTGGTCTGAGCGCTAGTCTTCCGGATGAGATGATAAACCCAGGTCCCATGTCTTACACATAATTATGTAGCGCACGTAAAAGAACCCACGGCAACAAGAGAGTTATCCCTAGCAAAATTATGTAGAAAAAAAATGATAGGGAAACAAATACAGTTGCAGACAGGAAAAAGAAAAAAAATGGGTGGCGCTGCCTTGTGGCAACACCCTCCCCCCCCCCTTCCCCCCCCAAGACAACCGAATTTCACTCAGAGAAATCTGCCGTGACTTAAAGTGGTATAAATAAATACATCAATAAAACAAGCAAATCGTGTCTCAAGCATGGTGCCTACAAAAACAAAGGCAAACATTCCTGTTTTGCCAAAATAAATAGATAAATAAATAAATGCCAGGTTTAAAAGGTGGTGGAGGATACAACAATGCTGTCTGTCTGTACTGAGAGGATGCTGTGTTTAGACACTAGCCCTGGATAGAGCTAGTCTTTGAGAGGGAGAAGCACAAAATAGGGGGAGGAGGGAAGGGAGAAACATAGAAATGTGGCCCCAGTGCTCCTCCCTCAACTCCTTGAGGAGTCACTGGGGCACGGCACTGAGTATTTGAGGCAGGTATGTTCTTGTCATCTATCCCACCGGACATTAAAACTGTTCTACTCTTCTACAGATGGTGGGTGGAGTTCTACCAAGTGCACAAGATGTTTGCCAAATGTTCACACACACTCACACACACACACACACACACACACAACACCTCTCTCATTTTCTCTTCTCTCTCTCTCTCTCTTTTCTCTCTCTCTCAAAATACACACTCTCTCTTCACAACACAACACACTCTCTCAACACACACACAACACCTCTCACAACACACACTCACACAACACCACACTCACACCACCCTCCCCACACACACACTCCCCACACAACACACCACACACTCCACATACACACACACACTCACACACACACACACACACACACTCACAACACACACACACACACACCAAAACACACCACACACACTCACACACACCCCACATCACACAAAACACACACACGGGAACACCACACACAAAAAAACAGGATCTTGCATGAAGCCTCATCCAAAGGACCTGAAAGAGAAGCAAGCCAATTCAAGGAGAAAAATCCCCTGGGAAGAGACACCTTAGAAGAGATTTTCTTCTTTTTTCTGAGGGGGTTGTTCCTCATCTAAGCTCCGGGGTTTAACAATAGTAAGATTATTGCTTACCCAAACCCTTTTGCTCATCTTTAAGGCGCCACAATCCCGACTTTCCCGGGAAAGAAGTCACACAACACTAGTGTGCATTGTTGTTGTTGTTTGAATGGCCTACTCTTCCAAATGGACTTTGGGGAGTGGATCAGTGCTAAAAGTTAACTCCAGAGGGAAACCCCCTTTGAAAGGGCATCTTCCTGGTGGTTCAAATCTGGGTTCAAACCGGGCCACACTGTGAGCACAATGCTCTAACCAAACCCAAAGACTTGCCGTTACATCCAAACCCCCCCCAACCACCATAAAGGGTTTAAAAATTTAAATGCTCTAACCACGGCTGTGTGGGGTGTGTGGCTGTGTGTGTGTGTAGTGTGTGAGTGAATGAGCGTGTGTGCATGTGTGTGCACGAGTGTGTCACATGTGTATGCACATGAGTGTATGAACTGTTTGCCAGTGCATATATGGGGGGTGGGGGTGGGGGGAGCTTTCAACACCTAATCATAATGTCCAGCTACGTTCATATTATCTTTTAACAGCTGTGAGAAAATTAAGAGATGGGAACTGAGAACATCTGTAGAGCCAACAAGAATCGTATCACAATCACATCTTCGAGGTCTCTCTCTCACTGTGACACATTTCACCATTTGGCTTTTGTTCTTCTGTGCATCATGCTGTTTGCACATATAAAAAAATGCTTACTCATGCAATGGCTATATGTTGAACTTATGGTAATTACATCACCATAAGTACGGCGATGTCTATTTGTGGCCTGTGTGTTGTTTACAACTGCCAACACACACACACACACACACACACACACACACTGCTACAGTTCCTTTGTGTGTTCGACTGTACATTGGTGTATGTGTCTTTTCAGGTGTGCTTGTGTGTGTGAACTGTGTCATATTGTAGGAATGCACTCACCTGCAGACTGATTGCGACGATCCATCCTTATATTAATGCTGTTTTCAACAGCTAGTGAAAACAAAAGAAGTTTGTAGGTCAGTGCAGATGCAAAATTCCCTGTATAAAAATAGCCTTGGTTACACTCCAGGGTTGGCTTGCAGGATGTACTATCTTGTATATAGTGCCACTTAGAAAAATGTTTCCTGATTTTCACAGAAATTTTTAAGTATGAAAAAATGCACTGTCACTTGTTTTTTAGGTTGAGGCTATAGATGAACACCAGGTGGTGATAAGAAAGTGGGAAATCATCATAAAAATGATTGCTTGTGTTCATACAGTTATCCTCGATATAAAAGAATAAATAAATAATAAATTGACCCCAGCTTGCATAGTGTGGTGAGGTAGCTAGCAGATGACAAAGGATTGAGGGAAACAGTGTTTGCTGAATGTACCCCTTCATTTTCTTGTAATCTACAGCCTCCTTACTACATATTGTAGGTGGGCACAGCTATATTATATATATATATATATATATATATATATATATATATTTATATGCATCTTTATGTATATATACATGACATAATGATAAGCTGTAGTAGAAAGGCGAGTAGATCAATAAGAAAATGAGGAGGTACATAGTTTGCTGAATTGCGTGGGCTCATCGCTATAGGAACTCAGTAGCTTTTTTATTTTAATTTATTTTATCTATTCTTTTATTTCGAGCATACTGGAATAAGCACTCATGTGCTTTTTTTACATCCAGTCCCCGTATGCATGCAGCTTTGTGATCTGTTCCCATTGGCGCAAAATGGCCTACTCTTCTTCTTCCTCTTCGTTCCTTGGCTATGCTAAATTTTTAATCGGATGTGGATGGCGAAGTCTGCAGTCTGTCCAAATGACCCCACTGGTCCCCAGAGCTCCACTGGGCTGGGCTATGTCTGGGGAGCTCTAGCCCAGGAACGAAAAAAACAAGAGACAGACCATACTATCTTTTGCTTCAGTGTCAGCTGATTCCTTGAGGGTAATGGAAGATAAGGTGCAAAGAAGATTGCCCACAATGTGAGCACAGACAGCTGTTCCTGCTTCGTCAGATTAACTTCTATCAACATAATGCCTGAATAAACACACTGGACTGACTGACTGCCTGACTGCTCTGTCTCTGCCTTATCTGTTTCACCTCCTCCCTGAAGTGTCCAGGGCACAAACTAAGGCCTTCTGTTTGCATACATTCCACAATGCATAGATCTGTGTCAGTCTTGGGACCAGCACACTTACGTTTGCAAGAACACGTGTATGCATGCCTCTTGAGAGGTACACCCGCTGGTACGGAGACACATAAGAGGAGCGCATAAAAACGCACGTACAAACTGCCATCCCCATTGTAACGCACATACTTACATACATGCACGTTTTGCAACAAGAGAAATCCTGTATATAATCCTATGTTTATAGCTCTGTGGTGCCAATGGGCGCATACAGACACACACCCACACGCGCGCATTATGCTGAAGTCGATTATCTTTACAAAACAGAGCAGCAATACACACACAATAGATAGAGTGTTGAGTTGATTGTCTTATTCTTGCAGACAGACCTGCAACATTGCATAGCACAGACCCCAAACATCACATACATGGACACATCTTGACAGGAACATTTCCCCCAACAGGAACCCCCCAATAAAACCCAAACAGGACTTTTTCTTTTACATTCGAGGTTAAAAACTCATGACTCTAAAGTGAAAATATGATAAAACGGCTGCAGCTGTTTTGAATTTGTATGGGCTAGCAAAAGAAATAAAATTAGCACACACACACACTGCTATGCTCTTTAGCTGACATTCCCCCTATGGGGGTGTCCGGGGCCTGTCAGTATACATAGCATCCATCCCCACTGACGGTGCTGGTGAAGATGTCCCTATAACTTGATGTCGTCCTTTTCCGTTTTGTTTCTTGTTTGCAGTTGCTCTCTTCTTGCATTCAAACTGACTTTGTGCTCTTTCTTCAGTTAATAATAATAATAATAAAAAATAAATGGAATTTATATAGCGCTATATCTTGCAAAAATAAATCAGAGTGCTTCCATTCAACCTGCTCCTACACCTGCAAATAACAATGATTAACAATATTTTAACAAATTCAAATGTACACACACTCAGAGAGAGAGAGAGAGAGAGAGAGAGAGAGAGAGACAGATAGAGAGAGAGAGGTGTTATACACTTCAGCAGGGTAATGGAATTTTGGTTGTTAAAGGATGGGGGGGGGGGGGGGGGGCAGATCATTATGAGATGAAACAGGAGGGGAAAATCTTAGGTTTGAAATTGGTATGTTTTGAGGCTGGATTTCAAATTTAAAGCAGTTGTGCTTATTTTGGATGACAAAAAAATTAATCAAAAGACATGAATTTCAACTTCGGCGACATCAAAAATTCAAGAGACCAAAAATATGAATTCATCACACAAAACACAATAAACTGGATTTATCACAACATGAGTTATTTTTAAAAATCCCAATAAAGCATGACTTTATCACAAAATTAATATCGATCTATCAGAAACATGCATTTATCATAGAATCACTTCATCAAGAAGCTATTACAAAAATCAGTACGTAAAAACATGAATTTTCTACAAAAATCAATGCACACTGAGTGTGATTTTTCACAAAACCAACACACCAGATGAGAAAGACAGCCTCGTGGTTAGAACCTTGTTGACGTGGTGGTCTTAGGGCGCGGGGTTGAGCCACCACAGTCGCCCAGTCGAGGCGAGTTTTCTCCTGGCGTTAACATCAGTACCGACTCCACTTCAACCGAGGTCCCGTGTAGAAACGCACGCAGAACATCTTGCGTACACGTTCCGCCTTTTTAAAAGTGGTCATTGCGCATTGATAGGAACTTTTTTTTTTTAACCCACGCACACTAGTGCGCATTCCCACCTCCTGGAAATTTTATGCTAGAAATTCCCTCTTTTCTATCTATCTCGTTGTTTCTGTTCTGCTCCTTTTCTTCCTCTCACCTCCTTGTCTGTTCTCTGCCTTCTTGGTCCATTATCTTTTAAGTCCTTCTGGGCAAAAAAGGGGGCAGGAAAATAGGAAAGAAGGCAGAAAATAGACAAGGAGGTGACTAGAAGAAAAGAAACAAAGAGAAGATTAGAAAAGAGGGAATTCCTAGCACAGAGTGTTCAGAAGGTGGGGATGATGCTACTTATCCTGACAGGCCCCTGGCATTTCCACGAACCTCTGCCTTCAGTTGATGTCAGATCACAAGTAGGGAGGGTGCTCTATAACGCTAGGCTAGTCCACTGTTCCAACCACAATCATTTTCTTTTTCTATACAATCAAAAACATCAAAGCAGGATCAGTCTGGGCTTGATTCTAACTACCAAGTTTTCTGTACGTGGTTTCTTTTTCGTGAAGTGAAAATGTTCAGTCTTTCATCGCCGCCCTACAGGCAAGACATGGCACAAGCAGTTTGCGTGAGTGAGAGACATGTTTTGTTAAGAGGAGAGTAAATACATTAATGAACAGAGAAAAACATGCATGCATACATATACATCTGTATAGATCTACATACAATTATACAACACATATAACACCATACCATACTAAACCACACACACACACACACACACACACACACACACACACACACACACACACACACACACACACATCATTAAGAAATTTGTTCTTAGATAGATGGCTTGATGAAAAAAAGCAAATGCATTGCTTATTCAATGAACCATCTGGAAATAAAAATTTGACTTTATATATATATATGATACAGGTGTATACATACAGAAACACCATACCATAATGTACAATACCAACAGTGCGCGTGCGCGCACACACACATATCCGTAAGAAACAATATAAAACCAACTAAACAGAGCATTCATAGTTCACAAAAGAATCATATAATTACATCCTGATCACCGGCATCATAAGGCAAGTTACTTTTTAAAAAATACACAACTTTTTTTTAAGCATTGGCTTTCGTCACGTTAAGCGAGGAAGGATAAAAAATAACTAAATAAACGAGAGAAAAGGAGGAGTAAACAAACGCACGAATGAATAAACAAATGAATAAAGAAGTTATCCAAAAACATTTCCACAAGGAAACTATGCAAAGACTTTTTATGTACAGCAAAATGAACTTTGGTTTTTGGTTGCTTGTTTTTGTTTTTTTGGGGGAGGAGGGGTGGGGGCTGTTTGTTTTTGTTGGGGTTTTTGTGGGAGGTGGGGTATAGGGGGGGGGGGGGGGGTGTCATTCCTCGGCTAGAGCTCCGAGGTTCACGAATCGTGAGATTTTGCGTACACAACCCAGTTTTTGCCCACCTTGAAGGTATTGGCATTATACCCAACACTAGTGTGTATGCGTTTTTATCTCTTTTTATCCGTTCCATCCGGTACGCAATGGCCTACTCTTCCAAAAGGCGGATCGGATTTTAAAGTGTGCACAAGATGTTCTGTGTGCGTTCACACACAGGACCTCGGTTTATAGGCCTAGTCTCATCTGGAGGCTTTCTAGGGAAGTGGAGTGAGTGTTAGCTTTAAACCCAGGGGGAAATCCCTTCCAATGGGTGTCTCGGTGGTGGCTCGAACCCGGGCCGTCAGATCACGAGCTCAACGCTCTAACCACTACAAACTGGGCTGTCTGGCCCTCCATGAATGAACAAGTAAACTCTGGAACAAGAGAAAGAATAACTTGGAAAGAAAGAAAGTGTGCAACCTATATAAAGTGTTGGTTTTTTAAAGCTAAAATATTTCATGTTAAAGAGTTTGAAAATAGAAGGACGGAAGAAAAGATACAACAAGAAAGAAAAAAGTATGCATATATAACAAAACATAGCAAATATAGATGAAAGTGTCCCCTCTCCCTCCCACCATCACCACCACAACTACCAAAATAATAGCTTTAGTATCAGCTGCTACTACTGTAGCTGTTGTTGCTATTTTGTGCAGATCTATAACTAAAAATAAAGAAGAAAAAAAACATGAAAACTTGTACACACACACACACACACACACACACACACACACACACACACACACACACACACACACACACACACTCACTCACTCACTCACTCATTCAGCAGGTGGACAAAAAACTCGAATAGTCTTAGGTTCAATTCCACCCCCAACACACACACTCTCTCTCTCTGTCTCTCTTATATATCCCAAAGGGCGGGGACTGATTGTAAAAAAGCACATGGGTTCTTATTCATTATCCTCGAAAACAAAGAATTTGTCATTGTCACTGTCAATGTCACTCACTCACTCAAGGACGACATCAGGCTTAGGGCAGTAGGGCTCAATCGTCTTCAAGAACTGGTCAATCCTGGAGCGCAGCTGGGGCGGCATGACCCCGCTGTCGGCAGCTTTGACTGGGCGGTTATGCCTGTGCACCAGCTCCTGCAGCACTTTCTGTCTGGAGGTCCTAGAAAACGCCACAGCCGGCTTGGTCTCCTGCTGGCTGCTGGCCCGCATGGGAGCAGTCTTCGTGGACAGAGGCGGCATGGACCTTTCTCGCCGCAGATGAATCAAGGCGTCTGCGCGATAGCGGTCCTGAGGTCGGACGTAGTTGTGGAGCTGGAAGCCTCTGAAGACGGTGATGTCCGCGGCGTTGCTTTTCTGCCGAGAAACGGAGGTACCGTTGTGTGGTGGAGTTGGGGCGAAATCTGCCGTTTCGTTCGAGTCTGGTTCTGAGTTTCTTTGTGCAACTTCGCTGGAAGCGTTGTCTACACTTGGTTTCTTGGTCATGGATGGCTGGTTCCTTGTGGGAGAACTTGAAACGTGGGCAGCTGGCGGGTGTTGGGGCTGAGGGGCGGGGAGTGCTTCTCTCTCCTTCCCTGACACTGTCCCAGTCTCTCTCAAGCTTTTTGCCCCAGACCTTGGCTGTGTCCCCGTTTCCTGGCCTGGCGGCTGTTGCCAGGTAAGGGGTGTGACACTAGTATTAGCCTGGTTAGGAGAGCCGCAACTGTCCTCTTCAGCCCAATCCTCCTCTCCCTCGTCATCAATGGGAATCATCCGCTGCTGAGTAAATTCCCGCAGGGCTTCCAGCTGATCAGCGATTTTCATGAAAGAGCTCGGCCCGCTCAGATCGATGGCCGAATAGCGCCGAGACAAAGCCCCGCTGTTTCTGCGCCCGGACCTGGGAAAGTGTGACGTCATATCGGATCGCTGACGTAGGACTCCCACGTCGGAACTTCGGCGCGTGCCGCTGCAGTCCTGACTGGTCGATTTAAGACGATTGTCTTCTCTGCAGTCTGCCCGGATTTGGGGGCGGTGGGGAGTGGGTGGGGAGGGGCAAGGTGTTTCTGTTTTTGTGGGAGGTGGGACGTTTTCATCCCTCTTGGAGCTGTCAGCTGAGGGCATGGCATGCTTAGCACAGTTCTGGTCTTGCACGCTTTTGCTATCCACCTGGTTCGATTGCGTGTCCACCTTTGGAGCTTTCCCTGTCAGTTGAATGTGGACTTTTTTCTCTCTGACCTGTCTCTCTGGTGTGTCTGCTAAGGAGGCCAGCTGGTCTGTGCGTGTATTATCGGCGTTGACGGGACAGGGGGTCTCTTCTTTATTGACACACTCCACTCCTTCTTGCTGGTGGGGACAGGTGTCGTCCCCCGTCTCTGAAGTTAAGGGAGGTCCCCCATTCAGGTGTGCTTCTAGACGGGCCCCTAACACAGAAAGATGGAGTTTTGTTCTGTGTGGGTCTGTGGCAGTCTCGATTTCTGCAGTTTCGCCTGGGGAGAGGGGTTTAGGGTCAGACACTGGCAGTGCACTGCCTGATTGAACAGAATTCCTAGATGCTGAGTCGGATGCTTCTCCCATCCTCGCTAGTAAACTATCTAAAACATCACCAATATCTACATTGTCATCTTCGCTGTTCTGTTGAAACTGCAGCCCCATGTCGCAGTTCTCTGCCTTGGGGTTATTCTCTGGCCCGTGTTGGATCGCGGAATCGTTGGTTTTCTGCTCATGCAACTCCTTGTACTCGCTCTTAGCTCCTCGCACCAGACCAACAGAAGTTCTGGGTCTCGTCATCTCAACGGAAGCTGAAGGAGACAGTCTGTGGCGCGAACTCTTTATCCTCAGCGGAATTCCTGGCGTGCTTCGCCCTGTCAGGGGTCTCTGGCTGCCAGAGCTAAGGTCCTGCCCGACATTACCGACTGTTGACCGACTCCTGAACATTTTCATGTAAACTGGCGGCGAGGTGCTTCGGGGAGAGTCGGACGCTCGTCTGAAATTCAAGCGTTTCTTCTGGCCTTCTGCGAGCTGCATGGACTCCTTGTACAGCGAGTTGTAGGAGGTCATGGAATAGGTGTAGGCCCACGGCTGCTGCAGCTTGATCAAGGCATCGCTCTGAAAGGGCAAGGGGCGAGCCAGGTCGTTAGGGGTTCCCGCGCTGCTACCACGCCGACTGTTTAACCGTGGAGAATTTCTGGAGGAAGCTCCACTGGAGTTTTCCGAATCGCGCTTGTCTCGGGGTGTGTCTAGGTTCTCTTCGGACGCAGACCAGTCCTCGCCGAATTCCTCTTCAAAGGACGTGCACCAGGTTCCCGAGGTCTTGACACTCTGTCGCCTGAAGTCTCTCCACTGCAGGACCTCCCGCTGGTGCCTGTCATGGATCAGCTGCTCCTGGTCGTTCAGACGCCTCACGGCGCGCTTCAGAGAGTGCTCTGCTGAGCGGTTGCGGGACTGGGCAAGCACCACATTGTCACTGACGCTTTTCTTGGCTCTGGCCATAGCTGCTCTTGGAATGGAAGGCGCTGTGTTGTGTTGTACAGGACTTAGCAGTGCAAAACCTTCTCTCCACCTAGTAGAGTAACTCTGTCACCCTAACAAACAAAATGAACCTTGTCTTCACTGCTTACACACAGTGGAATACCTTCACAGGTTCTGTGACACTAATGACAAGTCTGCCCTTAGTGCTGACATAGACTGAATCAGCAATCCTCTTTGTCACACTACCAAGTTATTTCCTGGCATGATGGCAATTATCTCCAGTGGGTTTTTGTTTGTTTGTTTGTTTTTTGTTGTTGTTGTTTGGTTTTTTTGGGGGGAGGGGGTGTTTTTTTCTTTGTTCCTCGGCTAGAGCTCCAAGGTTCACTGATGGTGAAATTTTGTATATGCGAACGTTTTTACCCACCAAGTGGAGGTGTTTGGTTTCTCACAAATTAATGTGTTTAGTCCACATAATCAAACACGCAGAAGTCACGTATTAATTCTCCAGAGAAGTTAACTGCTTTCCATACCTAGTCACAAATGATTCTTCAGTGACAGAAAGATTGTTCCCTACAAAGCCACGCGTTAGTCCCAGTTGCGGTCAAATCTGCTGCTCTCATGGTCACGTATTAGCAGCCCCCGGCGATGAGAGCATCTGTTGCCTCAGCTCCTGGTCCCGTGCTGTCTGTCAGTTGGTGACGGGAGGATCGGCTGCTCTCCGTTCCTGGTCACGTAGTTATCATCTGCTGGTGACGAAAAAAACATTTCCCCAGGCTGGTCAGGTATTATCCCTAAACTGATAGTTCTGTGACTTCCTGAGCCTGAGATTCTGTAACAAAATAGTAATAATAATAATAATATCAATAATAATAATAACGACAACAACAACTACGACGACGACGACGACGACGATGATGATGATGGTGATGATGATGATCATGATCATGATGATGATGATGATAAAGAAATGCATAAACACTTAAAAAGAATAAACAAGTAAATCTAATGAATAAATACATGAACGCTTTATAGATTGTGCTGTCATGGCATAACACTTTCCCCTATTCCTCACACCCTTTCTCTGGGTTCAGTGTGTGTGTGTGTGCGGAATTTCTATCAGAAGCGTATTCTTTATAGACAGCGAAAGAAGACAAGCACATCAAGTAACGCAGAAGACGGAAGCTATAGCCGAGTGGTCAAGACCGTTTGATTTCAATCCCATGGGTCCTCGGTTCGAATCTCGGCGGCGTCTGGTGAATTGAGAGTAGGGATTTTTACGATCTCCAGGTCAACGTCAGGTGCAAACCTGCCAGTGCCTTGCTTCCCTTTGTGTTTATACACATGCAGAAGATCAATTATGCCCGTTAAAGATCCCGTAATTCATGTCAGAGTTCTCTGGTTTACAGAAAGACGAACATACCCAGCATGCAACCTGTACAATGAAATGAGCTGCTCTGAAGTGGGTGTGTGTGGGCTGAGGCCAGCAGGCAGACCTCCTGCAGAGTGACAAGCACAGGAGAAGACCAGGCACTACACACCCCTCCCAGTCTAGGGAACTGAGAGAGAGAGGGAGAGATAAATGCATTTATAAATATACACACTACTGTACACATGCACGTGTGTGTGTATCCGAGTACCTGCTATCACGCATGCATATGTTTGTGTGTATGCATGTTTGCATATTTACATGCATGTGTGTGCATGCATGTTTGCCTATCTCTGCATTTGAGCGTGTGTTTGAGCACGCATTCAAGGGTAACATTCACTGGCGTACTATGCTCGCTCGCGAGTTTCAACACGTATTGGTTCTACCCAATTGACACAGTGCGCTGGGCCACCCAAAACAAAACGTTGAAAAGTTCACGACTTGTTCCTTGTCACGCAAGAGCAAGTATTGACAGTGAAGATTTGTATCTGAAAGAACAGGGACGATTGAGACCAGGGAATGATGGAGCCGATTTCAGATAACCGTGAACTATCAGATTTATCTCTCCGCTAGCGTTGGGCAGCGCCGTCTTTGAACATCCCCCGTGATAAGAGAACCAGACCTGGCTGTAGTAAGAATGAAAGAGGAAAATAGGTGGAGGTTTTGTTTTTGTTTGTTTATCGTTAAATTTTTTGTTTGTTTATTTTATTTCGATTTATTGTTTGCTTTAGTTGACATTATTGTCATTACTTTTTTCCCCTCTTTTCCTCAATCCTAACAGCCGTCCCCCCCCCCCCCCCCCCCCCCCCCCCCCTCCCTCATTCTCCGACCCCTACCCCCCTTAATCTACCTGTTTCTTTTTTTTTCTTTTTTTTTTTTTTACCTCTCTCTCGTTCTTTTTCCACTTTTTCTACCGCTAGATCTACTACTTTCTTCTTCTTCTGCTTCTTCTTCCTCCACCTCGTCCTCATCCTCTTCTTTCTCGTCTTCTTGTGTCTTTTCTCATCACCGTCCTTTAGTAATGCTCCTCCTCTCCTTCATCGTTTCCTTTTCCTTCTCCGCGTCCTTTTCCCACTCCCTTAATGTTCTCACCTTCTTCCTCTCCTTCTCCTTTTCCCACTCTAACTTCTCCTTCTCCTCCTTTTCCCACTTCAAATTATTAGTTCTCTTCCTCTCCTTCTTCTTCTCCTCCACCTCCTTCTCTCCTCACCCTCCCTTCTTAAATTTCTTCTTCATTCGTTTTCTTCTTCTCTTCTTCCTCTTCCTTCTTCTTTGTCTTTTCCTTGATTTGTGTGTGTGTGGCTTAAACAAAATGCTTATTCAAGACTGAATCACACCGTACACACATCCATTTGGAGCAACAGCAAGCTTGATAGTTTACAGTGTGTTAGCACCCCAACTAACAGAACGAAATGAGTGACTTGGCAGCTGAACAACAAAACAGTCTGTTGGGAACAAGTGTCATGAACAAAATCAAGGACATAACTTTAAAAAAAAAAATCTTTCTGCTATTAGACTTGTGAAAATTTTACATAATAAGGTTAGATATTATTTTTTGAGTCGGAAGTAAGAAGAAAAGGAAGACTTAGGTGTAAGAGAGAGAACTCGAACTCGAAAGATTTATTCACAAAAAGGCCATTGGCCCATACATGAAGGGGGGTTGCCAAACTGCTTAGTATTTTCGTGAGAAAAATAAGTAACACAAAAAACCAAAATGTTATTGTATACCCACAACTACCACAATAAAAATCAGTTTAAAAATATGACTTAAGAAACCAAGATATCTCTTATTCTAAAGGCTTTACACAAATATAAAGCAAGGCTGCCCACAATCTCAGGGTGACTAGATGCCATGAGTAGACAGAATCTAAATAAATTAGGCTGTCTACTATACTTTACCCGAATGTAATTCTGTCTTACATCTTCTAATACTGGACAGCACAGCACAAAATGCACTTCATCTTCCACTGTTTGCTTACATAATGGGCATAGCAACCTGAGGTCATCATCATCATGTTCTATATATCTAAATTTATGAACATTTATGTCTGATACACCAAGTCTAAATTTAGACATAATTCTTTTCAAATGAGAGAGAGAGAGAGAGAGAGAGAGAGAGAGAGAGAGAGAGAGAGAGAGAGAGAGAGAGAGAGAGAGAGAGAGAGAGAGAGAGAGAGAGAGAGAGAGAGAGAAGAGAACAAAAAAATGGAAGTCGAGAGACAAAGATTAAGTAAGCAGCTTGTTATAGGTACTATGGCATTTCTTCATATATAATAAAACAAAGTTCGTCTCACACACACACACACACACACACTTCTTGATAACCACACCAAGTCACATTTCCTAGATTTGTTAGGAGTAAAAGACAACCTTTTTTTTCTCTCAGTCCTTTTCCTTCTCTTCATCCCCCTTTCATTTATTCCCCACCTTCTCTTCCCACTCCTCTCTCTTCTTCTTCTACTTCTTCCTCTCTCCCTGTCTTCTTCATATTCTTTCTCTCTATGCAGTAGACCCCATAGTGAGCTAGCTAGCTACGCGTGTTGTCTGCAACGTGTTAGTTCTCTGTTCATGTCGATGTTCTCGGCTTTCTTTCTCAGTACAGAAACTCGACACCCTTATTTCTCAGTCTTGCACCTCTTCTTATTCTCAGAAATAAAGGACCTTTTTCACCTGCCATGTGCAGATTGCATATAGACTACAGTTTGCTGTTGTTGTTGTTGCTGCTGTTCATGATAGTAGTGGTGGTGGAGGTAATGGTGGTGGAGGGGGTGGTGGTGTCAATATTTTGCCTTGCTCACCAGTGTCTGTTGGATTTTTGGTGTGTGTGTGTTTTAGGGGTGGTTGAGCTCTCTCTATCTCCCTCTCTCTCTCACAAACACACACGCGCGCGCGCGCGATGTCTTTAGCTGAAAGTTAAGAAATCATCTGAGTGATTCAACATACATAAGTAGGTAGAGAGAGACTGACAGAGCGAGGGGGGGGGGGGGGGGGTTGAAGGAGGGAGAGAGTGGTATCATTTCATTTCATGTTTATAGCCGCACCGACCACGAAGGCCATATATCGATTTCAGCAACCCCAATGACATTCACCTCAACCTCAACATCAACACCATCCAATCCCTTCAAATGTCACTCCAATGACATTCACCTCAACATCAACATCAACACCACCCAATCCCTTCAAATGTCACTCCAATGACATTCACCTCAACATCAACACCACCCAACCCCTTCAAATGTCACTCCAATGACATTCACCTCAACATCAACATCAACACCACCCAATCCCTTCAAATGTCACTCCAATGACATTCACCTCAACATCAACACCACCCAACCCCTTCAAATGTCCCGAACCGTCAATCTGAAACAAAGTCTTTTTTTTTCGTTCCTCGGCTAGAGCTCCGTGGTTTACCAATGGTGAGATTTTTGCGTAGGCGACCATTCCCCACAATTTTACCTTGAACACACAGGTCCCACTGCTTTAGTCTCCTCCAAAAGACTTGACATTCAGTTCGATTTTTCTGTCAAACTGGGAAGAAAGGGCGAGGCTGGGGAATCAAACCCAGAACCTCACGGTTTACTTGTTAGGTGAACGTCTAAACCATCCTGCCACCTTCTTTCATAACCCTTAAATGACAACTTGAATGATGTTGTTCCAAGAAAACCAAACCGTGCTGAGGACGCCAGCCATGCCGCTTAACTTAGGAGCCCCCATGTTTCACGAATGAAAGTGTAAAACAGAATAATGAACACTTGAATGCACACCCGAAAAACACAGAGGCAAGATGCCGTATGGTTATATCAGGCTGCAGTATGGACACCCTGTGCCCATCCGAGTGTTTACACTATCCCTGCCTGGTTGCCTGAACAAGACTACACAAGCAAAATACCATGAAAAGAAAGTATTTGTTTAAAAAAAAAGCTAGAAAATAGTACAGGCAAGAGACTGGACTGGAAATAAGCAAGACAGGTGATAGCAAGGTCAAGGAAAAAGACGGAAACACAAGAGAATGAGAGAAACTGGAGATATTTGCCATTTATACTGAAAGAACCCCCTGGTAGCTCCACGGGGTCTCCACCCAATAGGCTAACCCGCTGCCTGTGTGGTTTACGTACAGGGGAAGAAGTAAGGGGGGCAGATCAATATACTGTGTTCGAGTTTCAGGGCCTACAATTAACTTGAGCTCAACTTTCCCGCTGCCCAGGGGATTGGGTTTCTGTGTCTTGTTTGTCGTCAGTCGTCAAAAATCCTATACTTTTCTATACCTGAG